>CM064973.1:13731278-14150474 GCA_032847665.1 Solanum chilense | reverse complement strand
GGTGGTGCCTCTGTTGGTTGGCACTCAACATGTGACCGCCACCACATTTTGGCGTTCCCTTGAAACTGATAACTCACGAACTCAACGCCAAACCGTTCCACGATACCCATCTTGTGCAGTAGCTCATGACAGTCGACCAGAAAATCGTAAGCATCCTCAGATTCTGCACCCTTGAAGACTGGAGGTTTCAATTTTAAGAACTTACTGAAAAGTTCATGCTGATCACTTGTCATTATAGGCCCTGTAGTCAGACGAGGAAACGTGCCTATTTCCAATGGAGCATCCATGCGGGGAGCCACAGTAGCCGCATGTTGTACCTCCGGAGTCTGAGGTGCTGGTGTAGAAAACACTGGAGGTGTCTGGCCCCGATCAGATAACCCGCTAAGATAAGCCAGAACCTGATTGATCATCTCTGGGGTAGGTTGGGGTGGTAGTTCCTCGTTCTGCACTTGTTCATTCTCCCCTTCCTCACCCTCTCTTATCACTTCCTCAGTTGATGGGGGAGTCACCGCCCTAGTACTAGTTGGGCTAGGTGCTTGTCCTCTTCCTTTAGAGGATGTCCTCCCACGACCTCTTCCACGGCCTTTCGCCACCACTCCTCTTTGAGCTACCGCCCCAGTGGCTAGCTCAGACGTTTCTTGTCTTGCCGGTGTTGGTGTTGGCGCAGACGTTGCTCTAGTTCTAACCATCTGCGAAATAGAATGAAGATGGTCAGATACCAATTTGTATCACCTAGATACCAATTGGACTCAAGTCGTAGCACGAAAGAAGGAATGAAAGAATGGAATTTTCCTAAAGTCTTATAGCCTCTCAAAGAAAAGTAAAGGCGTCCCCCTACCGTTCCTTAGGACTCTACTAGACTAGTTCTTGTGTGATGAGACCAACGAACCTAACGCTCTGATACCAACTTTGTCACGACCCAAATCGGGGACGCGACTGGCATCCACATCTACCCTCCTATGTGAGCGAACCAACCAATCTAAACTCAAACATATTAAACCAAATACAACGCGGAAGACTTAACTCATTAATAAACACCAAAACTATAAATATCCCCAAAATCTGAAAGTCATCATCACAAGAACATCTACGATCAAATTTCCAAACTAAGAGTATTTTAAGAATCTAAAACAAATAAAAGCTAGTCCATGCCGGAACTTCAAGGCATCAAGACGAGAAGAAGAAGATCCAGTCCAAGCTAGAAGCATAGCTCACCCTGAGATCCGGTGCAGTGAAGACTGGCTAGAATCGCGGTCGGGTTGAAGACGACGGCACGTTTGCTGCACTCCACAAATACAAGAAAGAAACAAACAAGTAGGAGTCAGTACAACCACACGTACTGAGTAGGTATCATCGGCCAACTCAGAATAGAAAACAGTATATATCAGTTAATCTCACAAATCAACTATAATACTCAACATGTAGTAACAACAAGTACTACAATCATCAATAAGTATCACCGAGTTCATCCAGGAGGACTCAAGCCTCAATATCATACTCATTAGGGAAATAGGTTCATTAGCTTTAGCATATTAACATCTTTCAAGATTCAGAACTTATTCCTTTCGTGTCGGTATGTGACACTCCGCTCCACTAATACTATGTGCCGGAACGTGGCACTCCGATCCACTAATGCTATGTGTCGGAACGTGACACTCCGATCCACTAATACTATGTGCCGGAACGTGGCACTCCGATCCACTAATACTATGTGCCAGAACGTGACACTCCGATACACTAATACTATGTGCCGGAACGTGGCACTACGATCCATATACTATCCTGGTGTCGGAACGTGACACTCCGATCCTCATATACTATCCTGGTACCGGAACGTGGCACCCCGATCCTCATATACTATCCTGGTGTCGGAACGTGACACTCCGATCCTCATATACTATCCTGGTACCGGAACGTGGCACCCGATCCCCTAATTCATCAAGCCTTCTTTTATACTAAGGCATCATAATTCTCATAACATAGTTCATCAAGCCTTCTCTTATACTAAGGCATCACAATTCTCATAACATAGTTCATCAAGCCTTCTTTTATACTAAGGCATCACAATAACAAGACAAAGTTCATCAAGCCTTTATTTATACTAAGGCATCATCAATAACAAGACAAAGTTCATCAAGCCTTCTTTTATACTAAGGCATCACAATAACAAGACAAAGTTCATCAAGCCTTCATTTATACTAAGGCATCATCAATAACAAGACAAAGTTCATCAAGCCTTCTTTTATACTAAGGCATCACAATAACAAGACAAATTTCATCAAGCCTTCTTTTATACTAAGGCATCATCAATAACAAGAAAAAGTTCATCAAGCCTTCATTTATACTAAGGCATCATCAATAACAAGACAAAGTTCATCAAGCCTTCTTTTATACTAAGGCATCACAATAACAAGACAAAGTTCATCAAGCCTTCTTTTATACTAAGGCATCATCAATAACAAGAAAATTAGGGTTTCTTCAAGATTTAGGGTTCAAAAGCTTCATCATGCTTAACTTATCACAAACATATAATCACACTCATACAATCATAAAATTAAGCATATAGAAGGGTTTACAAGATTACCCAATACATATCATTTGCTATTAAGAGTTTACTACAAATAGCATAAACCATAACCTACCTTCACCAAGGATTTGTGTTCAAGCAAGAAATCTTCAAGGAAGTCTTGCTCCTTCTCTCTCAAGCGCCTCTCTTTCTCTTCTCTTTCTCTTTCTGATTTTCTTCCTCCAACCTTCCTCTTCTTACCCTAAATCACAAGATTTCAAGTATCAAAGGTGATGAAACCAACCCACCAACTAACTCAAAGTTAGTCCTTTAACCCCCAAGGAATTGAACTAATAACATTAACCCACTAATTTTATAAATTAAAGCCGGAATGGTCCAAAACACCCCTTTAAAAATTAGCCAGAAATCCGACCCCGCCTGGGATTACGCAACCTGTGACGGTCCGTCGTGCCTGCGACGGTCCGTCATGCAGGTTCGCCAAGGACTTGATTTCCTTTAAGGAGTCTGTGACGGTCCGTCGTGCCTACGACGGTCCGTCCTGCACTTCCGTCACGACGGACAGAGAGTTGCTCCCAGCACCAAATTCTCAAGAGTTGAAGTGTTTTGAAACGGAGGCTCACGACGGTCCGTCGTGTCTGTGACGGTCCGTTCTGCAGGTCCGTCACACAGTTCAAAGAGTTGATTTCAACACTCAAATTTCAGAATTTCAAGTGTTTTGGAACGAGACCCCCTCGACGGTCCGTCGTGCCCATGACGGTCCGTCGTGGTGTCCGTCGTATCAGCCAATTTTCCAGAAATAAAATCTGTTACTCAAAACGACTAAACAGGTCGTTACACATGATTAGACCTAGGATTTCTAGAACATCAGTAGAATTTGATGAATTTATTAGTTATATGTTCCAAATCAGATTATTATATTGTTACTTAGATTATCGCATGAATTTAGTTCTTGAATTACACATGCTAGGTCAGATATTTCAGCTATTCAGTTATACATGCCTATGTTTTTAATGCATCATTATCAGATTGAATGTTGCATTCTCAGTTTGTATGTTCAGTTTTGAACTATCTAGTAATTACAGAAAATGTAGACATAATCAGTTAACGACGTAAATCAATGAGAGTAGCGTAATAGCTAGTTGGACTAGGGTGCAACGTACCCAATTAGTCCCAGAACTACTAGCCAAGTAGGTTGTAAGTCCCCTCTGTTGGCAATCAGTTTAGTGGTCACGCAAGCATGCCTTTATACCTTTGGCAGGGTATATTGGGTCCTCTCAATGAGACATATACATCGGACTCCACATTTATCTCATGTGGTTTTATTATCGATTATTAGTAGCTCCCACAGTTCAGTCAGACCCTTTTGAATTGATCATTTATCAGTATACTCAGTATTCATTTTCAGCATGTTATAAATTGGTCATTGCATTCAGTTAGTTAAAAAATTTAGTATATCCTGTTCAGATTATTATACTTGCTTTTGTGCTTTTTCAATTATGTTTTATTTCAGCTTTATTCTATCTTACATGCTCAATACTTTTCAAGTACTGACGCATACGTGCGCTATATCTTCTCGCGATGTAGGTTCAGGTTCTCAGCATTCAGATCACGCATAGATCGATTTCCGATCTTCAGTTCAGCAGATTCAATGATAAGTCCTCATTCTCCGAGGACTATAGTCATGAGTTTCTTTTTCAGTATTTAGTCTTTTAGTTTCAGTTTTTGCTAGATTTAGCTGGGGCTTGTCCCAGTATTTCTAGTCATTTAGAGGCTTACTTCAGACATAGTTAGTTTCAGCTTAATATTGAGTTAATATTTTCTTTATATTAAACTCATTATTTTAAAATATTTCAGTTATAGGATATGAGTATTCCCCATCTTTTGAGTTAAATTATGATTTACCTTCCGCAACAGTTTATATTCTTTAGTATGCTCATGATCATGCCAGCAGGGTCAACTTGGGATCACTTTTGGTCCTAGGTTCCGTGTCCGCATCTCGGGGGTAGTTCGGGGCGTGACTGGTGATCAAAGGTAAAAAAAAGAATTTCATGCAAATAAAAATCTACCAAGAATAATAACAAGAAAATTAAATACTTCTGAAAACATCTTTAGTTATTATTATTAGTATTACCTCATTTTTTTCATTTCTTTATTTTGTATGAATTATTGCGATATCTATTTATTATATGAAAGTAAATAAATTATGATTATGATTAACTCTTAATAATTATATATCAAATATAATATTAGGTGAAATCAATCAAAAATAAAATTAAAATTTATATGTATATTTAAATTTTGTGTATTAAAATATTTTAAGATTTTGTGATCTTAAATATGCTATATAATTATTTTTTTTAAATTCAGAAGTTTTTTTTGAGATGAAATAAAAAAAATTAAGTTCATATAAATCAAAAAGGAGGAATCATATATTAAAAATAAAATATATATGTGTTATTAAAATGAGCTTTCATATATTTTTTTAAAAAATTCTTTGGGTTTCATTCTATTAATTTGTGCATGTGGAGTTTTAAAGATTTGAATATTTTAATGTACAAATATAATGATTTCAAAACTCTAATTCTTCGTTTTAATTTCTAATTTGTTACATATTTAAAAATTACATTAAAAAAAAAGCTTAAAATCTCAATGTAGCAATTCAAGATATTTTTAGAAAAAATATAATTAAAATCATAATGAAATTTGGTTGATTCTCTTATTTTTATCGAAACAAAAGAAAAATGAATATATTGTTTGAAAATGACGCAACAACTAAAGTACTATGAATCACAGTAAAATGACAACTAAAAGTATGTGAGAATCATATAAGAAATTCCGTTGACTTTCCTAAAATCACTTCTATCATATAAAATGAAACAGATGGAGTAACATATATTATTTCAAAATTGACATAAAAAGTACGTAAATTAACAGTTCAAAATATTTTTAAGAAAAACACATAATAAATTTAGTGCACTTTTTTCAAATTTTATTTGTGTCACATAAATTAGAAGAAAAAAACTAACATACGTTGAACATGCATTGGCATGGACACCTAATATATATATATATATATAGGTTGACCAGATAATGCAAGTTTATTTTGGTACATAATTACCTTATTTTTGTATAAACAAATATTTGATATATATATATATATATATATATATATATATATATATATATATATATATATATATATCAAATATTTGTTTATACAAAAATAAGGTAATTATGTACCAAAATAAACTTGCATTATCTGGTCAACCTTTCTAACTTGTGTTCATATTCCAATACAGTGGGACAATCCAATAATAACAACTGAATAAAAATAGAATACAAGTATCCAAATGTACAAGTATTTCATCACTATATAAAAAGATTGAAAATTAGACAATCCTCCAACTCTTTTTGTTCATGTTCTATTACGTAAAATGTAAACTGAATACAATACAATACAAGTATCCAATATATAAGTATTTCACTATATAAAAAATAGAATGAAAATCAGACAATCCTCCAATTCTTTTTGTTCAGCTTCTTCCTGTAATACATATACAACTAATGAATTCATCAACCTTTCAGCATGATGTCTACAAATATAAATTTCATATAAACAAGACAGAAAAAGGAAACAGAAGATATCCGATAGATATGTCACAAAAATTGCTCATAAAAATCAAGTAAAAGATAGTGAATTGGAAGAAAATTTGAGGAAAAATTGGTATATTAAAAGAGAAAACAGCAAAGGGGGTAAAACATGGGGAGCAAAGCACCGAAAAAGATGTTTGATTGGTATTAATTAGGCATTAAAATTATTTTTGCTATTTAATAATATTTGTATCCATATATAATCTTATTAAAGAAATGATTCTGAGTGTAATATTAATTTTGCTATTTAATATTTAATTATATCCATAAAAACATAAAAAGAATGAACTATAGTCATTTACCTTAAATATATATTGAAGTTTACTATATTCTTTAGTTTTTCCTAATTTTATACTCCAAAGTCCAACCCAAACTAATTCCGTAAATACTCATTCACTCAAAATAAATTAAAATTAATTACAGTCCATCCTTCCTTTTAGTTTATGCGAATTTTTCCTTCATCTCCCTTTAAATTTAGACAAATTGTCACTTGCGTCATGTACTAGGAAAGACAAGTAGGATAGATGCAAAGTGGAAAGGGGATAGCTATATCTCGTTTGTTTTTGGGGTACGATTTACTAATTTTTGGACTTTAGTGAACCTTTGACTTTTCTCTCTTATCACATCCCCATCATACTAATATCTTACGTTTGGTTTTTTAAAAAAAATTAAATTTTCGCAAAACTAAAAATATTGTAATTTTTTTTTTTAAAGCCAAACATCATCTTCTTCCTAAATGTTTTGTCGGAAATAGTTCAACTAGTGCAGTTCCTCATGAAAGTCACCATCTCGTCTTAGAAATCTGAAATAACTTTATTTTGCTTTCAGTTGGAAGAAAACATAGAGATACCACAACAACATACACATACTTTTATATAGTATCATCGACTAAATGAGTATGGTGCAAACAATTTACCACAATTTTTTTTTTTTTTTTTAAAATAAAACACATTTCCCCAAGACATTGTGTATCAATATATTAAACATGTATGCACATCTCAATAAACTAGAGAATATAAAAGTCAGCTGGCAAATACAAAAAAGAAGGGAGTAGAACTATCCCAAATCCCAATAATGGCGGACCCATCCTTTAAAATATCCATATTGATAAGAAGCCAGGACATGGGCAATGAACATGGAGGATAAATGGGTAATAATACTATATTATGAAAAGATGGGGTAAATGCTGACATAACAAACAACAAATTCAGCCATTGCTATATATTTATCGCGTCATTACCTCCAACTTTTCATCATGATTCGTCATATCAATCTTCCTTCTCTTACTATATATTCTTTGGTGTCTTTTGGCTATATTCTAGGGCTTCAATTGGAATTTTCTCATCTTTTTTTCGCCAATGGACGTGGAGGATAAGCCTGAACATCTTCTTGTTCTTGTTCATGGCATCTTGGCAAGCCCAAGTGATTGGACATATGCACAAGCAGAGCTAAAAAGGCGGTTGGGAAAAAACTTTGTCATGTATGCGAGTTCGTGTAACACTTTCACTAAAACCTTCACTGGGATTGATGGAGCTGGAAAGAGGCTTGCAAATGAAATCATGCTGGTTGTAAAGAGGAGAGAACATACCTTAAAGAAGATCTCATTTTTAGCTCATTCACTTGGTGGATTGATTGCAAGATATGCACTAGCTCTTCTTTATAGTGATGATCTGGTTGCTGCTTCAGCTACTACAAACATCAAGCAGAAAGGATTAATTGCTGGGCTGGAACCAATCAATTTTATCACCTTAGCAACACCACATCTTGGTGTCAGAGGGAAAAAGCAGCTTCCATTTCTATTTGGAGTTCCGATCTTAGAGAAACTTGCAGCACCAATTGCTCCCTTTGTGGTTGGTCAAACTGGTAGACAGCTTTTTCTTACAGATGGCAAACCCAACAAACCACCTCTTCTTCTTCGAATGGCATCCGATAGTGATGATGGTAACTTCATATCAGCCCTTGGTGCTTTCAAATGCCGAGTACTTTATGCGAATGTATCTTATGACCATATGGTTGGTTGGCGTACATCCTCTATACGAAGGGAGACAGAACTTTGCAAGCCTCCTCGGCGGTCTTTAGATGGCTACAAGCATGTTGTAGATATGGAGTACTGTTCGGCTGTTCCATCTGAAGGTCCTCATTTCCCTCCTGAGGCAGCCAAAGCAAAAGAGGCAGCCCAAAATGCACCCAGCATGCAGAACACATTGGAATATCATGAAATTATGGAAGAGGAAATGATACGCGGCTTACAGCAGGTCAGTTGGAAGAAAGTTGATGTTAGCTTTCACTCAGCATTTTGGCCTTTCTCAGCTCATAACAATATCCATGTAAAGAATGAATGGTTTCACAATGCTGGAGCTGGAGTAATTGCTCATGTGGCGGACCACATAAAGCAGCAAGAGAAGCAACAGGAATGCTCCTTATTTATTACTGCTAGTTTGTAGCTTATGCAGATAAGTTCAGAAATGAATTGATACATCAATTAGTAAAGCTTGATTCTTCTGAGGCAATTGTAATTCTGATAAGTGTTTGTAAGAAAAAAAAATACAAACAAAGAACTTAGTCACCTTGAATGAGATAAATCATATGCATGCTTTGCAACACCATTGTAGTTTTGTCCCTTGAGAGAGACGCGAGCTTTTGACATGTCATGACAATCCACTGTCGCCACTTATTGGCTGTTAATAGTGCTCTCTCTCCCCCTAATGCCCATCTGAGTTTCAAAATTGGTTAATCAATCCAACTGAGTATTGGACTTCCATTATAGCCTAAAGCAACTAGTATTTCAAATGCACATATCTTTCCCCAACAAAGCTTGAAGTTCCATCAATAGGATCCAAAATCCAGATAAAAAGATCCGGAAGAAGAACATTGTCACGATTGAGCCGGATTGATCTCCTCACCATAAATGGAGTGGGAAGGGAAGGCATTGGTGATTAGGGAAACCATAGCTTCTTCTGCTTCTATGTCAATGCAGGTGACTGGACCATCCCCATTCGTTTCCCTGAATACAAATCTCACACGTGACACGACTAGAATAAAATTTTCAAATAATCTGTCCAGCGACACGGGCCACTTTATTAGCTATTTCAGCAGCACAATCAAGTTTCGTGTTGTTTAACACCAATGATGCAGATCATCCAAAACTGTTTCCATCTGTACAGATTCTAGGGATAACTCTAGAAGGATTATTCACTCCTGACAACGAATCAGTTATCATCAATCATTAGTAGGACATTGAGTTGACATACAACAATAACAAAACCAAATAACATGTATGGATTCTCACTTAATATTTTAAAATAAATGAGAAGTCATTGGAACACCTTATGTAATTTTAACGACGACTGCCAATTATATTGAGTATCAATTATCATCTGTTAGAATTAGTTTGATTCTTCCCGATAACAAGTGTAGCTTGAACACGTGGACATGTTTCTTCTATCTATATACCAAATTACTAAACAATAAAGATATATAGAGAGACAATGTCAGATTCAGGATTAAAATGCAGTGGTTTCAAGGTTTGTAATTCCATAGGGGCAGTAACCACAGTTAACATACGACAATAACTAAACCAACAAACAATAACAAGTAATCCCATAAGTGCAGTCTGTGAAGAGTAGTGCGTACACAATCTTGGCACTACCTTGGGAAGGTAGAGTGGTTGTTTCTGATAGACCCTCAACTCAAGCAAAACATATCAAAATCAAGTATGGAAATACATTGGGGAGGAGCACAGTAGCAACAACAAATAATATGATAACCGAAACAAAGAAAACGACGGGAAATAATAAAATCAAAGAATAAGCTAGTAGGAGAGTAGCGATTCCTTGTTCCAGAAGTAGCTGGTCATGGTCAGCATAATAACTATATCAGAATATAAAGGCTATCGCTTATCAGATCGTTCAAAGAGTTCAAACACAAGCCTGAAGAGACTAAAACCATCAATACTAAACCTCATGAATAAAGTTCATAGATCCATTAACCAGCACAAAAGGATCCTAACAGTTTAGCATGCATCTACCAGTACAAGGAATATAAGCTCTGAGTACATAAACTTTAAAGCCAAACTGTGATTATATGTATATATGCAGCAGAAGGAATATAAGCTACACATGCAATATCAGAAAACCAACCGTACAAAAATACTACTCCATAAAGTCCTTCATTCCATACCTCTTAAGGTAATACTCCCAGTTAAAAAGAAAACTCAAAATGTAGGTAGGGAAAATCCAGTCAAGGAGCCTAATTTTCCTCCCACTCGATATCTTTCATGTCTTGGACAACCAATGTAGATTCAAAAGATCAGACTAGACCAACAATAACTAAACCAAACAGAGCAAATATTAGCTCTCAGTATGTATTTGAATTAAGTGAGGAGTCATTGGAACACATTATACAAATATAAGAATTGAGTTTTAATCTTTTAGAAACAATCAGTGATGGCAACATTCGCATGGATCAAAGATAACATGTTTATGTAACAAACTAACCATAATTCAAGTATTGATGAATCGGTATTGTGCTACATGTTTCTTTTTTATGTAATTAATTGAAGATAAAACTCTTTCTTATGATAATAACTGACAGTATCAAACTCAACTTAACAATCAAATAACAAGTCTCTAGGTCATATGCAAAACTTTTCAACCCACATCCTTGGAGGATCATCAAGTCCTCTGATTTTGGGGAAATTGTAGTCCCAATTTCAACAATTTCTATAATCTTATTTTTACTAGCTTACAATTGTGCAACTTCTAATCTGTTATGTGCAGCCTTCCTGAGACTTCTGGGAAGGGAGACGTAAAGCTAAGAACCTTGTTTGTGTAGTTGCTTTTTTTTTTTTTTTTTTTTTGGATTGTTTTGGACTGTCTTCTTGAGCCGATGGCTTATCGGAAGCATCCTCTTTACTTCTGAGGAAGAGTTAACGTCTGCATACACTCTTCCTTGCCACCCTCCCTAGACCCCACTTTATGGGACTACACTGGGTCTCCTAACCAATTATAAAACTAAAAAACTGTGTAAATAATAATATTAAGATTTGTACATTAAGGGATTTTTACACTAAACAATAGTCAAACAAAGTCCACAACACTGATTACACAAAGAGTAAGCCCATGAAAGGTAAAATATCATTAGAAGTGGTTAGGACCAAATGTTTAGCAGCAACCCATAAAGGATAAACAAGATATCTAAAAGATCTCTGCAAAACCCTAGTTTATATATTTTATTTCATCATCCTCGCTAGTTGCCACTACGTCTACGAAAACAACAAGACCTCAACCCTAGTTCATTCCTACTTCTCTCTCTTTCACGCACCCGCACCTGCACCAGTGGCACGCCGAGAGGGGTTCGACAACCAAAATGAAGAGTTAGCGCAACATAGGTTTTAACTGCGAGCTAGTACGATGGTCTCTTAATGATCTCATTGGTAAGTTCTTCTTTTTTCTTTTTGGAAATGTGAATTTATCATCATAGAATCAAGAGAATGCTATGGAATGTGCAACTTTGTAGGAAACTTAAACTATTTTATGGGGGAAAACCAAAATACTACAAAAAGGGTAGCGTGTATCTTTGATTCGTAGGCGGAATATCCACAAGTCTGCTTCAAATTGATGTTTGAATACAGCACAGTATGCTGGTGTAAAAGATTATGAGCCTGCCTATATAGATCAAGTTTCGCGTATGCAGAGGTTGAGGTTGAGAGCAAGTTTTGCATCAGCCAAAAGCAGATACAAATCGCTAACACCAACAGCCAGTGTACTCTCTCTCTCTCACTCCCATCCACATATTCCATTTCAGAAGTTGTTAATGAAAATGTCCATCATAATAAAATGATAACCACAAAAAAGGGATCTTCATTATAATTCTTCGATAAAAATTTAACAAGCTGCAAAGACCCAAAAAAGGAAAAAGAAGATAGTACAAACAAAGTTTCAGTACTGATACCAGCTAGAAGATGAACCGAGGAACTCAGTGCGGCCGGCTGACAATTCAAATGGAAGAGGTGATTTTCTGTAGTGGTCTGGTGGAACAAAAACTTCAAAGTCACAGATGGTTGTAATGAGTGCCAAACAAAAGCATAGGGAAGAGTTATAAGAATCTCAAAATCACAGAAAAAGACCAATATTGAAATCGAAAATAGATTATATAGGTTTGATTTGAACAAAGATATTGCACCACTTATACAACACTCAATTATTTTTACATTATTAAATATTGGAACTAATTTGCTCTACTGATGTCAATTTTTCTATTTTTTCCACAATTTATATCTAAGATATATATTCATGAAAAATGAAAATTATAACGAAAATTGCACCTACAAGGAAATAAGGAGAAGAAATCAGAAAGTTGTGATTCTTTTTCTCAATTCAGGACCGGTCCTGATGGGAAGCGAGGCAAACCGAAAGAGAGAGTTGCGCTTCCTGACACTGTCGGCGTTTGAGGGCGGTGCCACCACTGGAGCAGAGGCTACGGACGGCGTCCGATTCGGCCGGACATATAATGGCCACCATACACTCTGCCAGTGACCGGTTTATATGGCGGCATGCTAAGTCCCTCTCCCTGCCGGCCGCAAACCGGCGGTGACACCCAGTTAAGGCCGTGTACAGCCGATTGCAGTCACCTCCAATTGAGGGTTCTCTGCTCGACATAGTCCTCTGTCTCCGATGGATTGTTAGATCTAGGAAGGCTTTGAAGAACAATTTGGAGAAATTTATTGCTGCTACAATTTTGTGATGAACTTTTCGCAGGACTCCTTTCAAACTAAACAAGGCAACAATATAAATACAGTGTTGCTCAACTTGGCAAAACTTGAGCAATTTGGCCAATTAAAATTGAAATTTGATAGTATAAAATCAAATTGAAGTTTTTGAAACATGTAATTTGAATTTTTTTAAATTATATTTGAATAAATCTGATATTTTTATGGCAAAATATAAAAATCACATTCTAAAGCTAAAATAACAATCTATTCCTTAAAATTTTATAATTACAAAAATTCCTCAAAACGAATATAATAATATAAACGTGGATACATTAATATAATGTGCGAGATACATTAATTTGATGCACGATATACACTAATATGATGTACGAGATACACTAATACGATGCGTGAGATACACTAATCTGATGCGCGAGATACATTTTATACACGATACACTAATTTAATGTGCGAGATACATTAATGTAATGCGCGAAAATGAGGGATTTTAAAACTTTGTAATATTTATAGGGGATAATGATAATAAGTAAACTAAAAGGCGGGATTTCCGTAATTAATCCTGTTTTCATACATGGCCAAAATATCAAAATTATTTTTAATTTTTCATTATATAATTTATTATTACTCTCATATTAGAAAAGACTTGTTTCAACATGTCCGTCTCACTACTCTCAAGGGTATTTTTGTCTTTTCAGCTTCATATTGTAGTTATGTGTCTTCTTGCTGTGTGTAACAACCCATTTAGTCGGTTTGAGTAATAGAACTTTTTCTTTGATAAAGTGCTTTTCGATAGATTATAAATAGACATTTTTAACTATTCATAACTACAATGATAAAATTAGTAGGGTACTTTTAATAATTTGTTTAGTTGGTGGTTAAAGAAAATAATATTAAATAAATCGTGGGTCACTTTTACTATTTTTTATAATTGGTTATATAAGAATTAGGGTAATAAATAAATTGAAGAAAGAAGGAAAATTGAGGAGAAAACAATATTTGTGGCTATACCTAAAAAGAACAGCATCAAGGTAATTTTTATACTTTCATATATTAATATTAGTAGGGCGAGACTACAATTGCACATGTTGGGTTTGATATCGGTAGTGAGAGAATCAATTTTTGTTATTATTGTATATACATTAGTTCTTATTGGTTGGTTGAATAAAAAATGTGGTTGAAAATTTTCTTTTTGCAAAGTATTATATACATTTTGGCTATATGTTAATCCAAAAACTTACTGCCTGCAATCATCGGTAATGATTACCAAATGATTGAGGCACTCATGTTAGTATTGATATTAACAATTGTGATATAAAGTGTACTCATGGTTGAGCGTTCGTTGCCACTGGTTTCGTAACCAGTGGCTTTCATTTTTTTTTAAATATTATAGTTCTATTATTGTATTATGATTAATTTTGATAAATTGTGATAGGTAATTAAATATTAGGTGTATTGAATTACTTAAATTTCATTAAAATTATGCCAATTGAAAAAACTAAGACTTATGCTTAGGTTTAAACTTTAAGAAAGTGATTATAGGATTAGGTGAATTGATGGGTATAGACTAGACACAAAATAATCAGAGTGTTTATGGCCTTGTGAACTTACACCTTGTGTGATATATACTTGATAGATCGGAAGGGTTCGGAAGGAATAAGGAAAGGAAAAGTGTTGGAGAAGTAGTTGCTTGACTCGGTTCTTCGGTGGAGGTAGGTTATGGTTTATTTCTATTTGATAGATAAACTCTAAATATCGATTGATATGTATTGAGTGATATTGTAAAGTCTCCCATGTACTTGACTGTATGGTTGTATGTTTTGATTGTGTGATTTGTGGTTAGCCTAAAATTATGAGACTATTGAATTTCTAATCTTGAACCCTCTCTATTAAAATGACGCCTTGAATAAAGAAGACTTGATGAAATAAAATAATGAGATAATTGGATCGGAGTGTCACATTCCGACACGGTATTATAGGATCGGAGTGTCACGTTCTGACACGGTATATGGTATCGGAGTGTCACGTTCCGACACAATATTATTAAAGGAAAGGAATCTTGAAGTAACTTAATATACTTAATCTAAAAGAACCTGTTTTCCAAATGAGTATGGTGTGGAGGCATGAGTCCTCATAGGTGTGCTTGATGTTGTGATTGATGGTGTACCTATTATGGTGTTCTTGTCAATGGTTCATATGTTTGTTGCATGCCAACTGTTAAGTATTGTAGTTGATTTTATATTATTATTCAATATATATTGATTTCTATTTTGAGTTGACAAATGATACCTACTCGGTACGTGTTCCTTGTACTGACCTCTACTTGTATTTTCTTCTCTGTTCTTTTGTGGAGTGCAACAAGTGTTCCATCAACTTCGACTCGCCCTCAGCTCTAGCCAGTCTCCAGCACATCAGAATTCAGGGTGAGCTATTAATTCTAGCTCATGCTGGATTCTCTCATTCATGTCTTGATGTCTTAGAATTTGGACATGGACCATCTTTTTGCTTATTTTGGTTTCTTAAATACTCTTAGACTTGGTAATTTGGAAATAGATGTCTTTGATGTGATGACTATCAGATTTTGGGATAATAAGTATTAAACTTTAGAAACTTATTTAAATTGGTTACTTAATAACTTTTGGAGCTTCCACATTATTTTTGTTATTTATAGTTGAACTATTGGTATATGTTTGGGTTCAGACTTATTGGTTCGCCCACCTAGGGGTGGTAAGTGTGGGTGCCACTCACGACTCGTGTTGGGTCGTGACAAACTTGGTATCATAGCATTAGGTTCGTTGGTCTCATCACACAAGGACAACTCTAGTAGAGTCTTGAGGAACGGTATAGGGACGCCTTTTTTTTTCTTCGAGAGGCTATAGGACTTTAGAAAAACTTTATTCTTTCTTTCTTTCGTGCTATTACTTGGATCCAATTGGTATCTGGGTGATACAAATTGGTCTCTGACCTTCTCACTCTATTTCGCAGATGGTTGAACTAGAGGAACAATTGTGCAACACCAACACCGGCAAGACAGGGTGCGTTTGAGACAATTATTGGGGGCTGTAACTCGAGGAGGAGCAGTGGCAAGAGGCCGTGGTAGGGGTCGCAGGAGGACGACCACTAGAGGCAGAGGACAAACACGTGGTCCAGCTAGGAATAGAGCAGTGATTCCTCCACCAACTTATAAGGTAGTGATAGAGGGTGAAAAAAGGGAAAATGAGCAGATTCAGGACAAGGAAGTACCACCCCAGCCTACCCCAAAGATGATTAATCAGGTTCTTACTTATCTTAGCAGGTTATCTGATCAGGGCCAGACACCTCCAGTGTTTTCTACACCAGCACCTCAGGTTCAGGGAGTACAACATGCAGCTGCTGTGGCTCTCCGCATCAATGCATCATTGGAAATAGGAACGTTTCCTCGATTGACTACAGGGTCTATAATGACAGGTGATCAGCATGGACTTTTCATTAAGTTCTTAAAGTTGAAACCTCCAGTCTTCAAGGGTGCTGAATCTGAAGATGCCTATGATTTTCTGGTTGATTGTCATGAGCTGCTACATAAGATGGACATAGAAGAACGATTCGGTGTTGAGTTTGTGACCTACCAGTTTCAGGGGGATGCCAAAATGTGGTGGCAGTCGTATGTTGAGTGTCAACCAGCAAGGGCACCACCTATGACTTGGGCATCATTTTCTAGCTTATTTATGGAGAAGTATATACCCCGGACTTTGAGGGATAGGAGGAGAGATGAGTTCCTGAGCCTAGAGCAAGGAAGGATGTCTGTTGCTGCTTATGAGGCAAAGTTTCGTGCACTATCCAGGTATGTCACTCAGCTTTGCTTCAGCCCACAAGAGAGGATTCGCCGCTTTGTGAAAGGATTGAGGTCAGATTTGCAGATTCCAGCCTTACAGGTAGCTGTTGCAGCAAAATCCTTTCAGGAGGTGGTTGATTTTGTGATAGAGGTAGAGGGGGTGAAGCCAGACGACTTCAACATGGCGTCGACATTTAAGAAGTTCCGTAAAGGAGGTGAGGTTAGTGGTTCTTACTCTAGAGGGCAGAGTTCAGGAGGTTACCCATCCCGTCCTATTCAGTCTTCATTGCAGGCTTCAGTTGGGGGTCCGTCGCAGACCAGTCAGTCTTTTTCTGAGTTTGGAGGTTATCTCCAGACTTCTTCATTTTCACATAGACCTATACTTGACTCCAGGAATTGTTATGGATGTGGAGAGGCTGGACATATTAGAAAATATTGTCCAAAATAGAATTACAGATCCCTAGTAGTTAGAGGTAGAGGTGGTCATGGTAAAGGTCACCATTCTAGAGGACGTGGTGGCCAAGGTAATGGTGGTCACCAGTTCAGTCGGGGTGGAGGGCAGGTTGGAACTACTGTATCACAGCTTGGTAGGGGCAATGGACAGACATGTGATAGGGCCCATTGTTATGCTTTCCCCGAGAGGTGTGAGGCAGAGACATCTAATGCTGTTATCACAGGTACTCTTTTGGTCTGTGATTGCATGACTTATGTATTGTTTGATCCTGGATCCACATTTTCATATGTATCTTCCTCATTTTCTACTGGTCTTGATTTATATTGTGATTTTCTTGGCATGTCTATTCATGTCTCTACTCCTGTGGGTGAGTCTGTGATAGTTGAGAAGGTGTATAGGTCTTGCCTTGTGACTTTTGTGGGGAGCAATACTTATGTAGATTTGATTATTCTAGATATGGTTGATTTTGATGTAATTCTGGGTATGACATGGCTTTCTCCAAATTTTGCAATCTTAGATTGTAATGCTAATACTGTGACATTGGCCAAGCCTGGGACAAATCCGCTAGTGTGGGAGGGTGACTATATTTCCACTCCAGTTCGTATTATCTCTTTTCTTCGTGCTAAGAGGTTGGTGCGTAAGGGTTGTTTATCCTTCTTGGCACATCTCAGGGATGATACCTCTAAAGTGCGTTTGATTGAGTCTGTTTCGATAGTCCGTGAGTTTCTGGATGTGTTTCCTGCAGACCTTCCTAGTATGCCACCGGATAGAGATATTGATTTTTTTTATTGACCTAGAGCCGGGTACTCGTTCCGTTTCCATTCCCCTTTATAGAATGGCTCCAGTTGAGTTAAGAGAGTTAGGCCCAACTCCAGGAGTTGTTAGGCAAATGTTTTATTAGATCGAGTGCATTCCTTTGGGGTGCTCCTATTTTTTGTGAAGAAGAAAGATGGAAGCTTTTGGATCCCATTCCTCGCATTGATGATTTGTTCGATCAGTTGCAAGGTGCTTGTGTCTTCTCTAAAATTTATTTGAGATCCGGTTATCATCAATTGAAAATACGGGTAACAGATGTGCCAAAGACTACTTTTCGAACCAGGTATGGGCATCATGAATTCTTAGTAATGTCTTTTGGGCTTACGAATGCCCCTGCTGCTTTCATGAGCCATATCTGGATCTCTTTGTTATTGTATTTATTGATGATATACTGATATACTTAAAGAGCACGAAAGAACATGAGGAGCATTTAAGAGTTGTATTGGAGTTGTTAAGAGAGAAAAGGCTTTATGCCAAATTCTCCAAGTGTGCGTTTTGGCCCGATTCAGTGACCTTTTTGGGGCACGTGGTTTCTAAGGATGGAGTGATGGTGGATCCTTCTAGGATTGAAGCAGTGAAGAGTTGGGTAAGACCTACTAATGTTTCAGAGGTAAGGAGCTTTGTTGGTTTAGCTAGCTACTACCGTCGATTCGTCAAGGGATTTTCTTCCATTGCTTCCCAGTTGACAAATTTGACTAAGCAGAATGTTCCATTTGTATGGTCAGATGAATGTGAAGAAAGCTTTCAGAAACTCAAGACTTTGTTGACTACTGCACCAATTCTTACCTTGCTTGTGGAAGGTAGGAATTTTATTGTTTATTGTGATGCATCTTATTCTAGTTTGGGTGCAGTGCTAATGTAGGAGAGGAATGCAATTTCTTATTCTTCGAGGCAATTGAAAGTGCATGAACGTAACTATCCGACCCATGATTTGGAGTTGGCTGCAGTTGTATTTGCTTTAAAGCAATGGAGACATTATCTATATGGGGCCAAGTGTGAAGTCTATACAGATAATCGTAGTTTACAATATGTCTTTACTCAGAAAGATTTGAATTTGAGGCAGAGAAGGTGGATGGAACTATTGAAAGACTATGATATTACTATTTTGTATCACCCAGGAAAAGCTAATATTGTGGCAGATGCTTTAAGTAGAAAAGCAGGGAGCATGGGTAGTTTAGACCACTTACAGGTTTCTAGACGCCCATTGGCTAGAGAAGTTCAGACTCTGGCTAATGACTTTATGAGGCTGGAAGTACTAGAGAAAGGATGATTTTTGGCCTCTGTAGATGCAAGATCTTCCTTTCTTGAAAAGATTAAGGGAAAGCAGTTTGCTGATGAGAAGCTGAGCCGAATTCGAGATATGGTATTGCGAGGAGAGACTAAAGAGGCAATAATTGATGAGGAAGGCGTCTTGAGAATTAAGGGAAGGGTATGTGTGCCCCGTGTTGATGATTTAACTCACACTATTCTTGCAGAGACTCATAGTTCGAGGTACTCTATACATCCTGGTGCAACCAAGATGTATCGTGATCTAAGGAAACATTATTGGAATGAAGCGTGACATTGTTGATTTTTTTGCCTAATGCCCGAACTGTCAACAGGTAAAGTATGAACACCAGAGGCCTGGAGGGACACTTCAGAGAATGCCCATTCCTGAATGGAAGTGGGAAAGAATTGCAATGGATTTTATAATTGGTCTTCCAAAGACATTGGGTAAGTTTGATTCTATTTGGGTAATTTTTGATAGGTTAACTAAGTCTGCTCACTTCAGTCCAGTCAAGATGACTTACAATGCAGAGAAGTTAGCCAAGCTCTATATCTCGGAGATTGTTCGATTGCAGGGAGTTCCACTTTCCATCATATCAGATAGAGGTATGCAATTTACTTCTAAGTTTTGGAGGACCCTACATGTTGAATTAGGTACTAGATTGGATCTTAGTACTGCATTCCACCCTCAGACCGATGGTCAGTCTGAGCGAACAATTCAAGTGTTGGAGGATATGCTTCGTACGTTGTGATAGATTTTGGTGGTCATTGGGATAAATTCTTACCCTTAGCAGAGTTTTCGTACAACAATAACTATCACTCAATTATTGATATGGCCCCATTTGAGGCACTGTAAGGGAGGAGATGTAGGTCTCCCATTGGTTGGTTGGATGCATTGAGGTTAGACCGTGGGGTACTGATCTTCTGAGGGAATCATTAGAGAAGGTAAGATTTATTCAAGAAAATCTTTTAGCAGCTCAGAGTAGGCCGAAGGAACATGAAGATCGAAAGGTTAGGGACTTGGATTTTATGGAGGGTGAATAAGTCTTGCTGAAGGTTTCACCCATGAAAGGTGTGATGCGATTTGGTAAGCGAGGTAAGCTTAGTCCGAGGTATATTGGACCATTTGAAGTTCTTAAGCGTGTGGGGGAGGTGTCTTATGAATTGGCCTTGCCTCTAGGGCTGTCAGGAGTGCACCCGGTATTTCATGTGTCTATGCTGAAGAAATACCATGGTGATGGAAACTATATTATTCGTTGGGATTCAGTTCTTCTTGATGAGAATCTGTCTTATGAGGAGGAGCCTTTTGCTATTCTAGATAGGGAGGTCCGCAAGTTGAGATCAAAGGAGATTGCATCTATGAAGGTTCAGTGGAAGAATCGGCCAGTTGAAGAGTCCACTTGGGAGAGTGAGGTTGATATGCAAGAAAGATATCCACATCTTTTTACAGATTCATGTACTTTTTCTCGCCCTCTCCTTTCTTCGTATGATCGTTCAAGGATGAACGATGGATAAATTGGTATCTATTGTAACAACTCATTTAGTCGGTTTGAGCACTAGAACTTTTACTTTGATAAAGTGCTTTTCAATAGATTCTAAATAGACATTTTTAACTATTCATAACTACAACGATAAAATTAATAGGGTACTTTTAATAATTTGTTTAGTTGATGGTTTACGAAAATAATATTAAATAAATCGTGGGTCACTTTTGCTACTTCTTATAATTGGTTATATTAGAATTAAGGTAATAAATAAATTGGATAAAGAAGAAAAATTGAGGAGAAAACAATATTTGCGGCTATACCTGAAAAAAACAGCATCAAGGTAATTTTTATACTCTCAGATATTAATATTAGTAGGGTGAGACTACTATTTCACATGTTGGGTTTGATATCGGTAGTGAGAGAATAAATTTTTGTTATTATTGTATATACATTAGTTCTTATTGGTTGGTTGAAAAGAAATTGTGGTTGAAAATGTTCTTTTGGAACTTACTGCCTGGAATCATTGGTAATGATTACCAAATGATTGAGGCACTCATGTTAGTATTGATATTAACAATTGTGATATAAAGTGTACTCATGGTTGAGCGTTCGTTGCCACTGGTTTCGTAACCAGTGGCTTTCATTTTTTTTTAAATATTATAGTTTTGTTATTGTATTATTGATTAATTTTGATATATTGTGATAGCTAATTAAATATTAGGTGTATTGAATTACTTAAATTTCATTAAAATTATGCTAATTGGAAGAACTAAGACTTACGCTTAGGTTTAAACTTTAAGAAAGTGATTATAGGATTAGGTGAATTGATGGGTATAGACTAGACATAGAATAATCTGAGTGTTTATGGCATTGTGAACTTACACCTTGTGTGATATATACTTGATAGATCGGAAGGGTTCGGAAGCAATAAGGAAAGAAAAAGTGTTGGAGAAGTAGTTGCTTGACTCGGTTCTTCGGTGGAGGTAGGTTATGGTATATTTCTATTTGATAGATAAACTCTAAATAGCGATTGATATGTATTGAGTGATATTGTAAAGTCTCCTATGTACTTGATTGTATGGTTGTACGTTTTGATTGTGTGATTTGTGGTTAGCCTAAAATTATGAGACTGTTGAATTTCTAATCTTGAACCCTCTCTATTAAAATGACGCCTTGAATAAAGAAGACTTGATGAAATAAAATAATGAGATAATTGGATCGGAGTGTCACATTCTGACACGGTATTATAGGATCGGAGTGTCACGTTCAGACACGGTATATGGTATAGGAGTGTCACGTTCCGACACAATATCATTAAAGGAAAGGAATCTTGAAGTAACTTAATATACTTAATCTCAAAGAACCTATTTTCCAAATGAGTATGGTGTGGAGGCATGAGTCCTCATAGGTGTGCTTGATGTTGTGATTGATGGTGTACCTATTATGGTGTTCTTGTCAATGGTTCATATGTTTGTTGCTTTCCACTTGTTAAGTATTGTAGTTGATTTTATATTATTATTCACTATATATTGATTTCTATTTTGAGTTGACCGATGATAACTACTAAGTACGTGTTCCTTGTACTGACCCCTACTTGTATTTTTTTCTCTGTTCTTTTGTGGAGTGCAACAAGTGTTCCATCGACTTCGACTCGCCCTCAGCTCTAGCCAGTCTCTAGCACATCAGAATTCAGGGTGAGCTATTAATTCTAGCTCGTGCTGGATTCTCTCATTCACGTCTTGATGTCTTTGAATTTCGGACATGGACGATCTTTTTGCTTATTTTGGTTTCTTAAATACTCTTAGACTTGGTAATTTGGAAATAGATGTCCTTGATGTGATGACTATCAAATTTTGGGATAATAAGTATTAAACTTTATAAACTTATTTAAAATGGTTACTTAATAATTTTTGGAGCTTCTGCATTATTTTTGTTAGTTATAGTTGAACTATTGGTATATGTTTGGATTTAGAGTTGTTGGTTCGCCTACCTAGGGGTGGTAAGTGTGGGTGCCACTCACGACTCGTGTTGGGTCGTGACACTGTGTTACCATTTCTGTCTTTTCAGCTCCATGTTATAGCTACGTGCTTCCTCCTATATTATCAATTTACACCGTCTATGTCTTCCATCATTTATACTCTACCATTTGTAGATATCAAAGTTTTTTCTTTTCTTCATCATTCTATCGAGGTAAGACTCTTCTCATTGAGCTCTTTTTTGTATCATATTTCTTTTTTTCAAAATTGAAGTTTAGAAATACTTCGCCATTTTATCTTTCAATGACCAGATTTGATCTGTGTGAATATTCAAAATTTGATCTGGGTGTGTGACGATTTGATTCTTCCATTTGGGTTTGTTATTGATGTTTGATTTTACTTGTGTTTTCTAAGTCTAAATTTTCAATTTGGGTTTGGTGATTATGCTTTCCCTATTCAATTTGGAATGTCAGGAAACTGCATTCAGATTTTTGTTGTGTTTTTTCACATGCAGTAACTAATTTGGTGTTTTACCCTCAAAATTAACTTTGTGGTTCCTTTATTTAAGTTGGATTTTTTATCAGAATTCTTTTGAACTTCCTCCGTTCATATATGGATTTTCCATCGAAATCAATTTTTCTGGGCTCTTGTGGGTTTCATTTGTAGTTTTTGTGGATTTATTTTGGAGTTTTTTTGGAGCTTGTAGGCAATGAAATTCAAAATTCCCCCAATATATTCTGATGCTAATACACCAAGTTATGCATATAACTTACGTTGCCATACTGTATTGGTTTGGTTTTAGTATCTCTTTTATCTCTTTATGATGTTTTAAACAAAATAATAACAAGTATGAATTTTAGTCGGGATGGCCTAGAGACTGAGTTATTGTTGTGGGAAATTGAAAGTCAAGGTTGGAATCCCAACAGAGAAAGAACTGAAAAAGTACAGAAATTCCTTGCATCTGCCTAAGCTTAGTGGGTATAGTTACTCGATAGTTGTGTTGCTTGGTCCCGACAAAGGAATAACTGAAAAAATGCAGAAATTCCTTCCATCTGCCTAAGCTAAGTGGATGGATTTACTCGAGATTTGTGTTGCTAGGAGCTTAGTGAACGGAGTTGCTCAATATTTGTGTTACTAGACAACAGTAAGTACCCGGTGGGTTGGTCGAGGTTCAAACAAGCTAGCTTAGATACAACACTTATAAAGAGAAAAGTTTATATTGCTTAGGTAAAATTTATAAGAGTGATTAACTTGTTTTATCTTTTCTTTGTCATATGAGGTTACTTGGTTCTGTTGACATTAATGTTAAGAGAAGATATTACCTTACTTGATTACCATTTGCTTACTGATGAAGTAAGGATGTTTTTGTTGCATCTCTTAGATACGACTTTTCGGCTTTTTGCAATACAGTCTAAATATGCAAAGGTTATGAATTTGCAATTACTTATACTCAAATTTACCTATTGCTTTGTCAGTAGGTCCAACATAAGTCTACTAACCTCTACAATTTATATTGTCTCTAATGTTTGGATATATGATGATGATGTTGTTTTTATGCAAATAGTTCACTTCTTAATCAATTGTATGTCTTATGCCGTGAAGGATAGATTGACTTCTGAACGATAATGAAGAACCTCTCTGTAAATTTTCTTGCTCTGGTCTTCCTATTTCTTTTGTCCAAAACTTAAAAAGGAGTTATCTTCTTACAAATCTTAAAGAAGTGTCCTCGATTAATAAGTGCGAAAGGATGTACGAACCGGTAAGATGGGAAACTTATTGCAGTCATGTTAGTTGATTCTTGACATTTCACTTGACGTTTAATTTTTTAATGCTACAATTTCTCTTTTTACTATTAAGTTTTGATTTTTGATGGTCTCTGGCTAGTGGAATCGTGTAGTTTATGTTTTTTTGTGGTTTCTTTTTCATAGTTGATTTCTAGGATGCAATTGACATTGTGCCTCCTCATACCCATAGTGAAGCAATTTGACCAATAATTAAAGGTATGACCAACAATTTTTTGGGTTAGTAACCAATTTCCATTGTCATCTTTAACATAAAAGAATATATTTTTTCATCTTTTATCATTTAACAACAAAAAAGTGAAAGAATTTCGTATTTATATCTCTTTTAAAAAGTTATTTAATATGAGTTTATAGTTTCAAGAAGTCTTTCCCAGTTTTAAGGGTACTATTATATTCTTTCCTTAGGCTTAATTTAATATTCTGGAGAAAAGAATTGGTAGGTAAAAGACTAGAGTTTTGTTGTTTTCAATTAGACATTTTCTCTTGCTATATTTGGTAGTGTTAATTGAATTATTGTTGTTTTGTGAGTTTTGATGAGGAGCACTTGCTCTTGATAAATGACATACAAGTTGTAGAGGCTATAAATTTAAAAAGTTCTATGCTCTCATGCACATGGAAAGGATTCAATGCGTTGATATTCACAATGATTTTCTAGATATTGAGAGAAAAATTAGAGTGAGGAATGTGCACATCACAAATTTGAACTTTGTCCCTGATCCAAAGTCGAGAAAAGTATTAAGACGGGATCATGAATATTATTTTTTTGGGAAATATATTATGTATGATTTTTGTAAACTTGTAGGGTTAGTTTTACCATGTTGTGCTTCCTTTATTGAAGCTTTGAGATAGCACCACATTGCAATGCATTGTGTATTTACTTTTGCCCGATCAAATTTAGAAAAGTGCATTAGGAACATTCATTTGGCTATATGACATTTTAATTAATTCAGACGTTTAAGCATGGTTCAACTTTTTTTTATGCAATCTGCAATACTGTGTTTATTTCAATTTCACTTATATAAGTGAAATTTTTCTTTACGACGTACTCTACTTGTTAAAGGAGATGTGACAAGACACAAAAAATCTATCATTGGACAAGGAAGAAAAAGAAAGAAAGATCTATATGAACTGTATGAGGAACAACTACGTAAGGCTTAAAATTACAAATATCTCAGAACAAATGAAACCTTATTCCATGTGCAAGCCGTTGCCAATATCTAATGAAAATCAACGATTTTGAGTTTCAATCTGCTCCAACTGCAAGCAAATATTTCCAAGGGATAGGTCAAAGAGAAGATTCTATCTTACACCTGTCATCGATCAGCATATCTCACACCCAAATATACACATATCCTCATCTTATCTAGATATACAATTGTTAATATATTTTTACTTTTCAATAATAATTCTCAATTAAAAAAATATCTTTGAAGATAAACATATTCATTTTGCTTCCGTAATAGATGTCAGTTTGAAGTAACCATCCTAGATGATACTGGTTCAACAACTATTATTTCAGACAAGAATGGAGAAGAACTGTTCTCTTTCACTGTGGCAGAAATTCATGACACACATTGCATCAAAGTACAACACTCTACAACCTCTTACTTCTTGCTTAAAAATCTATCTTACCTGATTTCCTTTCATATTTCAGAAACAATTGTGGCCACTCATATCCGTGCAACACAAACTGCTACGAAGACATTCACTATCCAAATGAAGAAATTGTTCGCAAAAAACAAGGATGCATCTTCAACATAGTTGTTCATCACGTCAATCACCAAAAAATTGAAAAGGATATTGTTAGCAACCTGCCATTGCCAGTCACTGCACCGACTACTCTACAAAGCAGCAAACGCAAGTTGAAGAAAATCATGACAAATGAAGACTAAAAAGGTTTCTCTCTACATAACTTTCAATTTTTATCCAATAATATTACATATCCCCTTTTAAATACACTTCTTATGTTTGATTTTCTCCTCATTATTTCTATTCTCAGACTTTTTGGGCTTCTTCTGATAAAGTTCTTCACAAATTTGACTCTTTTCCTCACCAAAGTTTCTTTCTTTATAATTTATGTTCTGTAAATGTGATTATACTAATGTTTAGATGATGTTTCTATCTTTAGACTTTAAGTTGTTGTTCTGTATTATTGATGTTTTAGAAACTTTTCTTATGTGGATGTTTATGTTATTCCATGACCCTTTTGGACTTGAGCATGGATAATATTGTTTGGGGTTCTTGTTTTGTAAAATGCTTACAAAAATGAGTTTTTGGCGTAGTTGCATTTTTTGAAGGATTTTGCTGATCTATTAGACTAAAAAAGATCATCTTCTAAAAGTGTCTTGAGTTGATCACTTTTGAACAATTAATAAACTTGTCCATTGTCTTATTTTGATTATAATATCATTTTGTAATCGATCCTGAGTTAAACCTGTTCGCAACAAATTTTTATAAGCGCTGAAAATCGACTGCAAGCAAAATAAATAAAAGAAAAATGTGATTTTTATTAATGAATCGTTGTGAGTACAATTCTGTTGTTCTCTTGATTCTCTCTCCTAAGTTTCTCCACGATTCGAGGGCATTTAGTAGCTTATTTCCGAAATTTTCGGATGATTTAGACCTCTTTGAGATGTTGTCGATCTCTGGGACGTTGAAAAGCGCTTCGTTGTTGTAAGTTGATCTCCAGGAAGAACTCCGTTGATCACTCCTTTGAAGAACTATTTATGTTGATATTTTAGCTTTCTCCAATTTGTTGAATGCTTGTTGAAGAATTTTCTGGATCCCCTTTGAATGTCATGTCCATCCCGTATTTATAGATGTAGGGGGTGGACAAGGTTGCATATGATTGGCCAAAGGATGTGTCACGACCCAAAACCGAGCCGCGAGTGGCACCTACACTTATCCTGCTATGTGAGCGAACCAACCAATACAAAACCCAACATTCCAATATAATAACAGAATAAAATGCGGAAGACTTAAACTCATTAATGAAAATCAGTTAAAATAACTTCTAAAAACTCAACAACTATTATTATCCCCAAAATCTGGAAGTCATCATCACAAGAACATCTATCCTCAAATTACTAATCTAAGAGTATATAAGAAGCTAAAATAAGTAAAAAGCTAGTCCATGCCGGAAGTTCAAGGCATCAAGACATGAAGAGGAAGATCCAGTCCAAGCTAGAAGCATTAGCTCACCCTGAAATCCGGTGTAATGAAGACTGGCTAGAGTTGCGGTTGAGTTGAAGACGACGGTACGTTTGCTGCACTCCACAAATAACAAAGAAAGAAACATACAAGTAGGGGTCAGTACAAAACACAAGTACTGAGTAGGTATCATCGGCCAACTGAAAATAGAAAACAGTATATATCAGATAACATCATAAATCAACTACAATACTCAACATGTAGCAACAACAAGTACTATAATCATTAATAAGTACGCCAAATAGACCCATGAGGACTCAAGCCTCAATACCATACTCATTTGGGAAATAGGTTCATTAAATTGAGTATATTATCATCTTTCAAGATTTCATTATCTTTATTCCTCTCGTGTCGGTACGTGACACTCAGCTCCATATACTATCCTGGTGTCGGAACGTGACACTCTGATCCTCATATATTATCCTGGTGTCGGAACGTGACACCCGATCCATATTCTATCCTGGTGCCGGAACGTGGCACTCTGATCCTCATTCAATCCTGGTACCGGAACGTGGCACCCGATCCATATACTATCCTGGTGTCGGAACGTGACACTCCGATCCTCATTCTATTCTGGTACCGGAACGTGGCACCCGATCCTCTATTACTATCCTAGTGTCGGAACGTGACACCCGATCCCCTAATCTCACTACTTTCGTTCATCAAGCCTTCTTTTATACCAAGGCATCATCATTAACAAAGTAGATTAGGGTTTCTCAAGATTTAGGATTCAATAGCTTCATCATGCTTATTTTATCACAATTATATAATCACATTCATGCAAGCATACAATTAAGCATATAGAAGGGTTTACAATACTACCCAATACATATCATTCACTATTAAGAGTTTACTACGAATAGCATAAACCATAACCTACCTCCACCGAAGAATTGTGATCAACAAGCTATCTTCCCAAATCTGCGTTCTTCCTCTCTCTCTCTCGATCGTTTCTCTTTCCCTCTCCTTGTTCTTTCTATTTTTCTTATTCAAACCCTCTTTCTTTTACCCTAATTAGCATATAATTAAGTATAAAAGATGAGGAATTAACCCACTAATTAACTCAAGGTTATCTCTTTTAACCCCCAAGAAATTGAGTTATTAATATTAAACCACTAACTTTATAATTATAAGCAGGAATAGTCAAAAACGCCCCTTAAAATATCCACAGAAATCCGACCCAGCCTGGGATTACGCAACGTGTGACGGCTTGTCGTGCCTGCGACGGTCCGTCACAAAGTTCAGAGACTAATTTTCTGTGGAAAATGTGTGACGGTCCGTCGTGCCCACGACGGTCCATCCTGCCATTCCGTCACAAAGTTCAGAGAGTCGAATGCAGTACCCAAATTTCAGAATTCTAAGTGTTTTGGAACGATACCCCCTCGACGGTCCGTCGTGCCCATGACGGTCCGTCGTGGGGTCCGTCGTCTCAGCCAGTTTTTCCAGAAATAAAATCTGCTGCTTAAAACGACTAAACAGGTCATTATAATAGATACCAATTTACCCATCATTCGTCCTCGAACAATCACAAGAAGAAAAACAAGGGCGAAAAGGAGTACCTGAATCTGTAAACAGGTGTGGGTATCTTTCTTGCATATCAGCCTCCTTCTCCCAAGTGGCCTCTTCAACTGGTCGATTCTTCCTTTGAACTTTGATGGATGCAATTTCCCTTGATCTCAACTTGCGAATTTCCCTATCTAAAATAGCAACAGGTTCCTCCTCATAAGACAAATTCTCATCAAGCAGAACCGAATCCCAACGAATGATGTAGTTTCCATCCCCATGGTATCTTTTCAACATAGACACGTGAAATACCGGATGCACTCCCGACAGCCCTGGAGGCAAGGCTAATTCATAAGCCACCTCCCCTATTCGCTTAATTACTTCAAATGGTCCAATATACCATGGGCTAAGCTTGCCCCTTTTACCAAACCGCATCACCCCTTTCATGGGTGAAACCTTCAGCAAGACTTGTTCACCCTCCATGAACTCCAAGTCTCTAACTTTTCGATCTGCATATTCCTTTTGCCTACTTTGCGCCGCTAAAAGTTTTTCTTAAATAGATTTCACCTTCTCTAATGAATCCCTCAAAAGATCAGTACCCCAAGGTCTAACCTCAAATGCATCAAACCAACCAATGGGAGACCTACATCTCCTCCCATACAATGCTTCGAATGGAGCCATATCAATACTCGAATGATAGCTATTGTTGTTGGAGAACTCTGCTAAGGGTAAGAAGTTATCCCAATGACCACCAAATTCTATCACACATGCACGAAGCATATCTTCCAACACTTGAATCGTTCGCTCAGACTGACCATCGGTCTGAGGATGGAACGCAGTACTAAGTTCCAACCTAGTACCTAACCGCATGCAATGTTCTCCAAAACTTAGAAGTAAACTGCGTACCTCTATCTGATATAATGGAGAGTGGAACTCCATGCAATCGAACAATTTCTGAGATATAGATTTTGGTTAACTTCTCTGCATTGTAAGTCACCTTGACCGGAATGAAGTGAGCAGACTTAGTTAATCTGTCCACAATTACCCAAATAGAATCAAACTTACCCAATGTCTTTGGAAGACCAACCACGAAGTCCATTGCAATTCTCTCCCACTTCCATTCAGGAATGGGCATTCTCTGAAGTGTTCCTCCGGGCCTCTGGTGTTCATACTTTACTTGTTGACAATTTGGACATTTGGCAACAAAATCAACAATGTCTCGCTTCATTCTTCTCCACCAAAAGTGTTGCTTTAGGTCACGGTACATCTTGGTTGCACCAGGATGTATAGAATATCCGGAACTATGAGCCTCTGTAAGAATAGTGTGGATCAAATCATCAACACGGGGCACACATACCCTTCCCTTAATCCTTAAAACACCTTCATCATCAATTATTGCCTCTTTAGCCTCTCCTCGCAACACCATATCCTGAATTCGGCTTAGTTTCTCATCATCAAACTGTTTTCCCTTGATCTTGTCAAGAAAAGAAGATCTCGCCTCCACACAAGCCAAAAATCCTCCCTTCTCATTTACTTCTAGCCTCATAAAGTCATTAGCCAAGTTTTGGTTTTGTCTAGCCAACGGGTGTCTAGAAACTTGCAAGTGAGCTAGACTTCCCATGCTTCCTGCCTTTCTACTTAAAGCATCTGCCACAACATTAGCTTTTCCCGGATGATACAGAATAGTGATATAGTAGTCCTTCAGTAATTCCATCCATCTCCTCTGTCTCAAATTCAAATCTTTCTGAGTAAAGACATACTGTAGGCTACGATGATCCGTATAGACTTCACACTTAACCCCATACAGATAGTGCCTCCATTGCTTCAATGCAAATACTACCGCGGCCAATTCCAAATCATGGGTCGGGTAAGTGCATTCGTGCACCTTTAATTGTCTCGAAGCATAAGCAATTATATTCTTCTCTTGCATTAGCACTGCACCCAAACCAGAATAGGATGCATCACAATAAACGATGAAGTTCTTACCCTCTACTGGCAAGGTAAGAATTGGTGCAGTAGTTAACAAGGTCTTAAGTTTCTGAAAGCTTTCCTCACATTTATCCGACCATACAAATGGAACATTCTGCTTAGTCAAGTTCGTCAATTGGGAAGCAATGGAAGAGAATCCCTTGACAAATCGATGGTAATAGCTTGCTAAACCAACAAAGCTCCTTATTTCTGACACATTAGTAGGTCTTACCCAATTCTGCACTGTCTCAATCTTAGAAGGATCCACCATCACTCCATCCTTAGAAACCACGTGCCCCAAGAAGGACACTGAATCTAGCCAGAACTCACACTTGGAGAATTTGGCATACAACTTTTTCTTCCTCAACAACTCCAATACCATTCTCAAATGCTCATCATGTTCCTTCTTACTCTTTGAGTATATCAATATATCATCAATAAATACGATCACAAAGAGATCCAGATATGGCTTAAAAATCTCGTTCATCAAGCTCATGAAAGCAGCAGGGGCATTCGTAAGACCAAAAGACATCACTACGAATTCGTATTGCCCATACCTGGTTCGAAAAGCAGTCTTTGGCACATCCATTGCCCGTATTTTCAATTGATGATAACCGGATCTCAAGTCAATCTTAGAGAAGACACAAGCACCTTGTAACTGATCGAACAAGTCATCAATGCGAGGAATGGGATACTTGTTCTTAATAGTTACCTTGTTCAATTGCCGGTAGTCTATGCACATCTGAAAAGTCCCATCCTTTTTCTTCACAAATAACACCGGAGCACCCCAAGGGGATGCACTTGGTCTAATGAAACCTTTACTTAGCAACTCTTGAAGTTGGGCCTTTAATTCCCTTAACTCTGCGGGAGCCATTCTATAAGGGGGTATAGAAATGGGGCGAGTACCCGGTTCCAGATCGATGCAGAAGTCAATATCTCTATCCGGTGGCATGCCAGGAAGATCTGCAGGAAACACATCCAGAAACTCACGGACTACCGAAACTGACTCAGTTGAAGGTACTTGGGTAATATCGTCCCTGAGGTGTGCCAAGAATGCTAAACACCCTTTACTAACCATTCTCTTAGCACGAAGAAAGGAGATGATACGAACCGGAGTGGAAGTGTAGTCGCCCTCCCACACTAACGGATCTGTCCCAGGCTTGGCTAACGTCACAGTTTTAGCATTACAATGCAAGATCGCAAAATTCGGGGAAAGCCAAGTCATACCCAGAATTACATCAAAATCAACCATTTCTAAGATAACCAAGTCTACATAAGTATTGCTCCCCACAAAAGTCACCAGACAAGACCTATATACTTTTTCAACTATCACAAACTCACCCACCGGAGTAGAAACACGAATAGGCATGTCAAACAATTCATAATGTAAATTAAGACCAGTAGCAAATGAGGAAGATACATATGAAAACGTGGAGCCAGGATCAAATAATACAGAAGCCATGCAATCACAAACCAAAAGATTACCTGTGATAACAACATCAGATGCCTCCGCTTCAGACCGCCCGGGGAAAGCGTAACAATGGGCCCTATCACCTGTCTGTCCGTTGCCCCTACCATGTGGTGTTGTAGTGGCTCCAGTTTGCCCATCACCCCGTCCGTTTTGGTGACCACCATTACCTCGACCACCACGTCCTCCAGAATAACGGCCTCTACCATGACCACCTCTACCTCTGGCTATTGGGGGTCTGTAACTCTGTTTTGGACAATACCTCTTAATATGTCCAGTCTCCCCACATCCATAACACTCTTTGGAGTCAAGCATAGGCCTCTCAGAGAAGTGTTGACCGGTCTGAGGTGGACCCCCAACTACAGTCTGTAGTGAAGACTGAATTGGTCGGACTGAGTAACCTCCTGAACCCTGTCCTCTAGAGTAAGAACCATTAAATTCACCTCCTTTTCGAAACCTTTTTGATGTTGATGCCGTGGTGAAGTCATCTGGCTTCACTCCTTCCATTTCTATCACGAAGTCTACCACTTCTTGAAAGGATTTTGCCGTAGCCGCTACCTGTAAGGCTGAAATCCGCAATTCTGACCTCAACCCCTTCACAAAACGGCGAATCCGCTCTTGTGGACTGAAACAAAGTTGGGTGGCATACCTGGATAATGCACGAAACTTAGCCTCATATGCAGTAACCGACATCCTACCTTGCTCTAGGCTTAAGAACTCATCTCTTTTCCTATCCCTCAAAGTTCGGGGGATATACTTCTCCATAAACAAGCTAGAGAATGATGCCCAAGTCATAGGTGGTGCCTCTGTTGATTGACACTCAACATGTGACCGCCACCACATTTTGGCGTTCCCTTGAAACTGATAAGTCACAAACTCAACACCAAACCATTCTACTATACCCATCTTGTGTAGTAGCTCATGACAGTCAACCAGAAAATCGTAGGCATCCTCAGATTCAGCACCCTTGAAGACTGGAGGTTTCAATTTCAAGAACTTACTGAAAAGTTCATGCTGATCATTTGTCATTATAGGCCCTGCAGTCAGACGAGGAAACGTGCCTATTTCCACTGAGGCATCCATGCGGGGAGCCACAGTAGCTGCATGTTGTACCTCCGGAACCTGAGGTGCTGGTGCAGAAAACACTGGAGGTGTCTGGCCCTGATCAGATAACCCGCTAAGGTAAGAAAGAACCTGATTGATCATCTCTGGGGTAGGTTGGGGTGGCAATCCCTCATTCTGTACTTGTTCATTCTCCTCTTCCTCACCCTCGCTTGCCACTTGCTCAGTTGGTGGAGGAGTCACCGCCTTAGTATCAGATGGGCTAGGTGCTTGTCCTCTTCCTCTAGAGGACGTCCTCCCACGACCTCTTCCACGGCCTCTCGCCACTACTCCTCTTCGAGCTAGAGCCCCAATGGCTTGCTCAGACGCTTCTTGTCTTGCCGGTGTTGGTGTTGGTGCAGTCGTTGCTCTAGTTCTAACCATCTGCGAAATAGAGTGAAGATGGTCAGATACCAATTTGTATCACCTAGATACCAATTGGATCCAAGTAATAGCACGAAAGAAAGAATGAAAGAATGGAATTTTCCTAAAGTCTTATAGCTTCTCAAAGAAAAGTAAAGGCGTCCCCCTACCGTTCCTTAAGACTCTACTAGACTCGTTCTTGTGTGATGAGACCAACGAACCTAATGCTCTGATACCAAGTTTGTCACGACCCAAAACCGAGCCGCGAGTGGCACCCACACTTATCCTACTATGTGAGCGAACCAACCAATACGAAACCCAACATTCCAATATAATAACAGAATAAAATGTGGAAGACTTAAACTCATTAATGAAAATTAGTTAAAATAACTTCTAAAAACTCAACAACTATTATTATCCCCAAAATCTGGAAGTCATCATCACAAGAACATCTATCCTCAAATTACTAATCTAAGAGTATCTAAGAAGATAAAATAAGTAAAAATCTAGTCCATGCCGGAAGTTCTAGGCATCAAGACATGAAGAGGAAGATCCAGTCCAAGCTAGAAGCATTAGCTCACCCTGAAATCCGGTGTAATGAAGACTGGCTAGAGTTACGGTTGAGTTGAAGACGACGGTACTTTTGCTGCACTCCACAAATAACAAAGAAAGAAACATACAAGTAGGGGTCAGTACAAAACACAAGTACTGAGTAGGTATCATCGGCCAACTGAAAATAGAAAACAGTATATATCAGATAACATCATAAATCAACTACAATACTCAACATGTAGCAACAACAAGTACTATAATCATTAATAAGTACGCCAAATAGACGCATGAGGACTCAAGCCTCAATACCATACTCATTTGGGAAATTGGTTCATTAAATTGAGTATATTATCATCTTTCAAGATTTCATTATCTTTATTCCTCTCGTGTCGGTACGTGACACTCTGCTCCATATACTATCCTGGTGTCGGAACGTGACACTCCGATCCTCATATATTATCCTGATGTCGGAACGTGACACCCAATCCATATTCTATCCTGGTGCCGGAACGTGGCACTCCGATCCTCATTCTATCCTGGTACCGGAATGTGGCACCCGATCCATATACTATTCTGGTGTCGGAACGTGACACTACGATCCTCATTCTATCCTGGTACCGGAACGTGGCACCCGATCCTCAATTACTATCCTGGTGTCGGAACGTGACACCCGATCCCCTAATCTCACTACTTTCGTTCATCAAGCCTTCTTTTATACCAAGGCATCATCATTAACAAAGTAGATTAGGGTTTCTCAAGATTTAGGATTCAATAGCTTCATCATGCTTATTTTATCACAATTATATAATCACATTCATGCAAGCATACAATTAAGCATATAGAAGGGTTTACAATACTACCCAATACATATCATTCGCGATTAAGAGTTTACTACGAATAGCATAAACCATAACCTACCTCCACCGAAGAATTGTGATCAACAAGCTATCTTCCCAAATCTGCGTTCTTCCTCTCTCTCTCTCGATCATTTCTCTTTCCCTCTCCTTATTCTTTCTATTTTTCTTATTCAAACCCTCTTTCTTTTATCCTAATTAGCATATAATTAAGTATAAAAGATGAGGAATTAACCCACTAATTAACTCAAGGTTATCTCTTTTTACCCCCAAGAAATTGAGTTATTAATATTAAACCACTAACTTTATAATTATAAGCAGGAATAGTAAAAAACGCCCCTTAAAATATCCACAGAAATCCGACCCAGCCTGGGATTACGCAACCTGTGACGGCCCGTCGTGCCTGCGACGGTCCATCCTGTAGGTCCGTCACAAAGTTCAGAGACTAATTTTCTGTGGAAAATGTGTGACGGTCCGTCGTGCCCACGACGGTCCGTCCTGCCATTCCGTCACGAAGTTCAGAGAGTCGATTGCAGTACCCAAATTTCAGAATTCTAAGTGTTTTGGAACGAGACCCCCTCGACGGTCCGTCGTGCCCATGACGGTCCATCGTGGGGTCCGTCGTCTCAGCCAGTTTTTCCAGAAATAAAATCTGCTGCTCAAAACGACTAAACAGGTCGTTACAGGATGTCATTCTGACACTTGGAACATTGTGATTTATTCTTGAATTTGACAGCGACTACCACCTCATTTGGACACGTGGTGTCACCTTGTTGGTTTCGGATGCCTAGTTACTATGAAACGTGGCATGGCTTTTGGGCTTCAAGGTGAAATGAGCCTTGGATTTGAATTAAATAGGATGGACTTATTCATTTGTAAAGCCTAAATTAATTATTCAGCCCAAATGAACATGGATTTAATTCAAATTTGTATGAATTTGATCCAATACAATTTTTGTGTCTACAAATGCCCCTTACTTCGAGACTTGTCGACGTGGATGCTTGCTGAAGTTTTGCGATAATACTTGAAATAGTCATGAATGTGTTCCTCCCCTTTTTTTTTTGAGACTCGTCAACGCGTAGGCTTGCCGAATTTGACGACGAGAGTTTATGTCTTCATGAATGTGTATTCAATTTTTTGAGACTTCTCTACGTGTAGGCCTACCGAATTTGACAACTAGAGTTGGAGTCTTCATGAATTCATTACTGAGACTTCAAGAGTAGTTGTTTCTTGTCGTTGTATTCTAACTAAGCCACCACGAATGATTTGCTTGTAGTGATCTCAATCATTTTTAAAACCTTCTTGCTCGACAACCACATGGACTTTCTATATCGATTTCAAATAGATAGATCTAGTAGGTAGTAACCTTATTACTTTCCTGTCTGATCTTCCTTACAAGGTGAAAGAATATCAAGAAGATTGATTGGATTTTGTTACAAATAAAAAGAATATAAACTTTTCTTTATCCATGTCAATGAACATAATATTCTTTCCTTAACTCTTTGGTTCATCCTTCCATATTTGTATGACTTTAAAATGGATATGAAATATCTCAAATCAAATCGGATTTTTATTTTCCAAATTCACCTTATAATGCCTTATAGGAGAATTAGAAATCCTTCACAAGAATCCCTATATAATCCCCTCCAATGCATAAAAAAGATTTCATCACTCAAAATTCTAGATGTTGCAAACAAGTTAGCAGAGTGCATTGATCTCTTAAGTTGCGCGTCACTTGTTTTTTTCAAGTCGACAGACGTAGCCTCCCTCGTATATCGAAAGAAACTTCAAGAGAAGTGTTATTGCAACTTTCTCAGGTAACTTAGGATTCTTCTTAGCAGTAACCCGTTTTTGTTATTCAGCTTTGCGCGCCTGTAGCGTAAAATCCATATTTAATTGTAGAAAATGTCGAAATTGCAAGCCGAACTTTTTATCCATTGCTACATTTCTTATCTTCAATGTTGGACCTGCTTCTGATTGACTGATTTGCGCGTCCGTAGTAGAAAATTCATTTCTATTTGTAGAAAAATTGAAACCACAAGCCGTTTGGTTTTTACGAAACTAGAAACATTGAACTACGACATGTAAAATATATGTAGCCAAATTATTTTTTAATTGCTACAGTTTTGATTGACAGATTGCACATCCATTGTGGAAAATCATTTCTAATCGTAGAAAAATCGAAATTGCAAGCCGTTTGATTTTTTCGATACTAGAAGCATGGAACTACGACGTATAAAATATTAGTAGCCAAATCCCTTGTCAATTACTACAGTTTTAATTTTCAAGGCTGAACTCATTTCTGATGGTGAGATTACTCCAATTGTGTTTTCGCCAATGTAACCTCATTTTTTTCAAAGCCTTGTTGTGCGATCTTGATTTCCAGAAGCGACAATGGACTTTAGTTACCAAGATGCGCCATTCCCTTGCCTTGAAATCGTGGAGAACAAGCAACATTCACGCGCCAAAGTTCTCACCTTGAATGTTCATCCACCGGTGATCGGATCCTTCCCACTTATTAGAAAGATGCTGGACACTTCTCATCATTTCTCCGACAAGGTCATAAGTGAAAAAGTTCTCCTCTTGAGGTCTTCTACTCATCAAAATGTTGTTACCATCCCTTTTCGTCGTGATGAACATCTTAGCAGTTGGCGTGTTCTTTCTTCTGGGTTTGGTGAGGTTCGCTATACGTCTGGCTATTGGGAGTGGGTAAAGTATGTGCTTGCCCGCTGCAAGGACACTTTAGATAACATCAACATTTATAATGCTATCTTTGCTTCAATGTTCACATACGACCACAACAAAAATGTTCTCCAGGTCTTGAAGGAGAATTACCGTCCATCCACTAATAAGGTCTCTACCTCCGTCAGAGAGTTGTCTATTTCTTATGGGATTTGAGAACCATTGGAGGACTTCCTGTTCATGGTTCATTTTATGACAAATTTATACCCTCAGCTAAGGAGTTGACACATGTAGATGATCAAGGGAAGTTTTGTCCCAAGAAGTAGCTCCTTCTTGTTTTCAGCATTCTATCGACTTACCAAAGGTGCCATTGATGAAGTTTCTTTTCGAGAATGGACAAAGTTTTGGTTTAGAGGGCCGAGTAAATATGTCGAGCCTTCACCAAGGACGTCTAAGAATTGTACAAAACCAAGGATGAATCACGAACCATCTGGAAATATTGACATGAGCTTTTTGCCTCGAATCGAAGAAGAGAATGCTCATTTTCTCGAGTTAGGCATAGAAAAATCATTCAGAGATAAGACTAATCTGGTGGCTTTTCTTTCATGTTGGCTGTGCAAGTTTGTTCTTCCTAACAAGAAAGATGATTGTATTCGTGCTAGCATCTTCAAAGTCGCAAGATTTATGGCTCATGGAGAAATATTTTCTTTGGCGGTGCCGGTCCTAGAAAGCATCTATCGCGGCCTCAGGGATATATCCACTTCTTCAAACTTGGGTGCTTGTAATATACATTGCTGCCCCTCCATTATGTATATGGATGGATAGGTTAGTATTTTGAGACTTACTTCCATTTTACTCGTCCTCAACGAGGTGTGCGAATGTGGCAGAATTCTGGAAAAAAGATGGTGAAATATTTTGATCTTGTTGACGCTCACAAGTTATTCAACAAGTAAATGTGCATGACCTCCAAAATCTTGCCATGCTACAAGGAAATGAGCTATATATCGATAATAGTGGAAAATTGTCCACTTCTTAGAGCGATTTTCTTATAGGCCTCCATTCAAGTTTTTCCACTTTGAGGCTGGATGATGAACTGATTGTGGGGCCTTATAGTCCTCATCGATTCAGTTGACAATTTGGATATTGTCAAAACGTTCCTGGCGCACTCATAGAGAACCATTAGTATGGTTCACTACTAGGTTTGGTGCAACTATGGGATTTATGTGTTCATCTTGGGAGCTCTTCGAAGATCATCATACCAATGCGTCCATCCAATAATGGGTCTTTGATGACTCATGAGTATTCAGATTGGTGGCCATCCCATTTAGAGATTCTGCTAAGGCGAAGTACCCACATAATTTTGAAGGCCCAAAAAAAGATGATGTTTCTTTACCAATCAAAGGAGAACAACTTCAAGAAAAGCTTCCTCAGTCGTTAAAGTCCAAGGAGACACCAAACATCCCTCCACAATCTATTAGAGTTGTTTCCAAGTCTAAAAGTTCAAAGAGTAAGGCTACACATGTGGATAACGGAGTTAAGGGTCCTTTACAGGATCCTAAGGCTGCCAACCTCACTAATAAAGAGGTGATCGATGTAACTCTCAAGAGGAAGAAACCTTCCAGCTCATCGGACAAAGGTGTTGTAAAGTCACTTGGCATTGCACCATCTTGCAGCAACACGTAAAAAACGTCTATTTCACTCCATGAGATTGACATTAGCACTAGTGCAACCTCTAGCTCCAACAAGAGCAATGTCTGCCAAGAGCTACATTGGAAGCGTTTGTAGAAAAAGCCTAAGGACTTGAACACTCAACAATGCGAGTTTGCTGAATTGGATTCCATTAGTATTGATACTGCGATCTTTTAAGATGGTGCTGCTGGTTCTACAATGAATTTGACAAAATTGGCACAACAGGTAAAAGTCAGCTCTTGAATATTTCTATAGACTTGCCTGCCCCCTTTTTTTTCAATCATTGGATATCAATTTTTGTTGGGGAAGCACAGACAAAGCAACACGGAAGCGGAATAAATCTTTTCCCCAAATTGTCAAAATAGCCGACAAGGCTCAGCACACAATAGAAAATCAGCAGCAACAAGCACAAATAAATAGCAGCGTAATAACTAAAAAACACACGATATACGTGGAAACCCCAAATCGGGGAGAAAACCACGGGACCGCTCAACAACGGTACCAAAACTTTCACTAATCACCAAGAACCAAGTGGGTACAAAAATTTCTCCTCTCTAGTAAACACTAGAGTCAAATACAATCATCAAGGAGCAACCTTGGCACAACAACAAGCTACAAACTTCACCAAAAGGTGGAAAACACACCAAAAACGCAGGTATGAAGATGCTGCCAGAAAACTACCTTCCGGGCGTCAAAACTAGAAACTGACCGTTGGATATGAATAGGAGAATGTAACGAAAAACAAACTAAAATTTCAGGATGATCGGACTCCGTTTGACCTTCGATCCGGGCACAAAACCAGCCTGCTGGGCAAATGCTCGAAAATGAGCTCTCACTTTTTCTTCTTCTTTTTTCTGCAGTTTTTCACTGCCAATATCTCTCTCTATATTCTCTTCTCATCTTTTTTTTTTTATTATCCACATAGGCATAAATGGACTAACCAAAAGAAAGACACAACAATTGGGCCAAAAGCATTGAACATAAAAAAAGCCCAAGAAAGAGAGATAAAAATATAAAGTGTTGTCCAACAAAAATTGGACTCATCCTCCATGTGGGAGGGATATTTCCCAACAAATCCCCCCCTCACTCCTACATGGAGTTCTCAAACAAACCTGTCTTCTCTCGACATAGCACAAGCTTCTCTTTCGGCAAAGTTTTAGTCATCATATCCGAACAATTCTCACTTGTGTGAATCTTGATGAGCTCAAATGACTTGTCTTCTATAGCTTCTCGAATCCAATGATATCTCCTCTTAATGTGTTTGGTTCGAGAGTGGAAAGCGGCATTCTTAGCAAGGTGAATGGCGCTCTGAGAATCACAATGAAGAAGATAATTTCCTTGATCCAAACCAAGCTCCTCAAGGAAATTCCTCATCCATAACAACTCCTTGCCTGCCTCAACAGCTGCTATATACTCTGCCTCAGTAGTGGACAAAGAAACACACTTTTGCAATCTTGATTGCCATGAAACTGCAGCTCCTCCAAACGTCATCAAGTACCCCGAGGTGGACTTTGCAGTATCAATGTCACCGGACATATCTGAATCTGTAAACCAATCTAGCATAGGCTGCCCATTACCAAAACATAAACAAACTCTGGAGGTGCCTGTAAGACATCTGAGGATCCATTTTACCGCTGCCCAGTGCTCTTTACCTGGATTCGACATGTAACGGCTAACAACCCCAATAGAATAAGCAATATCCGGCCTCGTACATACCATGGCATACATCAAACTACCCACGGCTGAAGCATAAGGCACCTTCTTCATATCTTGCTTATCTTTCTCACTTGTGGGACACTGGTACATACTCAACTTCATGTGGCCTGCAAGTGGAGAACTCACCGGTTTAGCCTTCCTCATGTTGAATCTGTCAAGCACTTTCTCAATGTACTTCTCTTGTGATAGCCAAAGCTTTTTGTTCTTTCTATCACGAGTGATCCTCATAGCTAGAATCTCTCTGGCGGGGCCTAAATACTTCATTGCAAAGGACTTACTCAATGACTTCTTCAAGCTAGCAATCTTCTTGGTATCCTGACCAACAATCAACATATCATCTACATATAAAAGGAGAATAAGAAAATCACCTTCGGAGTAGTTCTTCACAAAGACACAATGATCAGAATGTGTTTTGTGGAAGTCGTGGTCAATCATAAAAGACTCAAATTTCTTGTACCACTGCCGAGGTGCTTGTTTCAAACCATACAAACTCTTCTTCAAACAACATAATAAGTTCTCCTTTCCCTTAACCTGAAAGCCTTCAGGTTGCTCCATGTAGATCTCCTCATCAAGGTCACCATGAAGAAATGTTGTTTTCACATCAAGCTGCTCAATCTCCAAGTCCATGCTAGCAGCTAAACCAAGTACAACTCGAATAGAGGACATCTTCACAACTGGAGAAAATATCTCATCAAAATCTATGCCCTTCTTCTGACTGAAACCCTTCACAACCAACCTTGCCTTGTACCTTGGTTGTGAGCTAGTGTCATCACACTTCAATCTGTATACCCACTTGTTCTTGAGTGCTCTCTTGCCCTTGGGCAACTCCATAAGCTCAAATGTGTGGTTCTTATGCAAGGATTTCATCTCATCTTGCATGGCATCGTACCACTTCTCACGGTGCACATGTGACATAGCCTCATCATAAGTCCCTGGCTCTCCCCCATCAGTCACTAACACATATTCATCATCTGGAAATCTAGTGGAAGGTTTTCTCGCTCTGGTGGACTTTCTCAACTGAGGTGGCGGTGAAGGATCTGACTGTGGTTGTGCCTCCTCTGTCTGTACTGGCACATCATCATTATCATCACCATTATGACCACCATCATCAAGGGTATCATCAGCATGATCGTGCATATCTCCCCCATGATCCCGAGGGACAACAACACGCGGAAGAGATGGTGTCGGGTCAACTGTGATGCACGGAGAAGGATTTGCTTTCTTCTTCTCACAATCTTCAATGGTCTGATCTTCAAAGAACACAACATCTCTGCTTCTGGCCACTTTCCTATCACGTGGATCCCATAATCTGTACCCTAACTCATCCTCTGAATATCCAAGGAAAATGCACTCCTTGGTCTTCTTATCAAGCTTGGATCTCTCATCTCTAGGAACATGAACAAATGCTCTGCAACCAAAGACTCTCAAATGCTTATAGGAGACATCTTTCCCGGTCCAAACTCTCTGAGGAACATCACCTTCAAGAGGAACTGAAGGAGAACGATTGATCAAGTACACTGCTGTGAACATTGCCTCTGCCCAAAAGGACTTTGGCAGCTTAGCATGAGATAGCATACATCGGATTCTCTCTTCGATGGTTCTGTTCATTCTCTCTGCAACTCCATTAAGCTGAGGTGTCTTCGGAACTGTTTTCTCAAGCTTGATACCCTGACTCTTGCAATAATTCTCAAAAGGACCCCTGTACTCTCCACCATTATCTGATCTGACACACTTGAGTTTCCTGCCGCTTTCTCTTTCAACTCTGACATGAAACTCCTTGAATGCATCAAGTACCTGGTCTTTACTTTTCAAAACAAAAGCCCACAATTTTCTAGAATAATCATCAATAAATGTTACAAAATATTGTGCACCACGGTGAGATTTAGCATCCATAGAACATACATTAGTGTGAACAAGATCTAAGGTATGCTTTCTTCTAAATGGGGGGCGTGACCGAAATGCAACTCTATGTTGCTTTCCAGCTAAACAATCAACACAAGAGTGTAAAGGCATACCTGAAAAATTGGGAAGATAATCTTTCTTGGCAAGAATCTGCAAACCTTTTTCACCCATGTGCCCAAGTCTATTATGCCACAAGTCACTGGAGGCATCACCTGCAACATTGACATCTCCGTTGCATACTCTTGCTTGCATTACATAAAGTGATCTCTGTTTCTTGCCTCGAGCTACAATCAAACTTCCCTTGGAGAGCTTCCATTTTCCATCACAAAATTTGTTGGCATAACCCTGATCATCAAGCAAACCAGCTGAAATCAAACTCAATCTGATATCTGGGACGTGCCTCACATCTCTGAGCACCAACCTGCAACCCGTGGAAGTCTCTAAACAAACAGAACCCGTACCGATGATCTTAGATGAACCATCATTTCCCATCCTCACATAACCAAAATCACCACTAGTGTAGGATGAAAAGTACTCCCTGTGTGAAGTAATATGATAAGAGGCACCAGAATCAATCACCCAGGTGCAATCATCACAAGCTATGTTCAATAATCCATGATCACTGATAATAAACAAATCATCATCACTAAATGTTAAAGCTGTAGTGTTCTTTTCATCTGACTTTTGCTCAGAGTTCTCATTTTTCTCTTTTCTCTCCCTGGACATTTCCCTCTTTTTCTTTCTGCAAAATCTCTCGATGTGGCCTGGCTTTTGACAGTAATGGCAAGTGAACTCTCTTCTTCTTGAATTGGATCTCCCCTTCGACTTGTCTCTATTTTGAGGATTTCTGCTCTTGCTTCTCCCCCTGCTGGATTCTAGAATAACATTTGCTTCAACTTGGCTAGAGAAACCTGATTCTTTTTTTCTAGATTCCTCATTAAGAAGACTAGCTGTGACCATATCCATGGTCATCTTGCCATCCGGAGCAGAATTGCTAAGTGAAACTACCAAGGTATCCCAACTGTCGGGCAATGAGGAAAGTAACAACAAAGCTTGAAGTTCATCCTCCAATTTCATCTTCATTCCGGCTAGTTGGTTCACCACACCTTGAAACTCATTCATGTGCACTACAATACTATTACCATCCATGTATTGTAGTTTAACAAGTCTTCTGATCAAATAGGCTTTTCCCATGGCATTATTCCTCTCGTACATGGTTTCAAGTTTCTTCCACATTTCAAAAGCATTAGTTTCATTAGCAACATGTTGCAACACACTCAACGAAACATATTGTCTGATGGAGGCAACTGCTTTCCGGTTCAAGCTAGTCCAATCTTTCTCAACAACACCTGTTGGAAGATCTTTATACAAAATCGGATCAAGCAAGTCTTTAGAACACCAATAATCCTCTATGCAAATTTTCCATATAGAATAATTCGTAGAGTCCAAACTGACCATTCCCTGCACAACTACCTTGTCATCCATAGTTAGCAATACAATAACAACCAACCAAAAAATAACTAGGCTCTGATACCACTTTGTTGGGGAAGCACATACAAAGCAACACGGAAGCGGAATAAATCTTTTCCCCAAATTGTCAAAATAGCCGACAAGGCTCAACACACAATAGAAAATCAGCAGCAACAAGCACAAATAAATAGAAGCGTAATAAGTAAAGAACACACGATATACGTGAAAATCCCAAATCGGGGAGAAAACCACGGGACCGCTCAACAACGGTACCAAAACATTCACTAATCACCAAGAACCAAGTGGGTACAAAAAGTTCTCCTCTCTAGTAAACACTAGAGGCAAATACAATCATCAAGGAGCAACCTTGGCACAACAACAAGCTACAAACTTCACCAAAAGGTGGAAAACACACCAAAAACGCAGGTATGAAGATGCTGCCAGAAAACTACCTTCCGGGCGTCAAAACTAGAAACTGACCGTTGGATATGAAGAGGAGAATGTCACGAACAACAAACTAAAATTTCAGGACGATCGGACTCCGTTTGACCTTCGATCCGGGCACAAAACCAGCCTGCTGGGCAAATGCTCGAAAATGAGGTCTCACTTTTTCTTCTTCTTTTTTCTGCAGTTTTTCACTGCCAATCTCTCTCTATATATTCTCTTCTCATCTTTTTTTTTTTAATTAGCCACATAGGCATAAATGGACTAACCAAAAGAAAGACACAACAATTGGGCCAAAATCATTGAACATAAAAAAAGCCCAAGAAAGAGAGATAAAAATATAAAGTGTTGTCCAACAAAAATTGGACTCATCCTCCATGTGGGAGGGATATTTCCCAACAATTTTGACTTTTTTTTTAATTATCCAGTTGGGTCTTGGGGATATCCATAGCGATGTAGACATATTTGAAGATTGGATCACAAGCTCGAATTCTCTTAATGTGGCGAAGAGTTCGTACCTCCCTCTTGTTGAAGTTAAGAGTCAAGCCGCTAATGACATTCAACCAACAAAGCTGATGGTCCCTTTTTCTGAAAAGGTTGAAACTTTTCAAAACATCTCAACTACTAATATGGAGGTTGTTGAAACTTCTCAAATTGGATGTTCAGATGTTTCCATGGATTTGGTCCGCCCTTTGCTGGGAACTGCCTCTAATTTTGAATCACAAAAAACTATTTCTAGCTTCTAATTGTCTTACGTTTCTGGATGTGGCGCACCTTATGTGAGTGTATCACTAAATTCTCTGTTGAATCTTCAGAGAACCTCAAAGAATTGGAGGCAGGTGTTGCCTTGATACTTAATGGGCTTCGAGAAGTTAACATCATCAACCTTAATCCTTTAGAGGTTCTTCTTGAAGATTTTTTCAAGAAACATAGAGATTACGATGTTGCAAGGCTGTCCACTTCTCAAAAGATAACGAGGGATTCTCATCAAGAGTTGTTTACTGCTGCCCAACAATGTCTTGATACCGCAAATGAGGAGAGAATCAATATGGACAAAATGGAAGAGCTTCAAAAAGTCCTTGCAAGAGATGAAAAGGAGTAAAAAGCGTGGGTTTTAAAGAAGAAGAAAACCATCACTTATTGAGGATCATCAAAAGAGGTTGTCTGAAAATCAAGAGACTATCACTAATCGTGAAGATGATATTCATGCCATTGAGAAAATCATTCCCTTGTCAGAAATAGAAGTAAAAATACTAGCTAAGCTAAAGGAAGATGTCGAGATAAGTCGTCACCAGATCCTTAGCTATAAGCTTTTTGCTTAGTCTTTTATCCCGCATAAGGACGTTCTTTCTCAATTTTCTTGTTCTATTGTGTTTTTTTTCTTGTCTTGCCTTTTTTTTTTTTTTTGGAACATTGTTCTAATGTAGTGACCATCCTTCTTGAATGAATAAAAGTGTTGGTTTTTTCTTCTTCTCAAGTGTTTTCTTTTAATTCTCTATTTTGAGTGCTTGTCGTGTACTTTGTAACTACTCCACATGCCGGACAGCTTTCTCAAAAATTTCAGCTTTGAGCTCTTCTGTTTAAAATTCGGTAACTCCTAGTTTGAACACTCAAATGACGAATGTGTCATTCCATTAGAATGATAACTCATACAAATACAATATATGTGAAATTCATGACTGAAAGATTTCCGGGGTAGTACGCCTACTATTCCAAAGTTAACTCGAATGTTGCCTTGATCGACTTTTCAGCTTATAGCACCTGCGGTAGAAAACCAATAACTCGATGTGGGAGCATCAAAATAACTTGATTCTTCTTTCATTGGAAGCATAACTCATAGAAATATAACATACGTAAAAAACACGGCCAAAATCCTTCCAGATTAGTACAGATATATTTTCAAAGTTAGCTCCAGTTCTGTCTCGCTCAACTTTTCAGCTTTCAGCAACTTCGGGAGAAAATCAATATCTCGGCATAGGAGCCCCGAAATGATGCAATTATTGTTCCGCTGGAAGAATAACTCATAGGAGTACAACATACATAAAAATCACGGTCAAAATCCTTCCAGATTAGTACAGATATATTTTCAAAGTTAGCTCCAGTTCTGTCTCGCTCAACTTTTCAGCTTTCAGCAACTTCGGGAGAAAATCAATATCTCGGCATAGGAGTCTCGAAATGATGCAATTCTTGTTCCATTGGAATAATAACTCATAGGAGTACAACATATGCAGAAATCACGGCCAAAATCCTTCCAGATTAGTGCAGATATATTTCCAAAGTCAGCCTGAATTTGTAACTATGAGCTTCTTATTTCACTGTGACAAAACTTCTAATCTTCAGCTTGACTGGCTAAATCTGAATATATTGTTGATAATTTTACCAGTACTGATGTTCCATTCGAGTCAGTGAACGACAATCCTAAAACCTTAGTGAAAGATGATTCTGCTCTCGAAGAAGTCCGACCTTTGGAAATGATGTCGTCTCCAATTGATAGAAATGATGGAGCTAATGTTGGAGCATATCAAATATTGGGAATTTCCTCTGTTGCACTGAGTCTGCTTGCTGCTACCGTTTTCTATGTGAAGGGAAGTGACAATACTATGCATCCTGTAGTAGTTCATGCTGATCAAGTCCCAAGTAAGAAATGGGCAACACACCAAGTTGTCAAGGAGAAGTATTTCTCTCAAAATTGGCCCACAAAAGTCGATGTCACGAAAGGTCTTGTCCCACATAAATGAGCAGCTTTCAGATAAGTTCATCTTATAGCAAGAAAGACCTCAGATCAGAGAACGACGAGGCTCGAAGCATTGAGAAAAAAATCGAGGAAGAGTAACAAAAAAGAGTCCTTGACAGCATCCGAGTTCTCAATGGTTCACCTTCTTATGGAAGTTTCATTACATACGAAATGATTGCTATCAAGTATGCAAGTGGAGGAGAAGAAGTCATCACCCCTGTAGGGCGCTCGAGCAGAATTAGAAGTCATGTCATTTCTCCAAGAAGATTCTGAAGTCATGTCACTCTTGCATTGACGACTGAAATAAAAATTGTCTCTTGACCTTGGAGTGTTTGTACCATGATCTTTGCGGTTATATCATTTCTACATAGAGCCTTGATACGAAAGGGTATCGAGATTTGATGTTATAGGTTAAGATGCCCCTAATTTGATTAACTTACTGAAGCATCAGTGAATTACACAAAATTATCTCCATCATAAAGACAAAACTCAAGTAGAATCGCAAGTCGCTTGATCCAATGCTAATGAACTCCTTGGCGAGCTTCTTCTTCCTTTTTTTTTAAAATTGTGGAGAGGGATTCAAGAACTTCAACGTGTGTAAAAATGATGATCAAGATCTTTATGAATTCCCACTAATAGGCCTTTGAAATGCTCAGATCAACTAAAAATATGATGATTATTTTTTTTAACTTTGAGTGGTCGTGGTAAAAAAATCACAAGTTATCGAAGAAGTGTCTGAACCACGAGCTGATTTTCACGTTGGAAAGTAGGCTCCAAATATGTTCCCCTTTACTCATTTGCGACGCATTTGAACTTCATATGGTAGGTACATAAAATTTAAAGAGCTAGTGTGATGATCATGCAAGCCACCAAACCTTTTATTTTTACTCATTTGACTAAGCTTAGAGTGATCACTCCAATCTCCTACATACCTAGGTGAAGAGGATCTAGTCATATCATAGTTCAAGAGGATGAATTTTTTTCTTGTGGTCTTTTTTCTGGGGCCGTACACAGTTTATACTCTTACGGGCTAGGAGTAACATGTTGTTTATGCTCATATCTTAAGGAGCGTAGCCAACCTTCATGGGAAGTATTGCTTTAGGAACTCGACGTTGATTGGACCAACTCTTACACCATCTTGGTCGAATATTTTATAATCTCCACTTTAATATGCCTCATTCACAACATACGGTCCATCCCATTTTGATGTAAACTTGTCAAATGCATTTTTTTAGGATTATGGGTCTCCGGACTGCTAAGACCAAGTCTCCCACTTGAAATGATCGAGGTTGCATTTTCTTGTTAAATGGTTTTGCAAGTCGAGCTTGATAACACTCCAACCTTTGTTGTGCTTCCAATCTCTTTTCATCCAATGCCTCCAACTCTGCTAGACGAAGTTGAGTGTTGCTTTCAGTTGTAAGTCCCTTTTGGACTGCTATTCTAAATGATGGAATTTGCTTCTCCAATGGAAGATTGCTTCTACTCCATACACCAATGTACAGCGTCACTTGCGTAGCCGTTCTAAAGGTTGTACGATATGCCCACAAAGCTTCACCAACTCCTCATGCTAGTCCCTTTTATTCTTTGCAACTACCTTCTTCAATAGGTTACCAAGTGTCTTGTTAAAAGCTTCAGCAAGACCATTGGCAGGTGCATTGTACATTCAAGATTTATGTTGTTTAAAACTGAATTCTCACACAAACTACTTATGAGTTTATTGTTGAAGGGTGTTCCTTTATCAGTTACTATACATCTTGGTATGCCATATCTAAAAATTATGTTTGATTTGATAAAATCAACAACATTTTCCTTCTTTACCTCTCTTAATTGTAGAGCTTCAGCCCATCTAGATAAATAGTCAATGGCAGCCAAGATATACATTTGTCCTTTAGACGACCTTGGAATAGGTCCAATAACATCAAGTCCTCATGCATCGAAAGGCCATGAGGCTATAGTTGTATGTATATCCTCTGGAGATTGATAGATGTAGTTAGCTGGAATTGACACGCTTGACACTTCTTGGCGTGCTCTAAGCAGTCCATCACCATTGTTGGCCAATAGTAGCCCATCCTCTTGATGTGAAAAAAGAAGTTTAGGCCCTGATTGGTGTGCTCCACATGTTCTAGAATGCGCCTCCGCCATTATTTGTTGAGCTTCTTCTTTGTCAAGACACCGCAAGAATAGTCCCTCATAAGAATGAAGAAATAACATTCCATCTTGAAAAATGAATCGCGGTGCCCTTCTCTTAATGTCTGATCTTATTCGTGGATCCTCAAGCAGCCTTCCATGTTCAAGATACTCAATCAAAAGTTTTCTCCAATCTTCTTCTTCAACCACTCGAATAGATATATGATGGCTTTCATCGGTTTGAAGAACAAGACAACTAGGAATGACCTATCAATGACATACACGCACTTTTGTTGTCTCATTTTCTCCGAGTGCCATTGTTGTAGCCAAGTTAGCCAAAGCATCTGCCATGCGCTTTTCTTCTCTTGGGACATGATTTAAGAACACTTCATAAAACCTCTCAAGTAAAAAAGTAGCATATTGGTGATATGACAAAAGATTTTCTTTCTTCACCTCGTAACTCTTGGAGAGTTGATTGATGATCAATTGTGAGTCACTGTATACATCCAATTGTGGAATGTTCATATCTGATGTCATTTCAAGGCTCACAATCAAAGCTTGGTATTCTGCAGCATTGTTGGAACATGTTTCACCTAAAACAAAAGAAAATGGTAAGATTAGTTGTTCTGGAGATATCAACACCACTTTTGCCCTTGCTCCATCTCAGCGTGCAAATCCATGAAAAAACATTGTCCATGCTGGCAGCTTTCAGTGAAAAATGCATCTTCATCAGGAAACTCATATGAAGTTTGCCATTTTCCCGGAAGAGGGTGATTAGCAAGGAAATTAACAAGTGCTTTCCCCTTCACAACTTTTGAGGTATGTATATGATCTCATACTATTAAACAATATAGATCACCTTGCTATACTGCAAGACCCCAAAAATGATATAAGGTGTGTAGATCCTAACATGTTTTTCTGAAAGTTATAAAGTCCTCAATATGCTTAAAATATAGTATATAGTCAGTAGCTAAAATATTAGAGGTATTGAATGTCAAACGTTAAGGGACGACTAAGACGTTCGACGACTAAGTCACCTATATGGATAATATGTGGTTCTATGTGTTTATGGGTTTTTAATGATTTTATAAGGTTCTAAAATTTCTTATTATATGGTTTATATGCAGTGGACAAAGTTTGAAGTGATTTGGAAGTCGAACGTCAAGGGACGACCAAGACGTTCGACAACTAGTCGCTTATGTGCCCCATGTGTCTATGCATGATTAAATTTGTATGAAATGAGTATAATAAGTCTAAAAATGGTTTAAAATGATTTTTAATGTTGTTATATGAAGTTTCATGAAGTTTGGAGGTCAAACACCCAAGAACGTCCAAGGCGTTCCAAAGATAGCCCTTAAAACGTTCATCGTATGTCATGTTGGGTCCAAGGCTGTTTGGACGTCTTATAGGTGTTTGTTTTGAATGAAATTTATGTGTAAGGTCTATAACTTGTTAAGGTACATAATCAAGTTGGAGACGTTTGGGTATGACTTCTAAAGGGCCCCACAAGAGGCCCCAAACGAAGGACCCAAAACCAGTGTGCAGGCTGTCCCAGGCAGACTCTGGCGATGGAGCAGTCAATAGCCAGTCATGGATGTGACGCCCCATAAAAGGGTCCCTTCGTGAGGGACTTAGCCAAGGGGGAAGGGAGGAACCTTGGGAAGCCACTGTAGCAAACGACGGAGGCCTGTGACGGTCTGTCGTGGCTGTGATGCCCCGTCATGGCCCATTGGTCTCGCGACTGTCTCCTGCGCAGGTCTGCTTCCAATTAAAGGGGTGAATGGGAAATTCATCCCACATCCTAACCTGACTGTAATAGGTTTATTTATCTATTTTGGGTGTATATAAGTCATCATAAACGTGATCACCCTATTCTAGAATCTTCTCACACGTAAGAAGCCTTTCCCTCCCAAAATACTCTCTCTAGAAACCACCATTGTTGGTGAAGCTCAAGAACATATTCAAGATGGGTTTTACATGGATAAATCATCAAGTTTTAGAGATTTTCAACTAGAAAAAGTTATGGCAATCCTTCATCTTTAAGTAACCTTTCACTTGGAGAGTTTTCTCAATGTTTTTCAAAGAAATCTTATGATCAAGCTTCCAATCTTCCAATCTAGCCATGGGTTCTTTCTCAAAACGTTTTTAATGATTAAATCATGATGAATTGAATTTAATATACAATGATTTGAACGTTATTTCACTCCAATTGCATGATGCACCCATGTTCCTTCCAAAATTGGTTTAGCTCTTGCATGGGCTTTGTGATTATGGCTTGTTCTTGAATAAATGGTGGTTCTCTTATGTTGACTTGATGATTATCAGTCCATGATAATAAATATATGAAGATTTGAACATGAATAGCCTATGTTTCTACATGTTGTCTTGAAGGCGATTGTGAGATCGATTGTGTAGAGTTTTGATTATGTATAAACTGATGTGGATACTATTTTAGGGTGATATAATGGATGAATTTTGTAGGTATAAATCCTTAATGATCAAATTAAGAAAGGCTTGCATGAATTGATTTAGATTCCTTTAAGCTATGAAGTCAAAAAGCTAAGTGTGTGATGGATCTCGAATTGTGATTAGATGAAGCATGATTTCGTCTTGATTTCTTATCTAATTAGCTAATGCCTAATGAGTGTATTGTTGATAAAATATGAATAACGATCGAAGCCTTAGGTAATTGATAGTATTGGCAAATTCCTCTATCCTCTAGCGAATTGACAAATCTAAAATGCCTATGTTGTAGCTTGATCTTGAAGTGCTTTAAGCATGATTTCTTTATGATTAAGTGTATGATTAGATACTTCCCTAGACTTATGCCATTAATGAAGTATAATTGATGATCAATTCATGTTATGGTATGATGTTGTAGAGACTTGTACATGGTTTCTTCTATGATTAAAGTACATTTATCTAATGCCCTATATATGATTTTTTTATTAACAAGGTGTATTGATCAATGATGATCAAAGGGTGAGAAATTGGTAAGAATGCTTATCTCTTCTACTTTTTGTATAGTATTGAAGTTGATGAAGCCTTGTATGGCATTGTGTTGTATGGTCCACTGATGGTGGCGGTGTTTAATTTATTGTCAATATATGTATATGTTGACCATGGCCATGAAGGCGAACTGATGAATAAATGAGCATGTGCTTATGATGATACTATGTGAAGCTTATGCCTACTTTCCTATTCTAGTTGTGATTTAGGTTGTATGGCTATTGTGTAAGGATGCGTATATCCATGTTAGGGTGAAGTATAGGTGCTGCCATTGATGAGTAAAAATGGTTAATAACCCCGTACCTATGTACCCCTATGTAAATGCATGAATAACACAAGTTAGGAGTCTTAAGTTTAATATGAAGTTGGCTTGTCTCCTATGCAATTGTGTGTTGTGTGGTTTATGCTTGAAGGTATATTATGCTATAAGATGGTGGCTGCCTCAATATGTTGTTGATAGACATTATGTGATCATGTTGACCAATGTACACACACACTCACTTACATGCATGTTACAAGTAGTATAGGTCATTGTGTCTAAATGAAAGGTAGTTCTCATATTCACTAATGTCTACTACTATGCATGTAAAGTATGTGTATGTGAAGTATGTTATTCATTCCTTTCTAGGATGACTTGAAAGGTGTACTAGTATGGGCAAGGGTATGGGACCTTGTCTATACATTGCACATGTGTATCTTGATAGGATAGTTCCTATGCTTGATTTCTATGTATATGAAGGATGAATATATGAACATGTTATGAATATGATGTGGATGCAAGGATGAAGTATGAATGTGCATAGTGTCTTAGTGGTATTCTATGCATGGATTGCTCATATAGTTATGCCTATAGACTCATGCATTGATATATGAACTTGGCCGGTTGACCACCTCCTTTCGGTGTGGGGTTCTGTGACAGGGATTCCATGTTTAGCATCACATGGTCTACGTCGGCTAAGGCTATAGTTTCCTAAAGTAAAATGGAAAATAGAAGTTAATGATTAAGACCCTAAATAGAATGACTTCAGGGAGGTTACTTAGGATAGGGGGAAGTAATGAACCCATCTAGACATTGCACAAGTGGCTCCTTAGGAAGTTCTAGGAAGGTGTTCTAATGCATGTCACTATGTATGTGTTCCTTATGCATGACATTGTAGTATTTCTCTACTTGTTATGAAGATGTGCATGATATGAGTCTCTATGCATTATGTTGATCTTGTTGACTATATGATGAAGGTCTTGACTTAACTATGTCTATGTGATATTATACTTATATGGTGGTATGTGTTGTCTTGTGTAGATGATATCTATGATTTTTCTTCTGGTCCTAAAGTGATACATTGCACCAAGTTTCCCTAAAGGGTTTCTTGGAAGACTAATGAAATAAAAGGAAGAGTTCACTGTAAAGTGACCTCAAATTGGACTTAAATTCTATATGTGATTTTCTATGATGTTTGACCTTTGATTGTGTTTCTATGAAGTATGAAAATTATATATATGTTATTGATAAAGGTTTTATGATGATTTACTCAAAATGGCATGAAGTATGATTTCAAAGAAAATGTCCATTTTTAATGCATGTTTTTGCATGGTTGCCATATTTAGTACATTCTTGTGCAAATCCCATTCTTCTTTACTTTTTACACAAAGTATAGGTAATGGATGCTTAAAGGATGTCTTGAATGATGAAGAGCTTGATAGGTGATTCCCAAGCTCAACGAGATGAATCCTTAAGTCCAAGTATGTCCTAATGTGTACTTATTGTAAATTCTATTAAATATTTTATAGTTTTGTATTATGTCTTCAGGGATGTGTCTCTAACGTATTCTAATATTGTTGAGTCTAAGATGACAAAGAGACTAAGAGTCTATATATGTATTATGACTTATATTTTATATGTATATAAAGTAAAGTTTCTAGCATAGGAGGTGTTATGAAAAGCTTTTAAATTTTCCGCTAAATTTACAATGTCGGTGTGATGAATGATAACTATGGGCTTGTATAAGACCTCCGAGAGGTCAAGTACGCCATGTTACTTCTAGAGGGTAGTCCCAGGCCGTGACATAGACGTCCTGAGAAAATTGGTTGAGTCATCAAGAACTTCACGGGATCAGCTCGAGAAGTTAGCTTGACAGTGTATGCTTCAAAAGAAGCTTTAATTTTTTATTGTATAAAGCAATGGTAAGCACATATTCTCGACGGGTGTATAATTCAACTGAGCCCCTATCAAAGTTCGACTAAGATAGTACAATGGTTGTTCCTTCTTAGCTTTATTCTCTTGGGAAAGACGTGCCCCAAGTGATCGTTCTTGTGATTCAATGTATAATATCAATGACTTTCCATGAGTTGGTGCCCCTAATACAAGTGCATTCAACAAGTAGCTTTTGATGCTTCAAAAGAATTTTGACATGATTGGTCCCAATGGAAAGGATCATCATCCTTCATCAAATAGTTGAAGGGTTGACATCATCCAACAAAGTTAGAAATGAACCTCCGGATGAATGCCAAATTTCCTTGTAGACTGCGGAGGTCTTTCAAGTTCTTTCGCTCAGGCATATTTTGAATGACATCAATCTTTGCAAGATCAACTTCAATTCCTTGGTGACACACAATAAAGCAAAGAAACTATCCTAAGGTAACCCCAAATACGCATTTGAGCAGATTCATCTTCAAGTCAAACTTCCTTAACCTTTCAAAAACAACTCGAAGGTCTTCAAGATAGTGTTCCCTTTGTTTCCTCTTTACCACTAAGTCATCGACATAACATTACACCCTCTTATGAAGCATGTCATCAAATATTTTTTGCATTGCACGTTGATAGGTGGCACCAACATTCTTCAGATCAAAGGGCATCACTTTGTCACTATAAATTCCCTTTGGAGTTCGAAAGGCAATGTATTCTTCATATTTTGGAGACATTCTTATTTGATTATATCTAGAGGATACATCCTTAAATGACATAGCTTCATGCCCAATTATAGCGTCAACCATGAGCTCAATAATCGGCAAAGGGAAATCATCTTTTGGACATGCCTTGTTCAAATCTCATAAATCAACGCAGACACATATTTGACCGTTCTTCTTCTTAATAGGTACAATATTTGAGATTCACAATGGGTATTTCACTTCTCGAATAAATCTAGCTTCGATGAGCTTGTTCACCTCCGCTTCAATTTGTTTTACCAACTCAGGGCGAAACACTCGCTAGAATTGCTTTATAAGACGTGTTCCCTTTTTGATCCCCAAATGATAAATAGCTATCCTGGGGCTAAGGCCCGACATTTATTTGTACGACCAAGAAGAAACATCTTTGAACTCAATCAATAACTTGAAGTATTTCCTCAATTCTTTTGGTGTAAGAAGTGCACTAACAAAGATTGGACGTGGATCTTCTAGAGTGGCTAGATTTAGTTCCCTGAGGTCGTCTATGGTTGATTATATACCATCCTCCAGTTGATGGGGAGCCTCTTGGACATTATCATCCGCATCATCAATGTCTGGACCTTCTTCCACTGTTATATGATAGGATGATTGTGTCAAGTTAAAATCTTCCATCTTACTTTCCACGAAGACTGTTATGGCTTTATCATCCTCCTTCTTGATTTCTCCCTGAAATAGTTGGTGACAATAATTGTGATTCTTTTCACCTTCAAAGAAATATCTGTGGTGATTGATAACACAACCTTTCTCTTTATACGTGATGGGAAAACACTATGAATCTCCTTGTCATCAATTACATCACAAGAATCTTGATTTTCATGCTCCAGAAACCTCCTTTTGGACAATGACGTATTTTGGTTCCCAAGCAATAAAATACAGAACTATTTGAGGTGGTGATATATTCATCCACTTGTTTAAAGGATCCTCTTTCATCTTTGCAGCCAAATCTTTCAAATGCAGAGAAATGAGGTGTGAATCTTCCAATGCGTTGAAACACCAAAGTTCATCGTGGTGTTTACCCTCCTTAGCTTCTTTTTTATTTTATGTAGAGGTGTAGTGGGATGAAGTTATTTCTTTCCCCTTCTTAGACGAAATCTGAAGAGGCTCTGGAAAGCTGAACCCTAACCCAAACTTAGAAGTGGCGACATGATATTCTTGTTTTCTTAACTGCATTTGAGACTTTGTAAGCCAGTGTATCTTTTCACCAGTGGCATCATCCTTGATTTCTTCTAACTTCGATAGATTTGAGAAATAATATCCTGATTTTTCAAGCAATGTGAAGACCTTTTGATCGAAGTTCCCTTTTATCGTACCAACTTGGATATTGCCTTTTGAGGGCTCCAAAGATATACATGGGACTTTTGCAACTGCGACAGTTATTTTATTCTTCAAATATTGGAATTTTATGTGACTAAATTCCTTCCTCAGTGTCTGGACTTGTTGAGTGCATTTCTCTAGTAGTGGTTGCCCCTTTTCTCGTCGTTCACGTGGAATATAGCGAAAAATTTATTGCTCGTCGTCCATATTAGTCTGCAACTCTCCTTTAGGTGGTGAACGTTTAATGGAAACCTCTTCTATTCTCTTCTTAGACATCTTGATAGTGGCCCATTGAAATTTTCTATCTTCGAGAGCAATTGGGTCGACTTCTATATATTCCTTCATATTTGCTTTTACTGAATCTAAATAGAATTTTGCATCTGCAAAATATGACGCCGTCTCAGTGTGATGTCTGCATCTATTTTGATGACTTCACCGTCTTTCATATACTTCATGCACTGATGCAAAATGGATGCTATTGCTCCATTTTCATGAACCCAAGGACGTTAGAGCAACAAGTTGTATGATGTTTTGGCATCTATAACATGAATAAAAGTGTTTGATTTCACGTCACCAACGGACATTCCTACATGAATCTTCCCTTTGAATCATTGTCCTTCCTGATTAAAACCTTAGATCATTAGGTAACTTTTGGACGATTCATCAACAGAGATCCCAAGTTTTTTCAGATAAACTTTTGGCATGATATTGACTGCCGAACCTCCATCGATTAGTATGCAATTAAGATGTTGTTCTTGAATAGACTCTAGAACAAACAAGGGCCTGTTTTGTGGCTTAGACCCTAAGAGCAAGTCATCATTTGTGAAGGATATTGTAGCCCAACATGGGGAAACTTTTTCATCAGTTTGATGTTCTTTTGTTATTGTTGAATTATGCTCACATTCGTGTCCCTTTGTTTCATCTGTGCTGGAAATAACATGTGTTGCACCAATTTGACTATCGCAAAGGAATTTTTTAGGAAATAATTCCTCTAATGTAATGGGCCTTCGAACCTTCTGCGATGAAGAACCATTAATCTTTCGGCTAGTACAAGGCTTGACGCTTTTTGATGGTTGTAGTTGATTCACCTCACTCCTTTTTTCTCTTATCTTAGGAAGTCGTACCCTAAGACTTGCTTGATGTCTCCGCTGCTTACAATTAACCAAAGTCCAACCATCAACTTCACTTTCTGATTCTTTGTGGTTGTTGTTGACACTCAATTTTGGGCCTCTGCTATTTTATAAATTTTTAAGCTTCTTAAATTTCAAACAATTTGAAGTTATTATTTTGAAAAAATCAAAAATATATTTGAAATCATTTCAATGCAATATTTCTATTTTTTCTTTAAGATATATCTCTATATATTTAAAATATACAGAGTTAAATAATTTTTCAATTTTTTTTATAAATATTTAGAAAGTCATGTTTACCAAAAGATAGAGTTTCGATTAAGTATGTATCTTATTTCCTTTAAAGCTGATCACAATTTAATAAAATATATTTCTCTTGAAATAATTATTTTATGTTGTCGAATTTAATAAGATTAATCAATTAATTTAGATTCATAATTTATCTCGTTTCCGTTTTGTCAAATTTGAACTAAAACAGTTCGAGTTGATGAAATATGGAGACCAAAGACTTGTTCCTTTCTTTCTTTCTTTAAGCCAAAATTTTGGCCCATATTCGTTAAGAAGTTCCCAGCCCACAAATCCAATAAAATAGCCCATAGCAACAATAAATACATATCAGCATACATGTACCAACCGACCCGACTCAACCCTTCAATTCCATAATCTGACCCACTACTTTTCCTAATACCTAGTATTATGTACTCTTCTCCATTACATATGCACATAGACATAACAAACCCAGAAAGAGAGAACCCACAAAATTTACCCTCAAATATCCTCTCTCACCTTCAAATCATACAGCAGGATCATGTTTTGCACGAGACCAAAGACACGCGAAGCTTTCGGAGGCAACCATGGTGTGGTCCATTCTGATTTCCCTTTTCTTTTCAATTTCATACGTTCTCAAGCTCATACACTTTATCCACCACACAAATCGGAGATTTTGCCCTCTCCCACATCGAAAATACTCTTAGAATTTGGATATTTGGGTGCTATAGGAAGCCCCTCTCTTCTCTGTTCAAGGGACAAAATATAAAACCCTAAAATGAACTAAGGTGAACTAGAGACTCGTGAGTGTTTATTGAGTTATTTTAAGTTAAAATGAGTTGAATTAGTGTTCTAAGTCAGTGTGAAAAGTTTGGTTAAGTTTGGAGGTCAAATGCCCAAGAACGTTCATGACGCTCGTAAAATAGGCCTTAGAAAGTGCACTTGCATCTTAAGGTGTTTGAGTGAGTTTTACGTGTTCGTTTTGCTTGAATTTGGTGTAAGATGTTCCTAAGACATAGACGACTATGTTTAGGGGTATAACGTCCAGGAGCGACCCCACCTAGGACCCACAAGGGGCCCTAGAGAAGGACCCAAAATGCCTAGGCAGTGTCCACCAATGAGACCAAACGACGACCAGTAGGTCAACCAACAACCATCTTCTTGGTCCGTCGACTGGACTTGCAAGGGCTTCAAGTTTGGAAGCTACAGGTTCAACCAACGAATCATCATCAAAGGACCGTCAATGGACAAACGGTCTGTTGGTTCGGTCTCTTCTACGAGCCTGCGAAAAAGTGTCCTTTCCTGTGAAGGCTTGGGGTGTTTGGTAAATTCACCTCAAGTCTTTATGAAACTAGGAAGTCATTTTAAGGGTTATTTATATATATTAAGATGTTTCAAACCCTAAGACCTAATTTTAGACCTCATTTTCTAAAACCCAAAACTCTTCTCCCTTAGAATTCTCTCTCAAGTCTCTTTGGAAGCTAGAAGGCAAGAAGATCTAGGAGGGACATTGGTGGACAAGTTCTTCATAAAAAATCTTTGGGATTTCTCTTATATAAGGTATGGTATCCATCCTTGAACTCTCTTCCATTCAAGGAGTCCCTTCTAATGGATTTTCAACCCTAGTTTCTCCTATATTAAATTCTAAATATAGGTCTTGCATGAAAACGTTTCTAATGACTTAATAATGTTGTTTCTAATGTTAGTTGATGATTTTAAGGTTAAAACTTCAATGAAATCATGTTAAAGTTTTTCATCAAATGTTGGCTTAAGAAATGGGTTAAATGAGCTTAGTTTTGTAGTCTTTGAGCTTTGCTTTATATATGTTGATATTATTGTTTAGCTATTTCCCTAAGGGATTATGATGAAAAGGTAAGTTGGTTATGTTGTTTAGCCTTAATTTTGAAATGATCTTGAGTGGTATGATCCACCTTCTTGGTGGCGGTGTTTACTTGACATATATAAATGTGAAGTACTTGCTTATTGTGAATTAGGCCATGAAGGCATGTTATGTGATGTAAGACGAAAATAATGTTATTCTTGTTAAATGTGTTTATTGAAGCTACTATATGAGTAGGCTAGAGAGTATGCCTAAATGAAGTACATGATTATGTGAAGCATGTAAAGTGTGTGATTTGATGAATTAAGGTCTAAAGCATGTATAGAATTTAATGTAAATGAAATGATGCTTATGTGCAAGGTGTGCTCACATGAACACACACTCACACTTGAATGAATGAATGAAGCTAGGTTAAGTAAAAAAGGGGAGTTTTGGGGTGAACACTAATTGTGAGTTGAGATGAAGTGTTTAGTAGCAACCCCACTACATCCTAAGAGCTTTCTAAGATAGGTCAGAGGAGAATGACCTTCGCGAGTTGAGATGTGGGGTTCACTAGTTGTTTTTAACCTATATTTTATAATGTTGAGAATCCGTGGGAAGTTATGTCTAGCACCGCGAGGATATGAAGAAGAGGTGGTTACACTTTATGAGTTGAGATGTTGTATTCGAATGTACCTCTTGAGTTGAGTACTCCTCGTTTGTAGAGAATGAGTTACCTAATAGCAATCTCCTTATCCCTTAACTATGGACCCACATAAGTGTAACTATTGGTCAAGGCATGTAAAAACTAAGAGAATGACCTTACTCTTGGCAAGTGAGGATCCCTCATCCGATAGGGGTTAATATCGGGATTCCATGTCTAGCTCTCATGGTCTATGTTGGTTAAACTAACCTCCCACAAAAGTAATGAAAGTACTAAGTCTTCTAAAAGAGTGTTCTAGTTAGGGTAGGTAGTGGAATAAGACGCTATTTATCCATTACACTAGGTAGGCATTCCAAAAGGGGAGTCTTGGTGAGTATTATATGAATTGAATGAACTAAGTCATCTAAAAGAACATACTACTTAGGGTAGGTAGTGGTATGGGAAGCTATCTATCCATTGCACTAGGTAGGACCTTCCGAAAGGGAAGTCTTAGTGCCAAACCTTCTAAAAGAGTGTTCTACTTAGGGTAGGTGGTGGTATGGGACGCTATCTACTCATTGCACTAAGTAGGCATTCCAAAAGGGAAGTATTTGTGTGTTGTTTTGGTGTTCTTCTATTGTATTGCCATTAAGTGAGGGCATGTTCTCCCGAGGTGAGTACGCCGAAGAGGAGGTAGTCTTGAGGATCACTTTGGTGTGTATTGAAGGAAGCATATATGTACTTCCTTTATGTCTTACCTTAGTGAGTCTTAGGATAACCTTTGTAAGGGAAACTACGACGAAAATGAGTTCAGTTCCTCATTGGCAAAACCTTGGAAATTCACTACTTTGGAGTCAAATAGTTCACTGTAAGGTTATACTAATTCACTGTAATTTTGGAGTAGTTTACTGTAAAGTGCTCTCTTTTGCTAAAATTGTGGAAATCCTTCTCAAAGTGTTAAATGATGTTCCTTATGATGTTTTGCTTCTAAATTTATGAATGTTTTAGCTAATTGGCATGAAAGGTTATTTTACTAAAATGTCTCTTTTTGCATGTTTTTGCATATGTCATACTCAGTACATTGTTTTGTACTAACCCCAAATTTCTTTATACTCTATAAGTATAGGTTGGAAGCTTTTGAAGACTTGAAGGTGAAGCTTGGGAAATTTACTCTCTCAAGATTCGGTATGTCCTCATATTTGCGAGGACATAGTCTTTGTTTCCTAGTTTTATTATTAAGACTTATTATGTATTTTATTTCAATGTAAAAGGCCGTGTCCCTAAGATATTATGTCGTGTCTTAAGTTGGCTTGTGATGAAGATATTCTCTATTTATTTATTAAAGATTTCTTTTTATTAATTTATTCGTGAAAAGTTTTAAATTCTGCACTACTTTTCATGTCTTATGTACTGAACAATAGTTAAAGGGCTTGTACAAGACCCCAAAGGGTCAAGTACGCCGTGTCATGATCCAAGGGTTCTCCCTAACTTCTAAGGTGTTCTTTCAGGTCGTGACTGACTTGGTATCAGAGCATAAGGTTATGGGAAATAATTTAGGGTCTAAAAAGTCTCACAAGCTACATCTAGTAGTATCTTGGTTATTGCTATGAGTTGCGTCACATCCATGGACAAGAGGCTATAGGATGATAAAAGTTTCACTTTCTTCTATATACTATTGTCGTGCCTTAGAGTTGAGGTATATAAGGTGTCTTTTCTCAACCTCTTCTCTTTGTGTTTATAGGACATAAATACGAGGAGATTAACCGCTAGAAGAGAGGAGAGAGGTGTAGATAATGAGAGGATCCCTCCCCGTGTTGATCAAGTTCCTATTGTTGGCCTAGACGAAGAGAATGAGGAGGTTCCCCTTTAAGAATATCAAGTTCCTCCGGAACACCAAGAGCCTCAAGTTCCTCCAATACCTCCTATGCCTCAAGCTCCATTTTTTGAAGGAGATATGACTAATGCGGAGTTGAGGGCTGCCCTAATGAACTTGACCCAACTCATGACGACTCAAGCTCATGTCGTGAATAATCACTTTGTTGCGCAAGATAATCAAGGAGTTGGACCACAACCTAATGCTAGTACTCCCGCTTCTAGAATTCAGGATTTCATGAGGATGAACCCTCCTACTTCTCATGGAACTATGGTGGATGAAGATCCAGAAGGTTTCATAGATGAGGTTTTCAAAGTGGTAGATTCTATGGGTATGAACCCGAGGGAGATAGCGAAGCTAGCCGCTTACTAACTCAAGGATGTGGATCAAGGGTGGTTTGAGCAATGGATTGGTGAGAAACCCTTAAACAGAGGTCCAATAGATTGGGGGGAATTCAAAGAGGCTTTTCGAGATAGGTTCTTTCCCTTAGAGTGGAGGGAGAAGAAGATGGTTGAATTCATGAACCTTCGTCAAGGGGTAATGAGTGTGCAAGAGTACTCTCTCAAATTCACCCAACTCTCTAAGTATGCCCCAACTATAGTAGCCAACCCAAGGGATAGGATGAACAAATTTGTGATAACATTATCTAGCTTGGTGGAAAAGGATGTCGTACGACAATGCTTCTTAATGACATGGATATCTCTAGAATTATGGTGTATGCATAACAAATTGAGGAGTCACAAGTTAGATAGATAAGTCAAGAGGGTAAGAGGCCTAGGTCGGATGATTCTACTCACATAAAACGTAAGAAGAGGTTCTATCACCAAGATTCTTCCATGGGAAATAAGGATAGGGCTACAAATAAAAATTCCCAAGGCGGTGGCCATGTTTTTGAGAGGACTAGGTGTACTACTTGTGGGAAGAAACATTTGGGTAAGTGCCTTGCAAGAACTGATGGTTGTTTTAGTTGTCATAGAAAATTCCACAAGATGAGGGACTGTCCTAGCATCAAATCAAGAGGTAAAGAGGTCAATCAAGCTTCCCTAGATCCTAATGCTCCAAAGAAGAACCCTCCCTATGGGATGGGAACTAGGAAGGATAACTAATTCGGAGTTGATAGTCACGGTAAGTCTTAACTCTTTATAGTTGTTGTTTTGATGTTATGATATGATTTTATATACTTTTATACTTCATATGATCATTCCATCTTGATAAATTGCTCAAAGAATAATTTTTTTTTTGAAAATTTCATGTTTAGAAGTGTTATAATGAGCATGTTTAATGTTGGAGAAGGTAGATCCTCCATAAAAGAAGGATAAGAATGAATTTTGAATTTGTGATGTTTAGGAAAAGTTGCTTATGTTGCAAAGTGTGTGAAAGTGTGAATTTGTGCTCCTTGTTAGTTGGTTTTTTTGTTTTGGATGTTTTGATCATGGTTGTAATTTTTTAGGTGTTTCTAATGGATTTCTTTAAGGTCTTAAAGTTTTAATGTCATTCGAGGACGAATGTTATTCCAAGTGGAGAAAATGTAACGCTCTAAAACGAACTAAGGTGAACTAGAGCCTCGTGAGTGTTTCTTGATTTAATTTTAATCAAAAATGAGTTACATTACTGTTCTAAGGTAGTGTGTGAAATTTGGTAAAGTTTGGAGGTCAAACGTCCAAGAACGTTCATGACGTACGAAAGATAGGCCTTAGAAAGTGTTCTTCCGTCTTCAGGTGTTTGAGTGAATTTTACATGTTCTTTTTGCTTGAATTTTGTGTGAGATATTCCTAAGATCTATACAACCATGTTTAGGGGTTTAACGTCCGGGCACGACCCCACCTAGGATCCACAAGGGACCCTAGAGAAGGGCCCAAGAGTAAGACCCAAACTGCCTAGGTAGTGTCCATAACGAGACCAAACGACGGCCAGTAGGTCAACCAACGGCCCGTCATATTGGTCTGTCGATTGGACCTGAAAGGACTGCAAGTTTTAAAGCTTCAGGCTCAAGCAACGAACCATCATCAACATACCGTTGATGGACGAATGGTCCGTTGGTTAGGTCTCGTCTGCGAGCCTGCCAAAAGTTGTCCTTTCCTATGAAGGCTTAGGTGTTTGGTAAATTCACCCCAAGTTTTTTATGAACATGGGAAGTCATTTTTAGGGTTATTTCGATATATTAAGATGTTTAAAACCCAAAGACCTAATTTTAGACCTCATTTTCTAAAACCCAAAACCCTTCTCCCTTAGAATTCTCTCTCAAGTCTCTTTGGAAGCTAGAAGGCAAGAAGAGCTAGTAGGGCTTTTGGTGGAAAAGTTCTTCATCAAAATCTTTGGGATTTCTCTTATATAAGGTATGGTATCCATCCTTGAATTCTCTTCCGTTCAAGGAGTCCCTTCTAACGGATTTTCAAAAAGGGTTTTCAACCCTAGTTTCTCCTATTTTCAAATCTAAATATGGGTCTTGCATGAAAACGTTTCTAATTATTAATAATGATGTTTCTAATGTTAGTTGATGATTTTAAGGTTAAAACTTCAATAAAATCATGTTAAAGTTTTTCATCAAAGGTTGTCTTAAGAAATGGGTTAAATGAGCTTAGTTTTGTAGTCTTTGAGCTTTGCTTTATTTATGTTGATATTGTTGTTTAGATACTGACCTAAGGGATAATTATGATGAAATGTTTAGTTAAATGTTATATGTGATGGAAGATTGGATAAAAGGGTAAGTTGGTTATGTTGTTTATCCTTAATTTCGAAATGCTATTAGTGGTATGGTCCACTTTCTTGGTGGCGGTATTTACTTGACTTATATGAATGTGAAGTACTTGTTTATTGTGAATGAGGACATGAAAGCTTGTTATGTGAAGTAAGATGAAAATAATGTTATTCGTGTTAAATATGTTTATTGAAGCTACTATGTGAGTAGGCTAGAGAGTATCCCTAAATGAAGTACATGATTATGTGAAGCATATAAAGTGTGTGATTTGATAAATAAAGGTCTATAGCATGTATAGAATTTAATGTAAATTAAATGATGTTTATGTGCAAGGTGTGCTCACATGTACACATACACTCACACTTGAATGAACAAATGAAGCTAAGTTAAGTCAAAAAGGGGAGTTTCGGGGTGAACACTCTTCGTGAGTTGAGATGAAGTGTTTAGTAGCAACCCGGCTACATCCTAAGAGCTTTCTAAGATTGGTCGGAGGATGAATGCCCTTCGTGAGTTGAGATGTGGTGCTAACTAGTTGTCCTTAACCTATATTTTATAATGTTGTGAATTCGTGGGAAGTTATGTCTAGCACCGAGAGGATATAAAGAAGAGGTGGTTACACTTTGTGAGTTGAGATGTTGTATTCCAATATACCTCTTGAGATGAGTACTCCTCGTTAGTAGAGAATGAGTTACTTAGTAGAAATCTCCTTATCCCATAACTATGCGCCCACATAGGTGTAGCTATTGGGCAAGCCATGTAAAAGCTAAGAGAATGACCTTAATCTATACAAGTGAGGATCCCTCATCCGATAGGGGTTAATATCGCGATTCTATGTCTAGCTCTCATGGTCTATGTCGGTTAAGCTAAACTCCCATAGAAGTAATGAAAGTACTAAGTCTTCTAAAAGAGTGTGCTACTTAGGGTAGGTAGTGGAATGGGACGCTATTTATCCATTGCACTAGGTAGGTATTCCGAAAGGGGAGTTTTGGTGAGTCTTATGTGAATTAAATTGAATGAACTAAGTCTTCTAAAAGAACGTACTACTTAGGATAGGTGGTGGTATGGGACGCTATCTATCCATTGCACTAAGTAGGACCTTCTGAAAGGGAACTCTTGGTGCCAAACCTTCTAAAAGAGTGTACTACTTAGGGTAGGTGATGGTATGGGACACTATCTACTCATTTCACTAAGTAGGCATTACGAAAGGGAAGTCTTGGTGTGTTGTTTGGGTGTTCTTTTATTATATTGCGATTGAGTAGGGGCTTGTTCTCCCGAGGTGAGTACGCCGAATATGAGGTAGTCTTGAGTATCGTTTTAGTTTGTATTGAAGGAGGCATATGCATACTTTCTTCATGTCTTACCTTAGTGATTCTTAGGATAACCTTAGTAAGGGAACTTCTACGGAAATGAGTTCACTTCCTCACTGGTAATACCTTGCAAGTTCACTACTTTGGAGTCAAATAGTTCACTGTAAGGTTATACTAGTTCACTGTAATCTTGGAGTAGTTTACTGTAAAGTGCTCTCTTTTGCTAAAATTGTGGAAATCCTTCTCTAAGTGTTAAATGATGTTCCTTATGATGCTTTGCTTCTAAATTTATGAATGTTTTAGCTATTTGGCATTAAAGTTTATTTTACTAAAATGTCCCTTTTTGTATGTTTTTACATATGCCATACTTAGTACATTGTTTTATACTAACCCCATACTTTTCTATACTCTATAAGTATTGGTTGGAAGCTTTTGAAGACTTGAAGGTGAAGCTTGGGAAATATACTCTCAAGATTCGGTATTGTCCTCATATTTCCGAGGACATAGTCTGTGTTTCCTAGTTTTATTATCAAGACTTATTATATATTTTCTTTCTATGTAAAGGGATGTGTCCCTAAGATATTATGTTGTTTCTTAAGTTGGCTTGTAATGAAGAGATCCTCTATGTATTTATGAAAGATTTCCTTTTATTTATTTACTCGTGAAAAGTTTTAAATTCCGCACTACTTTTCATGTCTTATGTAATGAACGATAGTTAAAGGGCTTGTACAAGACCCCAAAGGGTCAAGTACGCCCTGTCATGATCCAAGGGTTTTCCCTAACTTCTAGGGGGTGATTTCGGGCCGTGACACAAAATTTGAGACTTGAGAGTTCCCCTAAAAGGATTGTAAAATTCTCGTCTGAGCAGTTTAAAATTTTGAGTTTGTTCGAGTTGAAGAGGTGGAATCGTCTCCGTCAAAACTCATTGTTCGATTCGCTGCCCAGAACCAGGTAATCTTCATTTTATAGAATTTTTTTTAGTTCTTTCTTGTATTAGTTTATCATTTGTGTTGTATGTTTATAAAGCAGTTTAATTGCATATTTTTAGGAAGCTTAAATGTTATATATCTTTGTTTTGATTTGATTAGTGTTAATATGCAGTTAACTTGGTCTAGTTTAGGTTGAAATCTTTTTTCTTCTTTCATTTGATTATGGACTTGTGTTATGTCTGATTAACATAGATACAGGCGAGTCAAACCATAACATAATTTAGATGTGTAACCTTTCGAAATATGTTCTTCCCTTATACTTAAGATCCGTATGAATGTTAAGATGCGTCATTCTGCCTTAAGGATTCGTCTTTGCATTAAGACTATCACCTTGACTTTTGTCAAAGCTTGATTTCTCCTATCTGCTTTATAAATTCTAAGTTGTGCAACTGTGGATTTGCTGTATTAAGGTGACAATTAGTTGCTGGTTTGCTTCTTTATTGTCTTTAATATGTTTCGATTGCTATTGATATGAAAAATGCCTTTAGTTCCTACCTTAGATTCTCTGATCCATAGTTGTGCATACCTTTACAATATTACATAATCATGTTTTTTTTCCCAGACTTTAGCATTCTATTGCTCTAAGCTGCTGTTTGCTTTCCTTTCTGTTTGATTTTGACTTAAAAGCTTAGGGATATGCATGCCGTTTTAATATTCGATAGTATGATTTTTTTGTTGCTTTATGTGGGCTAATCTTACTAACTTCTTGATTATTATTAAGTTTCCTGTTCTATACTATCGATACTTGCTTTGTATGGTTTCTGCTCTATGTTAATTTCTATTGTAGATGCTTAGTTTTGTTGTGTTCTGGATAACAGTTCTCTAATTTGAAGACTTTAAATGTGTAAATTGGAGACTTAGATTCAAAACTAAGATTTTAGTATTTTATTTCTTGTCTTAATAGTTTTCTTAAATACTTGTGATTTGCTCTTAAATAGTTTTAGTTTTCTTAATTGTATCGGAAATGATGAGAAGCCTCTTGTCTTAATAGTTTTCTAGTCGTTTTTTTTTAAATTTCCTCGATGTAATGCAAATTGAACTTCACATTGTATAGTACTTTTTATGTTAGTTATTATTGTTTTTGTTTTATGAGTGTATTGTAAAGTTACATTATAATCTTGTCGCGTCAGATTATTGGAGAACTCATATATTTATTTGATATACATTTTATATTGTTTAAATCAAAAAGAGATCTTTTAAATCCTCCGCTTTTCGATTTAAACAATATAAAATGTTTATCCAATAAATATATGAGTTCTCTAATAATTTAAAGCGGAGGATTTTAGATTTGCTATTTGTCTGTAATGCCTAATATGGTTTCTGATGTACTGTTAAATTTAAGACGAATAGATGCTTTAAATTTTGCACCATTACAGTCACCATATGCATATTAAGTTCTAAGCTTAATATTGTTTCGTATTGATTCTAATCCTTTCTTCCTCTTCTTTGAATTTGGCATGTACTCTCTCGTTTGAGTCCAATCCGACTCTTGCTCTTGAATTTTCTCTCCGAGTCGATTCTCCTTTACACCTATTGAAGGGGAAGTTAATGTCATTGGGTTGAAACCCAAGTGATACCAACAGATAAGTGGCAAAAACCAGTAGCAACATCAGCTCAAAATAGCTGAAATGGAAGTGTTTTCCGTCCAAATTGGTTGAAATTTGAACAGCTGAAATGAGGCAGAATTGCAGCAGTTTCAAAGGGTTAACATGACTTTCTTTTTGGACTTAATAAGTCTGAAAATACCACAGAAGGAACAAAAAGCATTTTGGGTCAAAGGCCTAAAATTAGAGCGGCAAAAGGCAACAATTTCAGCCCCTAAAATGGTTGAATGTGGGCTGGAATTTTTAGTTTCCGATTCACTGTTTATGTTACTTTTTATTTTTATTTTTATTGTGATTGCTAACATTTTCTTCATTTAGATGAAATCTCCATGGATCTCCTTGAGTTTATTTTATCAAAGTTTTTTTTTTTCTATTACAATTGACGGCGTTTCAAAATTTCAATTATTCTTCAAACCCTTTTAAAGTTAGAAAATTTAAGCTTATTAGAATAACTTAAGAATCTTTTATCTTCTTTCATAGTTATTTAAAAGCTTTGTATCCATGTTTATGAGTTTGAACTAACTATTAGTTCAAATTTTTGAATAGGATAAAATTGCAAAATTTCTTAAAAATAAATTAGTTGTCTTTCAATTTCACTTAGGACTTTTATATGAATGACTTAAGGGTTTTCTATATCCATCCATAGTTGTTTAACAAGGTTCCTTAATCCATGTTTAGGAGTTTGAATTATTCATATTGGTTTAAAACATGAATAGCAATAGAAGTTTTAAATTAGGCAATTTGAGCTTCAAAATTAACTTGAGAATTATTCAATATTCTTTCATAGTTAGTATTTAGCTTTCAAATCCACGCTTAAGTTATAGTGTTGATTTTTCAACTCTAAAACTTGACCTCGGATAGAATATTAAGTTAAAATTATTATTTTGATAGGTTAAGCTTGAGAAAAGGTTGATTAGGTTTCTCCCATTTCACTTCTTTAATCATAATCTCATGCTTCCTCCTCATTCCCCTCATAATAGAGTGAAAATATTTGTAATTGGTTTCCCCTTCTTTGAACCACTGAAGCTGAGTTTTTTGCTTAAGAATGGAAGCTTCCAATTTCATATACTTGATGTATTAAGCATTAATAAGGTGGAGTTTGGCTCTATTTTCTTCTGAATTGTTTTGAATGACATTCTCCTCCGCATTTTTTACTTGTTCTTCATAATATGTAACCATGGAGAAGATGTTGCCATATTCCTTCTTAGACCAAGCACTCAAAGTAGAAGCCAACTTTTTTGTTTTCTGATGAAGTTTCCACATAGGATCACCACATAATTCCTCTTGCCATGAACTTTGAACAATATCTATGAATTTATCATTTTCAGTCCAGCAATTCATGAACTTAAAGTATTTGACTTTTTGGTCTATTCTCTCTTCCATTTCCATTAATAAGGGACAGTGACCCGAGCATACAGCAGGAAGATGAGAAATAGTAGTTTGTGGCATACATTCCAGCCATTTATCATTAACCATGACTCAATCCAATCTTATCTCCACCCTTAATTCTGCAGATCTCTGATTGCACCAAGTGTAGTGTTGACCACTGTAACCAATATCCATAAGGCCACAAGCCTCAATGACATCAATAAATTCCAAGCTTTTATTCATATTATAGGGAATGCCTCCATGTTTTCCTTTTGTTGACGTTATAACATTAAAATCTCCAATCGTGCACCATGGGTTGTTCATATTGGAGAAGTGAAAAAGTTTGTCCCAAAGAAGTCTTCTTAGGTGTTCCTTGCACTAAGTATAAATAAGAGAAATAATAAACTTCTCTTTGTGCTCCACATGTTTGGCCCAACAAGTAATATGTTGATCATGTACTTCCAAAGTATCACACTCTATATCATTGGTCCAGAAGAGCCATATTTTTCCATTACGATTACAAAGAGAATTATCCATAGATAATAGAAGTTTGTATTTGTTGATATGAGAGTTGACTGCAAATGGTTCAAGAATAGCAACCATAGAAAATTTATGCATTTTCTTGAGATTTTAGAGTCTTTCCAGACAACCTTGGGTGTTGATGCTCCTAGCATTCCAACATATTGTATTTATCATTAATAACCTTTACTCCTGGACCTGGTGTTGGGCCTGCTAACATTAGCAGATGTGCTTGTTGTGACTGTGTTAAGGATTTGCCTGACTTTCTTTCTGCCCCTTGGAGATAAACCTTGTTGGTTTGTGACTTCTTGAATTTCAGTTTGGAACTCACTTTGGAATGTATAACCAAATGCCTTGATCAAATGCGCACTAGTTTCAACCTCATCCTCTTCATCATCCTTTTCATTTAGAGATTGAGTATCCTCATCAAATTCATCTTCAGAATTCATCACATCATAGTCTGAGTTCCCCTGGTATTGTTTTTCGGACCTATTCTCCCCTTGAGCCTGATCAGTGTCTCCCTGAATACCTGACTCTCTTTATTTCCTTCTTTTGATAACTTCCCTTTTCTTTTTGCTAGGTATGCCCTGTGATATATTATTGTGTTTCTCAGCTGAATTTTTGTCACCCTAGTATTTCTATGTCTCTGTATGATTTGTAGCCTGATGGTGTTGAGCAGTAACATTATAAACATTACTACCACCAATTTCCTGAATCCCTGTTTTTTCCAGTAGTTGACCAGTATCATCACTATGCCTTCGACTGAATTTTTTTTTGTGAAAATTATGATGGTTGGAACTTGAATTCTTGCTAACTGGGGCTCTAGGGTATTGCCTATGGTCAGTGTTTTAAGTTTCTTGAAACCCCTTCCCCCATTTGGCTACAGGTTCATGCAGATTAGTGGGCTTCTCCTTACACCCCCCATCCATACCTCCATTAACTTCAAAAACCAACACAACATTCATAGCTTTTTCAACAGAATTTATAGGGGGCTGGTGGGGTGTGGGGAGAGATAAGTCAATACATGTTCTCTTGTTCTTACTAGAAGGTGTTACTTGAGTTTTTTTTTTGCTGCATATTTTTGTTTTGATTTGTTGATGGTGAAACATTATTTGTCTCTTGAGTTCTTTGTGGTTTAATGTCTTCACCTTTGTGTTTGGAGGTGACTATTTATTCATGCATATCTAAATCAATGTAAATGTTATGAATAGTAATTGAAGAGTGCATACCTGTTGTGCCTGTTGTGCATGTTGCCTACTGCATATTGTCATTGGCTTCCTTATGTTTTGGTGAACGAGCTCTCCGTGCTGTTTTGGGGTTAGATTGCTCTGAATTTTTTGTTTGTTTTCTCCTTTGGGTCTGCCATTGTTCCTCCCTTTCTGGTAATTCTTACTCATAATGTCTTTGTGTCTTATTTCTTGTCTCCTGTTGTTTCCCAGTGTTGTGATTCCCCCTTTGATTTTGCCTTAAACTTTCTTCTGTTTTTCTTCACCTTATTGTTGTTCACCTTTTGAATTTTTCATTTTTCAGCTTCCAGTTCCATCCTCCTGTTAATATCTTCATCTCTTCTTTTGATAGTACAATCATAGTTCATATGCCATTGGCGTTTACAATACATGTAATACTGTGGGATACCTTCATATTATACTTTAAGCCATCTCTCTTTGTTGGGGTCGGAATTCTTGAAACCCAACCATACATGTTCTGGTCTTTCCTTAGTGAGGTTGACTTGCACTTTCACCCTAATTGTGCTACCTCTGGTTCTTTCGGAAGAAGGTGAATCAAGATATAATACCTTCCCCAATGATTCCAAAATAGTCGTCAACAAAACTGTATTGTAGAAATGCCATGGTAAGCGTGGGACAATAATCCAAATAAGAACTATGGGAGTTTCTTCTTCAAGAGTCAGTCTTGAATAAGCATTAGTTGCCCTTCAATAGACATCCTTAGATTAAATTTGACAGTCAAATTCACTGTCAAGATCTATGTGTATATGCCTAGAAGATCTATGTGTATATGCCTAGAATTAAAATGAGTGATCTTCACACTTTTAGTAAGTTGAGTTTGAAGGGTGAAACTCTTTCTAACCAACTCCATCTTAGGCATGGTATTTGTGAATTTTCCCACAAGAGTATACTTACAACTTTCAGCCAATTTCACATAGCAATCCTCTTCATCTAGAAGCACTGCTGGATATCCCTGTCTAGTAGTGTGTATAGTATTACTCAACACAATAGGAATTTCGTTCTATGATTGATTATATCTCAGAAGAGCCGCAAAAGATTGAACAACAGTATATGGGGCTGGTTCATTAATCTTGTCTGGTTTAGCGCTATTGTGATTTTGTTCCTGTTGTTGGTTGTTAGGGGGTCTAGCATTGCCCTGGCCTACATTGTTACCCTGGTTACTAATTCTATTTGTTTGGGAGTTAGGATCATACCTAGTATAATTGTTGGAGATCTTTGGGAAATTGTTTTGATATTCCATGCTTGCACGATTGGCTTGCTAAGTAGAATTTGTTCCTCCCTGTTTATTGTTATCCTTAGGCTGCTCCTTGTGATTTTCTTCATTTCTTTTAGCTTGTTGTATGATTTTCCTGTGCGTTGTTTGATTTTTCTTGCCTTTTTCAGCATCCTTTTGAGCATTGTTTCCTTGCTGCAACTCCTGGCCTGGAAGCTGTTGATTCCGAGTAGGTTGCTCCTTTGAGACTATCTTTGCCCATGTTTCTCACATGTGTCTGCTTGATTTGGTATGGCCTGCAACTTGTCAGAATTAACATTAAGTGTTAAATAAGATGAGTTACCTAGAATGCCAAAGGAAAAATTAGACGTTTGTGCACCATTCGTTGAGGTTGTTGCAGGCATCTTCATATTGTTCTGTTGGTATCTTGTTGATCAGTTACATTTTTTTCATGTTGTGTCTTGTTTCCCTCTCTTGTTGTTACTACGCCAACTGGGTGAGATACATCCAATTTAGTGTTTTGAGTTGCATTTCGATTAGAAGTGGACTTGTATCCTTCAGTTTCTTGTCTTCCCTCTTCCATTTTGATCGTGGATTCCATATAGGGAAGTGAATTAGTGTTAGAATTGTTTCCCCCTTAAGATTGTTGGATAAGTCTGTTAAATGAATATCCAAAGATTGCGAGTTAGTTCCAATCATCGCATTCCCATGGATTTCGGTGTTTTGAGTTGATAAATGAGGGTGTGATATAAAGTCATGTTTTTTTTTTGGTAAACGACCCTTGTGGTGGGTCAGGGGCTTAGCAACACCCCCAGGCCTTATCATTGAACAATCAAAAAATTACAAGAAGGGGGACATAGACCTTACCTTCTATCATTTGATAGGTATAGAATTGACTTATCTACTAAGATTAGTCAATTCAACCTTTATACAATAAGATGCACTCTATGAAAAAAGATACCTAAAAGAGGACTCCTCTTTTTAATACAAATTTCTAGAATACTTAAATTAGGGAGACTCTCCCTTTACATGAAAAAGAATAAAAGATAAAACCTAGTAGTTTGATTATTACATAATCAATGATTAGGTTTAAGTAATATTGAATAAAACTGGAATTCTTTTCAGTCTTTGTAAACACTAAGGTGGATGCTTGATTCTCTTTGTTTTTCTTCTTCTGAAATTTTGTATCCCCATCTTGTCCAATATATAGCTTCCTCTAATTGATCCAAATAATTGTTGAGTTGTATAGAAGTGTTGTATTATATCCAAATTATGACTTCACTTTGATAACAAATCTGCAGTGCCATTGGCTTCTCGATAGACATGTTTACATTGAAAGTAATCCAATTTTCTGCCAATGTCTTGTATTTATTGTATTGTTTGTTGACATCTCCAAGGGATTGCTATTGTATTGCTTATCCATTTGCACAACATCTCTGAATCTACTTCCAATTCAATGCTTCTATAACCATGTTGTTCACACCAATCCAATCCATATATAGCAGCCTTTATCTCTGCAATATTATTAGTGCCTAAACCAAATGGTAAGGAAAATGCATAATGTAAGTTACCTTTGTTATCCCTTAATATGCCTCCTCCTCCAATTTTCCCAGATTCTGGAAGTGCACTCCCATCTATCTGTATTTAGTTTGTAAATTCCTTCTTTTGGTTTTCTCCAATTTACCATGGTTACTCTTAGCTGCTGTTGGCAGTGATCAATTAAATTGATCAAGCTATCCCAGCTATGTTGCCATGGTATATTTGGAAAAAACAGTTTTTATAACTTGCATGATATCTTTAAAAAATTCCATATTGAACTCTGTGAATGCTTGATTTCTTTTCTCCATATTTCACAGCACACCTGTTTTTCCATAAATTCCAACAAATAAAGTTAGGTAAAATAGAAATAAGCAATTTATATACCTCATTTTGAAAAGGCAGATTCTTCCAGGATAACAGCAAGCTTCTCAAATCTGTGTTGATTTGTATTTCACCAAATTTAGCTGCATAGTATTTCCAAATGTACTTAGCAAAATTGCCAGTAATTAATATGTGTTGGATATCATCTGTGCCTTTCCTATGACAGCAATAGCATTCAGCTTCATCTCTTCCAAACTTCTGCAAATATTCATTTGTTGGTAGCTTGCCCCTCAAAGCTCTCCAAATAAAGAAGGCTATTTTGAAAGGAATATGCTTATGCCAAACAATGTTATTAATGATATCTTTAGGTCTTTTCTTTCTAATAACCTCCCATGCAGAAGCAATAGTGAATTTGCCATTCTCCTAAGGTGTCCAAATAGCAGTATCATCTATATCAATATTATACTTGAAGTGTGTTTGCATAATATCAGGCACCAGTATTGGAGGAACATGTTGCCTAACATATCTCTCATTCCACATACCATCATTTAAGAAATCAGCCACAAAACTATTATTAAGGCTGGAAATATTAGTACACTGATTGGCTAGTGCATCACTCCCTAACCAATTATCCCACCAGAAGCTGCAAGTACCAGATTGAATATTCCATTTAATATGAGATTCCACTGCCTGTCTATTTCTAGTGAGGTATCTCCAAACTAAAGAATCTCCAGTGTCATATTTCTTGGCCACTGGGTTAGCTCTTTCGCAATATTTAGCTTTAAGAAATTTGCTCCACAAAGAAATCTTAGTTCTAAACTCCCACCATTGCTTATACTGGAATGCTATACATACATCATCTAGTAGTCTTACTCCAATTCCACCTTCACTAATTGGATAAGCTAATGTTTCCCAAGATGCCCAATGATACTTTTTGCCATCTTTGTCAATACCCCAAAAGAAGCCAGCAATTACCCTTTTGATATACTTGAGAGTAGTTTTAGGGGGAGATACAGCAGCTAGAATATGTATTGGAATAGACTGCAACACATGTTTCACTAAAGTAACTTTGCCTCCAAAATTTAAAATCTTAGTTTGACATCCAGAAATCTTTTTGATAATCTTTTCCACTATCTCAGAATAATATATAATTCTTTGACCTCCAATATATAAAGGACATCCAAGATAAGTAATGGGACTGTTTTTCATACCAAAACCAGTTTCAATCTTTATAGACTCAATAATCTCCTGTTTAGTCTTAACAGTTACCATGAAAAAACTTTTGTCTTTATTTACCTTCTGATCAGAAACCAATTCATACTCTCCAATAGTTTCCATAATGAGCTGTAAAGATGTTCTATCAGTAGAAGTAAAAATAATAATATCATCAGCAAAAGATAGGTGATTAATTTGAGGCCCTTTTCTATCCATTTGAAAGCCAATATAAGCTTGATTCTGATATAATAAATTAAGTTGTCTTAAGAATAATTCAACACCTAAAATAAATAGTGCTGGAGACAATGGATCCCCTTGCTTTAAACCTCTAGTAGAATGAAAGAAACCATGTCTTCTACCATTGATCACCACTGAATACCAGTTATTACTCATTATTCTCCAGACCATGTCAATAAACAATTCTCCAAACCCCATTTTTCTTAATACCAAACATGTATAATTCCAAGACACTCTGTCATAAGCCTTAACCATGTCCAATTTGATAAACACATTCTTCCCTTCTTTAGGTAATTTAATACCATGAATAACTTCCTGAGCCAACATCACATTCTCTGATATACTCCTTCCCTTAACAAAACCAGACTGATTTTCTGAAACAATGAAGGGTAAAATAGGAGCCAATCTAGTACTCATAATATTACAAATGATCTTATTAGTAAAATTACTAAGACTAATAGGTCTAAAATCCTTTAACTTGTTAGGATGATCCACTTTAGGAAGAAGGATTAGACAAGCATAAGTCATATATTTAGGCATATCATAACCATTGAAAAAAGCCTGTACTGCAGCAAGTAGATCATATTTAATTATATCAAAGCAAACTTGATAAAACTTGCCTCCAATACCATCAGGTCCAGGGGCAGAATGAGGATTCATATTCATCACCACTTTTCTCAGTTCTTCTTCATTAGGCATTTTCTCTAATTCTGCATTCTGTTCCTGAGTAACCATCTTAGGAATACAATGTAATTCATCCTCATTAATTCTCTCAGAATTACCTGTGAAAATACTCTGATAATAATTACAAGTTTCTCTAGCAATATGTTCATCCCCCTGAATCCAATTACCATTCTCATTCAATACTTTTTGAATAAACATTCTCTTCCTCTTACCTCTAATAACAACATGGAAGTATTTGGAGTTTGCATCCCCTTCTTTTAACCAGTGCAATTGAGTTTTCTGTTGAAGGATTGCATGCTCTAACTTCAAATATTTGATGTACTGAGCATTAGCTGCAAACAGCTTCTCTCTGTTATCCTTACTATCATCCCTAATATAATTTGCTTCTGCATTTTTAACACCCTCTTCAAATTGTTTCACTTTTTCAAAAACATCCCCATATTCCTTTTTTTACCAATCTCATAAAGTTTTAGTAAGTCTCTTTATCTTGGTATGCAAAATCCACATGGGGTTGCCAGTAACTTCCTTATTCCAACAATTTTCGATAGTATGTAAGAAAGTTTCATTCTCAGTCCAACAATTGAGAAATTTAAAGTACTTTATCACATTGTCCTTATTCTCAATCATTTCCATCAATAGGGGGCAATGATCAGATCCCACAGAAGGAAGATGAGTAATGTTAGTATGAGGCATTCTATCCAGCCATTTGTCATTAACAAGTCCTCTATCTAACCTTTTCCAAATCATAGCTCCATCCTTTCTATGGCTACACCATGTATAGGGTTGACCACTATACCCCATATCCAACAAACCACAAGAATCAATAATGTTAATGAACTCTAAACTCTTCTTAATAGTATATTCTCTACCCCCCAACTTCTCTTGGGTAGAAGATATAACATTAAAATCTCCAATGATGCACCAAGGGTAAACAGTTGCAGACCATTTTAACATACTATCCCAAAGAGGCCTCCTCAATTGATCTTTACATTTTGCATAAACATAGGTCATCAGAAATTTTTCACTACAATTCTCATGGCTTATTTCACAGGTAATATGCTGCTGATCACTTTCCATAATATTACAGGTTACCTCATTTGACCAAAATAGCCAGATTTTGTTATTAGGATTACTATGCCCCTGATTCATCAACATCTGCATTCTATAAAAATCTAGTTGGGAATGATTAGTAAAAGTTTCTAAAATAGCAATCATAGCCAAATTGTGAATTTTCCTGAGGTTAATCAGTCTTTCTAGAGCACCAAAAGTATTAATGTTCCTAGCATTCCAACGTAGCATTTTGATCATCATAATCCTCTACTCCTAGCTCTAGTATTAGGTCTACTTATACTAGTATTTTTATTATGTTTCAACAGCTTTCTACCCCTTGGTGAAACTTCTTGTTTGCCTGTAACATATCTAATTTCATCCACATTAGAGGTATGCAACAAAGGACCTGTTTGAACATGATAAGAAGTACCTATTTCCTCCCCTGGTTCAATGCCTTCCACTCAGGATTGAGTATCAACATCATACTCATCCTCAGAGTCAGGTTCCTTATAATCATCAAGATTATCTCTTTGACGACTAGTAGGATCATTGCCAGTGTTAGAACAATTAGGATTACTACTCTTATTACTAGTCTGTAAAGGGTTATTAATATTTATTTTATTAGGGGGAACTTTATCAACATTACTTAAAGGCCCTTGATCACCAATTTTACCTTTTCCTTTAGCAAGTCTAGATTGATTAACTCTATTATCCTCCTGACCACTTCCAACCTCACCTCCAGCAGCTACACCAACATAATCATTAACAATATTAAGGGGTGTAAGGGAGGGGAGCATTGAGTCAATACCTGATCTGTTTATTGTTTCCTGTTGATATCCAGTTTGTTCAGTCCTGGACACCTGTATTGCACTTCTTTGTTGTTTATTTCTTGACTCTCTATGATCATTGCTGGCTGCAGTATAATAATGGATTTGGGATTGCCTATTTAAATTGGCAATATTCTGAGGCCTATGTTCATGTAATTGCTCTGGATGTTCCTCCAAGGTTCCTCCAACAGTTGTAAATTCCTGCACTTCCAAATCAATGTAAGTGTTTTTTGTAGGGATAGAAACAATACCTGTTTGACTTTGAGGCTGTTGAACAACAGCTCTATCTGTATTAATCTGACTTGTTGAGAATTCATTCTTCTTTGTGTGTGCCATTCCTCTTGGATCATATATTGTTGGCTCTCATTTATTGGCTTCCTTTGTTGATTATGATCTAGCTCCCTTCTACCTATTTCCACAGTCTTAGAAACCTGTATATCTGCAATATTGATTTGAACACTGTCCTTCCTATTTTTGTTTTTCTCCATCTCTTTCCTTTTTTTGTTCTCTTCATCCCTTTGTTTAATAATGCAATCAGATTCTTTGTGCCCTTGATGTTTACAATAGAAACAGTAATCTGGTATGCTGTCATACTCTATTTTTTGCCATCTTCCATCAGTTATATCTTCACCAATATACCCCATCCAAATGTGAGGAGGCCTGTCTTTAGTTAGGTCTACCTGAACCTTTACTCTAGCCTGACTTCCTTTGGTTTTGTTAATTGATGCTGAATCTAGATATAATACTCTACCAATAGGTGATAGTAGGCTAGTGATAAATTCCTTGTTGTAGCAATGCCAAGGTAACTCTGGAAGGGATATCCAAATAGGAACTAGAGGTGTTTCTTCATCAGGCTTGAATGTAGGACTCCAAGCCTGAATTCTCATCACTTGGCCAGCAATAGTCATCCTTTGCTTGGTCCAAACCATATTGTAATCTAATTCATTGTCAAGATCTATGTAAACATTCCTAGAGTTAAAGTGTGCTATTTTAACACCCCCAGATAATTGAGTTTGAAGAATAAAGTTCTTCCTAATTAACTCCACTCTAGGCATAGTGTATATGAATTTCCCTATCAGAGTATATTTACAAGTTGAAGCCAAGTCTTTAACCACTTCATCCTTAACATATAAAACTGCTGGAAGGCCCTGTTTGGTAGTGATCTCAGGGTCAGTCAATTTGATAGTCACACCTTTCTTAGACTGATTAAACCTTAATCTGTCTGCATAAGTTTGAATCACAGTATATGGTGCAGGTTCTAGAGGCTGATCTTTCTTAGTCAAATTATCAGTATTTCCAGAAGGGGGATCATTCTTATCAGCCACATTCCTATTGATAGGACGATCGAAATTACTAGATATCTTAGGGAAATCTGATTGATAGTTCTGATTTCTAACAGAATCCACATTCATTCTCTCAGATTCTTGCAAATTACCAGCATAATTGGGAATAGTATTGGTAAGAGGAAGATTACCTTGAGTCAAATTCCCAGCAATTTGCCTATTTTGCAAAGGATGAACAGTTTCTGTCAAACCTGGATCCCTTGTGTTTGCATGTGCAGGTTGTTGATAGTGCTGAGATGTTTCTTTGTCCTTGTTCAAGTTGGTGATACGAAGGTGTGTTTGTGTAGATGGATTACCCTGTTGATGACTATCGCGAATTTCTTGTTCTTGAGTATTTTTCTGCGATTCCACCATTTCACTTTCATGTCGAGATTCAGTGTTTCGAACTCCCCTCTCTTCCCCACTTTGATGATTATGTGGATTTATACCATGAGATAGTTCCCCAGTAACAGAATCTTGTCGATTATCATCCAATCAACTTTGATTAGAACTCGATTTCGCCATCTCTATCGCATGCGATTTTGCTGCCTTTATCGTTTGGGATTTCGCCGCCTCTATCACCTGCGATTACGCCGCCTCTAACGCCTGCGACTCGACTCCTCCCAATCCCAACTGTTCATCCGCCCTTTGTATTTCTCCGACTTTTCCACTAGTATTTCGACTCATTTCGACATGGCGACGCAATTCATCCATGTCCGCCTCTACAGTCGCAACTTGGATCGCCTCTTCCCTCAAGTGCGAAGAGGAGGACGATGATCCTTCCATTACTTCGATATTTGTTGACTGAACATTCGATTTTCCAACGCCTAAAGAGGGATCTGGGGGTCGAAATCGTTCATCTGCTGGATTTCCAGTCATTCAAAACACAATCAGCCAATTCAATTAGCCGATCAGCTACTACGAACACGAACAATGTTTGAGAGAATTCTAGGCAGAGAAAATTTTAGAGAGAGAAAAAATCTGGAAAATGAAAAAGCCTATAAAGTCATGTTAGATTGTTAAATTGTGGGTTTTACAAATGAGTGTTGTTCTTTGGTGTAAATTAAGAAATGTTTTGATGAATTTTGTTGGGTTTATGAATCTAAATTAGTTTGAAAATGAATCATTCAATTTCGAATGGGTTAGGCCATTAATTGAGCAAGAAAAACTTGTCAAAATAATAAATTTAGGGTGCATGGGGCCCAATCAGAACCCTAATAAATGTGGCCAATTACAACACATCAGCAGAATACCTAATCAACCCCTCAATAAATGGGGTGTGGCATGAAACTCCAGTAGAACGCCCAATCAGACCTTAGAAAATAGGATTGGTGACAAGCTAGTAGGACACCCAATCAGACTCCCAGTAAAATGTTCCTTCTCTATTCTCTTTTCGTACTTATATTTTTTAACCGAGTTATTATTTTCTTCTTATTTTTTATCATAACTCCTCCATTTTTTTACAATTGGAAACATGTGAAGAGTTTTTTTAAAAAAAATAATGTAAAAGTAAAATATTTTATTTTAGTCGCCACTTGAAAGTTTATATTTTAGATGTTTCAAGTCAACTGATAATTTCTTATTTAAAAGAAAATATTCTTTAGTTTTTAGGCTACGAAACTAAAGATATAATAAGAAACTCTATTGATCGGGAAAGGTGTGAGACACCCCGAGTTCGTAGTTTTAGTACGGTCGTTTTACTAACTCTTCTTTAGCTAAAGTACTTTTTGGATAAAAAAGCAAATTTGTGGTAGTTATTAATTTCTTTTTAAGAGAATGTTTGGCCTAGTAGCTTAACCGCACACAAGCTTTTTTTTAAGAGAAATACACACAAGCATTGTAATTAAACACATGGTAATATTTAATATTTGTTTTTAAAAAAGAAAAGATTGATAATTAATGACTCAAATTTTATTTGATAACGTAAAAGAAATTAATGAATAAATGAACTTGGTAAAACATATAGATATGAAAATGATGTTTCCTTCTTTTTTTTAATCACAAAAATTGCTAAATACATATTTTTTTCATTTTTAGAAGAAGACTTTCTACTCTCTATTTTTATGATTTTTTATTTTTTAATTTTCCCCCCTTCTCTTCTTTTTTCATTTTTTTAAGTTTAATTATCATTATGTGTTACGTAGTCAACAAATAAATCAATAATATAACACATTATCCCAATTACATAGATAACAAATGTATTCTTGATTCTAAATAGGATAAATTTTCTTGAGGTAGATTATTTGCTACCTCTAGAAAATCATCTTCTTAAGAGTTCACACTACACCAGAAAATTAAATCATAATTGTGAAAACTAAGAACTAACCAATACTTTAAAACTAACCAATTATGATAAAAATACCACATATATGTTAGCAATCTTCCTTTGATGTACTAGTCTCACCATTAACAATGTTGTTCGAGGTATTAGTCTCACAATTGTCAGTTGTAGTAGTCTCACTATTGACGAAGTTGTTCGAGGTAGTAGTCTCACCATTGACAAAGTTGTTTGTGTCATATTGTGACTTGTAATTATCCACAATGTACTGATCAGATGCATAATATTGGTCACATTCAGAATACTCACCAAAATCACCTCCAACACCTTCGTTGTTCATGGTGTATTTATATTCGATTGAGTTATTGGTAGTTGTAGGTTCGATCATCAAAGGCAAAGGGGCATCTACAGTACTATAATCATTGATGTGATCAGATACATATTTTTATAGTTAGATAAGAATGACATGTAAGAGTATTGAGGTAAGGTAGAAAGCCCCATGTGAACTTGAGGGTGCAATGTCATAGCATGATTGTAGTTGTTATTAAAGTTTGTGGGATCGTTTCTCATAGACACTTGACCTGTACAGTGAAAAAACGTTGTTGCATGATTGTAGTTGTTATTGAAGTAGTTTGTGGGTTCGTTTCTAAGATTTGTACCTCATGTAACATAATTGCATGATTGTCGTCGTTATTGAAGTTTGTGAAGTCGTTTCTGACAGAGTCTTTATGAACTTTATCAATAAATGGATCATCATCTTCCCTCTTTTTCTTTCTTCTGGTGGACCTAGTAATTACATCATTTTTATTGTAAAACTTACACAAAACCCATTCATCTTCTTTTTTGTTCTTGATTTTTCCCTTATTTTTTTAATAAAAGAAGAATGAGGTCTAAATAGGTGGTCAATTTTAACATCCATTTTTTAAAAAAAAAAAACTTAACAGTCAATATATGCATTAAACTCTTTACCTTTCAAGGTGCCACCCAAGATGACCAATAATTTTTTTATTTTTTTTTCAAGATAAGAATAATTAAAAGACTGCATTACCCTTTTAGATGACTCATTTTTTTAATTAAATAATAGCTAAATGAACCTTTTGAAAATTTAAAATAGGTCCAAAATATAGACTCATTTGATCAAGACCCAAAAATCAAAAGAAAATCACTCCACTAATACAAAATTCAAACATCTAACTATTTTGAAGAACAAACACAAAAAACTAAGGCAGAAAAATAAAAATAAAAAATAAAAACAAAATTAAAAAAAAAAAGATTGACATGAGTGGTTTACGGATTTGTGTAGAGAAGGGTGAAAGAAAAAAATGGTAAAATTTTTGGAGATTTTTCCGGCCAAGGGGTGGTGAACGTCCGACAGTGGTGGTTGCCGGCATGTGGTAGGTGGAAGCAAGGGGAAAATAAAATAAAATTTAAATAAATTTTTTTTATTGTTGAAGTTTTGTAGTTTTTGGTAGTGTCCCATAAGAGCCCAGGGATCATTATAACATGAATGGTTGAGATCCAATCTTGACCATTTCTATAAAATCGGGTCAATATTGGTTGGTTATCAGAATTTCGTCTAAATCAGCTCAATTCAATGAAAATTGTCATTTGGGACGATAAAAACAATACAAACAAACACAAACAACCTAAAATATAAAAATATAAAATAAAAATATAAAATAAGACCTTACTATATATTGTAGGAGTAAAATAAACACGTGTAAAATTAGGTGTTACATTATCAACTATCTAACTTCTATTAATCATTGAAGAATCTTATACGTATTCTAATCACCATTCTTAAACTCACATTTTCAAGTCAAGGTAAAGTTAGAGGGAAGTTCTTATTTTAAAAACACTTAAGAGTTTTCAATAATGTTTATATAACTAAATGTATACTTATGTAGTTCTTGTTTAATAAACACTTAAAGAGTTTTCAATGATATTTATATAATTAAATGTATACTTATGTATCTATGTTGATTATTGAACTTGAAAGATAAGTTCACAAATACATTTTTTCAAGAATGTAAACATGTCTAATATTTGAAGAGTATTTTAATTAAGAAATTCATTCCTTGTAATGGGTGAATTGAGCATAATGTTATATCTATTATTTTGGAATTAGTATCGAGTATCGAGTTAGGTTAGAGTCTTTTATGATTCGGAAATTCCATAAAACAATGTAGCCAGTGTAGGATAGAATAACATTGACTCTTCATGCGACTCCTCACTGCCTCTGAGAAGACCAATTATATAGATCATAGTTACAGTATCATCCTATACCCTGACAAAGTATAAGGCGACCCTAGCAAGCAACGTTAAGTGAAACATTATAGCATTACTAGGCTCATGGTAATGGTTGTCGGTTAGAGAAACTCCCACAAGTAAAGTACATTATTTTCATTGCATATTATATTATAAAGCTTAAATGGCTTTTTTCACTTCATATATATGTATTAATTCAGATATGTTATTTCAGTCTTTCAAAGTCAGATTATTGTTTACTTTAACCTTTTCATGTACCAGTACATTCAATATGTGGACGTTATTCTACCTGGCATCTTTTCATGATGGAGATACATATATATAGGATCATCAAGGCGGATCGCAAAGATCATTATCCACTAACAAACAACATTTGGTGAGGCCACTTTGCTTTCTGGCGACTCCAATTCATTTTAGTTAGTAGTGGTGTGGTGGGTCTTTCCCCGTCATCCGTCCTCACGTTGTTAGAGGCTCCGTAGACAGATTGAGTAAATATTTTCCATTGTTTTCTCAAGATGTTCTGTTTAACTCATGGTTCATGTTAAGTATTTTGCAAATGACAGTATTTTAAAACTTTCTTTAAATGTTCAATTGTTCACCTATTTAAGCTCTCACATATTGTTTAATGTCATGTAGGTCATGTAACTATGTCAAGGGTTCGCTTGGAGTCAAAATGATTCTCGAGTGCTAGTCGCGTATAGGATGTAGATTTGGGGCTGAAAATTTTTGTATAAGAGCAAAGAGTTCAAGAGTCCTAGGGTGTCTATGAATTCGTGTACGTAGAGTCTTAGTTATCGGTGTGAAGCGTGCCACATCTATTATTAGAAGGTTGTGACATTTAGGAAGTATCACACTTCTTTCATACTCTTTTCGTGCGATAGAGCTTAACTCTATGAATGTTTCTTCTAACTCGTGCTTACGTGTATCTTTCAGATCATGCTTCCACATAGAACTGCTTGAGGACGTCTTACTAGAACGTATGTCAACCCTCAAGATCAAGGAATTCCAATGCACAAGAAGAGCAACCACCTCATGGAGATGTCACAAATGTTGACTCAAGTGGTGACAGGTTGGTCGCCAAGGAGCCAGACATCAAGAAAGACATCAACTAATTTTTGTTCATCAAATTACTTTTAGTTATTTGTTATTTACTTTATTGTTTTAGCTATTGGTATTTATTTAATTTTAATGTGTTATTTATATAGTTGGTTATCTTAATGGCTATAAAAGATCTTAATTCATTATTATTTTTGAAATTAAGAAATAAAAATAGCGATTTTTTTGTAATTAAGGAATGAAATTAGCTCTACATAACTAAATCATGAATACCTAATACCTACATAACTAAATATAATTAAACTCTACACAACTAATACATGTATAACTAATACTTACTTAACTAATACTTACATAACTCTATCCAACTACTAAACAATTTCTTAAACTTGGTATATTTTATTGAATGCACGTCTAAATCGCGAGAAGCCATAACTACCTCCTCAAACATGATACTATTTACCCTCCTAAACTATGAGAGATATTTAAGTATCCTATCATTCATGAGTTTTTAAAAATATTTACCACATCACACAAAAAATTACTCCGTTCAAGTTTATATAACTCACTTTCCTTTTTAGTTAATTTCAAAAAAAAAGAAAAATTGCATATGTAACTTCAAAATTTCTATTTCTATCCCTAATGAAATGATTTAAGTCACACAAATATTTATAAATTATTTTAGACCAAATCACTCTTAAACTTCATGCTAAGCCAAGTCAAACCATATCAAATAAGTAGGAATATTTTTTTTGGAATTAGCTATAGAGAAAAACATATCGTATTAATTAGACCAAGTAGGGTATTGTCACATGTGAGATATTAGAGAGTAAATAGTTTCCAAAATCCATATTTAAGGGTAATTAAGATTTCTCATAGTTTATTTATGATAATAAATAATTTTATAACCTCAGGTTTTCTAGTATAACTAAACTTTTCATAATTTATGTGCCTTTAATAAATATATCAGGTTTAAAGGGCTATTAAAAAAATTCAGGTTTTATAGTATAACTAAAACTTTTCATAATTTATGCGCATTTAATAAATATATCAGGTTTAAAAGGCTATTAATAAAATTTCAGGTTTGATAGTATAACTAAAACTTTTCATAATTTATGTGCATTTAATAAATATATCAGGTTTAAAGGGCTATTAAATTATTAACTCTAAAGATAAAATGAAATTGGAGTATACGTAAGATAGAGATTATGAGAGAGAATATTAATAATAATAATTGAACTATTCATAGTTGGAGGTTTCAAGCTGGTGGGAATTAAAAAACTTAAATAATAAAACACTCAGGATTAAATAATTAAACACGTGAAATCATGCAGTGCATCATCAGAATAACAATGATAATAGATGATTAAAAAATTTATTTTTTTAAATACTATTTGTGTAATTTGTATCTAATTTGATTCTTTAAGAGTTGTCTCTACTCTCTTGGATCAGGTGATGTCTAATGATAAAAATAAATGGATAAAAGGAAAAGCAAGAAAGAGAATGATTTATTCAGAATTACTACTAAATAATAAGAAGGTACTTTTGGATAATCCACAAAGAACAACTTCTTTTTTTCCTTTTCAAACAAATTATACTATGCTTTAAAAATATTCTATGTAGGGATAGTACTAATCCAACTGTATTTTAAAAAATTAATTAAATTTCTAAGATTTGGTAGAGAAAGAAAATCTTTTGACTCAAGTCTGCATAAAACCATTCACTTTCAATGGTTATAATAAAATCAACATTGATTGAAAAATCCAAAAGGGATATGATTAAAATTGACAAAGTGGGCATACAAATTAGCTCATATAGCAACTTCGCATATAAATTGTTCGTCCTTAAACAACTTTTCGAAAAAAGGATAAATATATTCTTGAACTATCGTAAATAATATGCAAATACTCTTCATCAGTTTAAGAGACATTAATGGTGCTCCTGTCGTTCAATGTTAGAGTATATATGTCCTTCATTCTAGCGGAAGACTAAATAGGGATATGTGGTGCAATCTTTTTTGTCAATCCGACATTTAATAAATGTCGGGTTGATTGATAAGATTATGACACATGTATGTCCTTTAGTATAAAGAGTATATATGTTCTAGTTATTGAACGAGAGATATACCAATGTCCCAAAATATGACAGATGGTATCTACAATCTATTTATAATATATTTATGATAATTTGGGGTATACTTTTCTCCTTTCCGAACAACTTATTATCATAGCTCCTTAAAGAATACCATGACATACAATCTATATAAGTATTACTCTTGATTATTATGCAAAGATATATTTTACAAATAAAAATTTTGATCTCTTAATTACAAGAACATGCACAATTCTTATCAAGTTAAAACTTATACACTCTGTAAAAAAATAATTGTAACATTATCTACTTGTAGAAAACAAGTGCCTTCACATGAAAAAATAGTCACATACTCAATTTATAAATCAAATTTAATTTAAGGACTCATCAACAAAGCACAACTTTGACACTCACAAATGAATTCACATGTATGTTCAAAGAATCATAGATTTGTCCATTATGTAGATCTTCACTTATTTAAGTCTTGATTAGATAGAATTAAGTAGAACTTTGATGGATTGTAACCTTGGCTAGGGGACAAGTAGAAAAATTATTTAATAGTGACTTAGGGCCCGTTTGGATGGGCTTAATAAAAGCAGTTTTAAAAAAGTACTTTTGAAAGTGCTGAAACTTATTGTTAAAATAAGCAGTTAAGCGTTTGGATAAAAGTGCTGAAGTTGCTATGCCAAACGTGAAAATAGAAAAATGGAAGAAAGAGATGTTAGGGTTATGTGGGTAATTTGGATATTGTATAAAAATATTAAGGGCAAAAAGATAAAAAATGCGGTCAACTTAAAACAGCTTATAAGCTAAAAAAAAAAGCACCCCTACCCTAGCTTTTAACTTTTGGCTTAAAATAAGTTTTTTTTAACTTAAAATAAGTTATTTTGAGTATTGCCAAACATCTAAATAAGTCAAAAACCAGCTTTTAAGTCAGTTTGACCAGCTTTTAAGCTGAGCCAAACAGGCTCTTACACTTTCCTAAACATTCATATTATTTTAGACTTTATCACCTATTATTTTACTCCCTTTGTTTTCATCAATATTTTTCAATCCTTTATTCATCAACTATTTTCACTAATATTTCTCATCTCATGAAGAGTGCATTCTAATTCATTTATATAAAGCATTTTGCTTTCTATTTTATTTTCACTAGTATTTCTCATCTCATCAAGAATGCATTACAATTCATTTATATAAAGCATTTTGCCTTCTACTTTTTGCATGTCACATTTTTTTCAAAGAGGGGCTTTTCCATCATAAGAGACCTTTGTCTTTGTACTTGAAAAAGTCAACTCATTTACTTTCTTATCTATATTTAGAAGTCCAGACTTCAATCTATCGCACTTCGAAATAATTATTATATTAGTCAACTTTTATATTTAACCCTTTTCTTTCTTCACATTTTACTACTTTATCACACGTCTTTGCTACCATACTTTGAAAAGTAGGGTGCAAAAAGTAGGAATTCAATAGAAGGATCAAGGTAAAGCTACAACTATCAAATGAAAGATTACAAACTCAAAAGAATATATAACTAGTGGTATGATATTTGAGAAGACTAAATTTCATAAAACATATTAAAGAAGATATATTATCATCTTCTTATTAAAATAACACTTTTTATTCCACTTCAATAATGTGTTAATCATATTCTAAACTAAAGGCTAAAACATGAAATAGTACACAAGAATTTATCACCTCACATGACACATGAATCAATTAAGAATCATAACAATGTACTATCGATAGAGTCATATTTACGAGCTTAAGGGGTCGTTTGGTAGGAAGTATTAGAGAAAATAGTTCAAATATTAAGTGTAGTATTATTTAATTCTATGTTTGGTAGGAATTTTGGATCAATCCATTGATTAGTTATACACCCTACATGGTATTAGAGGGTGTATAACTAATACCTTCCATTTGGTGGTATTAATTTAATATCATGGGACTAATCTAGATAAAGACAAAAATACCCCCTCAAATCATTTTAATCATTTTGTTTATTTTCTTGATTTTATATTTTATATTTATATTAATAAATTTGTTTAAATAAATGAATTTGCAAATTTTATTATTTAGATATAACTTTTTGTTTCTAAAACATGAGTTATTTAATCTATTAATTATTAATATAAAATATAATAATCCGACTAATATGCTAATGTTGAAAGTAGTCTAAAACAAGAGCATATACATATAAATAAAACATCTCGATCATAAAAATAGTTTAATTAATTTTGCTATATCTATTGTTTATTTTTATTTTATTATATGATAAAGAGTATTTTAAAAGATTTATTGATACAAAACAAAGTTCAATAAATTTTCCCTATATATTATTATAATTGTGTGACATTTTGAGATATTAACTCCAATTTATAGATGACAATTATTTACTCTCAAATAATTTAAGTGAGAACGTAGTGAATATGATAATAAAGTTTATCTCCTATCTAGTTAAAAATGTTATAAAAAATTATATTATCCGTCAATTATCTACCTTGACCCAATTACATGAAATACAAAAATTCCATAATAACTCAAGGGTATAATTGGAAAGAATTTTTTTCTAGAGCTTTAAACTACACACAAAACTAGTTAAAAAATAATGAACCAAACACTTGATAATAATAATCCCTGCATTACCAATTCCTACATTACTAATCCCTGCATTATCAACCCATGCATTATTAATCCTTGCATTATTGATCTTTGTACCAAACGACCCTTAAGGGGTCGTTTGGTACAAAAATGAATAATGCATGGATTAGTAATGCAGGGATTAGCAATGCAGGGATTAGCAATGCAGGGATTAGTAATGCAGGGATTATTTTTATAAAGTGTTTGGTTCATTGTTTCTTAACTAATTTTGTGTGGTTTAAATTATTTTTTTTAAAAAAAAATTCCAATTATACCCTAGAGTTGTTATGAGATTTTGTATTTCATGTAATTGAGTCAAAGTAGATAATTAACGGATAATATTATTATTTTATAACATTTTTAACTAGTTAGGAGAATAAAATTTTTATTGTCATGTTCACTATTTTTTCACTTAAATTATTTAAGAGTAAATAATTGTCATCTTAATAAATTAGAGTTAATAACTCAAAAGGTCACACAACTATAATGATTATAGAGAAAATTTAATAAACTTTATTTTGTATCAAAAAATTTTAAAAAACTCTTTATCATAAAATAAAATAAAAATATAAAATAAATATAGAAAAATAAATTAAACTATTTTTATATTCGAGATGTGTGTGTATATATATATATATATATATATATATATATATATATACACACACTCTTGTTTTAGACTACTTGTGTAATGTTTGATGAACTTTCATTAAGAGACAATATTTTACTTATGAATTGTTCTTAAATTCATACATTAACATTAACATATTCGTCGGATTATAATATTTTATATTAATAATAAATAGATTAAGTAATTCATATTTTAGAAACAAAAATTATATCTAAATAATAAAAGTTGTAAGCTAATTTATTTAAATAACTTTATTAGTATAAATATAAAATATAAAATCAAAAAAATAAATTAAATATTAAAAGGATTTGAGGGGTATTTTTGTCTTTACCTAGAATAGTCCATGGTATTAGAGCTAATACCTCCAAATGGAAGGTATTAGCAATTCATCACATAATACCATGTGGAATGTATTAACTAATCCATGGATTAGTTATACATAGGCTTACATTCCTACCAAACAAGGTATTAAATTATACCATATCTAATACATGGATTATTTTTTTTAATACATCCTACCAAACACCCCCTAAGTGTCAAGACGTTTGCTAATTTTTATTAATGCATACCTATTCACACGAATATTACTATTCAAGTAGAGGCCTAAATATACTAGTATTAACTAAGTTTAAAGATTTTTACTTTTCTTATAACAATATTTTAGCAATCATCTTTACTTCTGATATATATCTAATGAGACTATTCTTAAAAAAATAGAAAACAAAAATCAAGGAACTCAACCTGAAAAATTAAAATCAGTTAATCAATATAAACAATCAAATAAGTTGGTTCACAAAAATTAAAAAAAAAAAAAAACAATAGTAACAGACTTAAGTTAATTAGTCTGTTAACTTAATCGACAAAAACAATACAAGATTGCATGCCCTATCTAAAGATATAGCAAACATATACTTTCGCCGTCTCATTTTAAGTGACACATTTTAAATTTTAAGATTTAAACAAATCTATTTTTTATCGTAAATTTTTAAATATTTTTAATTATCAATTATTTTCATCTATAACACTTTTTACATAGTTTACAAATATATAAATTTCATTTCAAAAAATTTAAAATTTCAGACTCAAATTATTGATCAAACTTAATCTATTTTGGCTATCAAAAATTAAAAAATATCAGGTAAATTGGAAAAAAAAATACTAGAAAACATCCCCTTCCTCCGCACACGTAGAAATAGCACAATCCCCAATGCTTATAATGAAAATATAGAGAGAACGAGTGAAAACAAGTACTTTTCTGTTAGAATATTTTTTTTTTCAAACTATGGAGTTGACTGGTTGGTATATTAATTTAGTCGTTTGAAAATTTTGCAACCGAAAATGAAATTGGTAAAAGGAAAGGAAGAAAAATGATGATATATCATTTATATATACAGTAATACAACCAGTCATTAATAATTTTATAAGTTAGGTAGGAGAAGTGGGGTAGCGTTGGGATGAGTTGTACTTTTTCTTTTTTAGCATTAATGTTCTCCCCTCACCTGTCCTTTTGTCTAACTAGTTGTTTGGCCATTATATTATGATATAATATTATGAGATAGAAATAGCATTTGGATATGTTATTTTGCTGATTTTATTTTATGATATCATATTTTTTTAAAATCATGATATAGAATCACATGGTAATATCATATCATGATTTGAGATGTTTTACTACAAAAATTGATTTACGGGTTCATATTTTATTAAAACGACCCAACATTTATAACTACTAACCATTTATTGCACATGTAAATAAAATTTATGATCACATCTTTACTTTTTTAAATTTATTATTTTTACCGACATAAAATTTATTATTCTCACTAATATACCACACTTCACGATTGTTGAGTAATAAAATCTTAAAGAGCCGTGAAAGGATTTTTTTTACTCAAATATATTGATGAAACAATTACTTAAGTGGACAACAAATAACTTTGTCATAATTTATAATACAATTTTATAATTTTTATTGATTTGATAATATTGAATAAATAATTGGGGCTATCTATGGACCTATTTCGAAATATTTTAAGTCCGAGTGCTCCGTTTGATGATCCATCTTTGTATAGGTGAAGTCCATAGATATTTCGAAAAATCATCCAATAACACAATGTAATACCGATGGCCTATAGAACTTAAAATAGGTGAAGTCCACAAGTCACTATGAATTATATCAAAAGGCATAAGAGTATTAGAAGTAGATGGAGCAAAGGGCAATTTAACATGTTTGCCATAAACACAAGAATTGCAAATGGTAGAAGCAGAATGTTTATTACAAGCAATGTTTTTATTATGCCTAAGAACATCTAAGATATGAGCACCCGGATGACCCAACCGATCGTGCCAAAGCTTAGGTGAGATGGCGGCAAAGGTAGAATGAGTAGCCTGATTTGTGGTAAAAGGATAAAGGTCCCCATGGCTATCACTCCTCATGATTGGCTGCCCCGTCCGAAAATCCTTCACAGAAAACCCAAAAGGATCAAATTCAACTTTCACAGAATTATCGGTGGTAAATTTTCTAACCGAAATGAGATTTTTGATGAGTTTAGGTGCATGAAGAACATTGTTTAGAGTAAGGGGAGCAGTAGGGGAAGACAATTGAGTATGACCATAACCAAGTATAGGAATAGTATGACCATTACCAACAACAATGCCATTATTAGGATGAGTGCTCAAATTAAAATAAGACGAGAAATTACCGGGAGAGGAAGTCATATGAGAAGTCGCTCCAGTGTCCATGTACCATGCCGGATCGGGTTGAGAAAGAGTCATAGTGTGCATTGCGGACTCAATGTCAGTTGGAGCATAGGACCCGGGCTGCCCAATAGAAGAAGCTGCATAGGCCTGCTGGCCTGGTTGAGGTCGTGGGCCCAAGATGCCAGGTTGCTGCCTGGGTTGGAAATTGGGCCTGGCCCAATTCTGAGTTGGGTAAGGACATGGTGGGACGGGCCACCCTTGAGGCATCCACCCCCATGGTGGACATGGTTGCTGCCAGAACGGGGAGTAGGAGTGCTGGCCGCCTGTCCCACGTGGCGCACCACCGGAACCACCACCGGAAACCTGACCCGCTTTGCTGCCACCGGAGCCACGGCCTGCACCACCAGAATACTTGCGGTTGCCGGAATTTTTCCCTTTTTTCTGATTTTTCCGTTCTTTCGAGTGACCATGAGAACCGGAGTCAACCTGAGAATTATCAAATGAAGCAACCATTGCCGAGGCTGACCCTTGTGAAGCATCCTTGGCCAAGCCGACCTCCTCCAAAGTGAGCATGGATCGTGCTTGATAAAAAGCGGGTAGGGGATTGCTCTGCCTAATAAGCGTACCAACACCACTGTATGCTTTCGTAAGGCCCCCAACCATCTGAAGAACCAGACGACTGTCCGAAACCGGTGCACCTACATTCTTGAGTTGATCAGCAAGAGACTTCAACCTTTGACAATAAGCCGAGACATTAGGAAAGTCCTCCAAAATCGTGGTTGAAAACTCCTGCTCAAGAGTCACAGCCCGAGAATGTTTATTGTCCTGAAATAGGTCACGCAACCTATGCCATATGTCCATTGCTGTTGCATCCGGTTCGATAACGGTGTTTATAAGGTCAGTCGAGATAGTACCATAAAGCCACGATAACACCGCAGCATCAAGGGTCTGCCATAGTTCTTGTTCTTCCTCGGTAGACGGAACTTTCTCCTTGCCATTAGCAGGGGGAATGATATGGTGAAGGACCCGATGAGATTTTGCGTGAAGCTTGAACAACTCCGCCCACGTAGAGTATTGCATATTCGCCATCTCAAGAGTAATGGGAATGTTTGCCTTGATGTTAGAAACAGCAAGAGCAGGGTGATATTGAGACTTGGAGTCACCCATGGAGAAGAATAGAGAAGTGAAGAGAGTAGATGGAAAAGAGGGAAAACAACCGTGAGCAATGAAACAAAAAAAAAAAAAATAGCCGAGGAAAGCAGCGGAAGATGAAGGAAAACCGTGCCCTAGGCAACTGATACCATGAAAGAGTTTGTGGAATATTTTCCTCAAAGGATTTCATTCACTGACTTCCCAATATATACAATTGCTAGCCATAATACAAGGCACATATTTAGGAACTAATTACAATCATATCAATCTAAATATATGCTTAGCTAAATATAGAAACATAATATATATACATATATATCTTAACAGTAATATTACGTTTTTATCAAATTTTGGTGCATCCAGAACATTTAGAGTCAAGATACATGAGGCCAAAATTAGGTGTAATTTATTTTAGATACATTGTATCCAAGTTGATTTGCATGTATTTAGAGTATCTAACAAATCTCGCCCGCCTCCTTCGCTTCTCTCCCATATGGGTCGCCACTCTCTCATATATATGATATATTGACATGTAAATTTGATACATAATGAGATCTCATCTCCTCTCCATTTCGCTCGCCTTTCTCTTTCCCCCTATTCTAGTGTAACTGATAGCAAAAATACATGTATCTAGGAGTGTATTTGGATTGATTTAAAAGTTGATCAAACCTACTCTTTAAGCCATATTTTGATTTCTGAATGTGTTTGATAAGTCAAAAATGACTTAATATAAGTTATGAAGTGTTTGGCAAGGTAAAAAAATAACTTAAAATAAGTAAAAAATCAAAAGTAAATCTCTCCCTACTTTTTATTTTTTTGACTATCAGTTTGACTTTTTATTTTTAACTTAAAAATTATTTTTTTAAGCAAATTCAAATGGACTCTTAATATATTTTCCTCAATATATGATAGAAAGCTCTTAATTAGTGATAAGATACATAATATTTTTTAAAAATTAGATGATAATAATAATAATAATAAACATAATATTGATGCAGTTTTTCCTTTTAATATTTACCTTACAATAGTTTTTTCAATCTGTGATTCAAAATTTACTATGTCAAATAAGCTCACTAAAGGAGGAAAGTGTTTTGACTGTTTTCTATTAAGAAATTCTTTATCAGACTTTAAATTCAAAAACCCAACATATATGCCTAGCTAGTAAAATAACTTATTATTGTGCGTCCTCTTTTGTTCATCACACCTTTTTTTTCTTGTGGTTCCTCTCTTTCAGTGACCATTTTACCTCTTGTACATATATAGTTTTTCTATTGGTCTTCTCTCAACGACATGCCATAAGATTAAAAGATATTTTAGAATATTTTATATATTTTTAATTTAAAATTAAATAATTTAATTTTAAATTTCATATTTAATAATTAAAAAAAAAACAAAAAACGGGTAGAGTATTTGACACATGTTGTATGGTCCCAGAATTTTGTGTTCCAAGTGTTATCAAACAAGCATACTGCATAGTTGTATCATTATTAATTACAAGTTGTGTCTGTCTGGGGAGCAAAATAGGTGTGGTACATTCTGCTTGGTGAGTGTGTGACAACTATGATAATTGTGGCACATCAATATCAAAGGTTTTCTTTCATTTGTTATTATCTCCACCCACATTTTAATGTTTTTTTAACCCCTTTGCCCACTTGTTAAAACAATAATAAATATTCATTTCATTTTAATCAATATGGTATAGTTTGATTTAATATTAATTTTTAAAAAAAGATTCTTTAAAAAATTGTGTTTAATATAAATCGTAGATATTTATATGGTTAGATGGATAAGATGGATATTCTAAAGTTAATGTATTACGAAATATAAAATGCATCTTTAATCTGGATTGACTAAAAAAAAGTTATATAAAATGGGATAAAAAGAATATAGAGTATAGTTTATTCAGTTTATCCCTATTTAATAAAGGTAGATTAGTTTTTTAATCAGAAATATAGTGCATACTTTTTTAATATTGAGGGTCTATTTAGAAAATCAATTCTAATCTTTAATCTTTGAAGTGATAATTATTTTGAAATAAATTTCTTAAAATAAATGACAGTGAAAATGGAACAGAGAGAATAGTTTCATATCTTGTCATTAAGCACATTCTACTTAGAGTTACTTGGTAGGATGAATTTTAAAAAAAAGGTTTTACATTAGTTACAGGCATATTGATATATATTGGTTATAAACTTTGTGTGGTATTATGATATGCATAACTAATATATAAGAAATCATAATATCATACGATTTTTTTTTAATGTATTCATTAGCATGGTAAAAACATAATTGCCCCTCAAATTTTTTTTAGGATATTTTGTAAACATATTTTTTTTTACAAAAAATATGCAATACATGTTACTTTTTAATCTAACAAATTAAGTATGTAAACATAACTAAAATATACATAACTTATACATTCTTTTCAACTTTATCCAAAGTTGATACACAGTTTCGTGTGTGATTTGTCAATGACAAAATTACATATTAGAAAAAGGGAAAAAAGAAAAATATAAAATGAAATTTTACGAGAATTTTTTCATAAACATTTGACTTGAATGTATTAAGTATATAGCTCTAGCATTATTTCATAAATCTTTGAGTTTCCCCCTAACCCTCATACTACACAACAAACTCAATTTTTAATGTCTTTTTTCTATCACCTTTCACTCCCTCCCCCAAAAAAGTGGAGAGACTCCCTTTTAGTTGTAGGTATAAGTAAATGCATATATATGAGTATGTGTCTATGTAAGTAGACACAAGTGGGGTTGGAATTTGAAGACTAAAAGAGGGTTGTGGTAGGACTTTGAATACTTGATTGACATCATTTTCAATTATAATATAACAATATGACAAAAACTCAATCAGTGAGCACTAAGAAATAAGCAAATAAAGAAAGCAAAAAAACAAAAAGAAAAGAGAGGGAATGGATAAAAGCCGAAAAAAGCAAGACTAGAAAATGACTCTTGGGCCGTTTAGATGTGATTTGAAATTTAGAAAGTATACTATTGGAGTGATAATTTTTTTTTTTTTAATTTTTAATAATAGGCTTTGGTGTTTAATCTTCTTGAGTAACAAAATTGCCTTTAGTAAAGCGTTTTATCTTTTAATGTGTTCAAATTTAAATTTAATTGATATTTAATGTAATTATGTGAATATTGAACACCGAGTGAAAAATAAAAATAATATGATTTATGTTTTTTTAGATTATAATTTTTTTATAAACATAAAAATTATACAAATTATGAAAACTATCAAAATATTTCAATTCTTATATGATCTTACCTATAAAATCATAATCCGTAAACAAGATATTAAAATATTTCAAGTATCTAATTGGTTTACTATATATCTCGGTGTTCCTTTTATAAATAAATATTTGTGATCATAAACTTTTTAAAATAAATATAATTTTATAAATATTCATTAGTCAATAATATTAGTAATCAATTTTTTTTTATATAATTCTTTCACATGGTATATAAATCTTTTCATGCAAAAATTAATTAGTATACTTTTTACTAAATTTCAAATGATGCTTTTTTTTTTTTTTACCATTATAAACTTATGAATTAAGTTTTACGTTTTATAAAGTAGAAATCTCAAACCCTTTTTTTCAAAAAATTACAATTTAAAATTAGAAGCCCAAATCACATATTCAAACACAAGTTAAAATTATAATGTCAAATCAGCCAAAACTTTTGATTTTCAAAAGGACGTGTTCTCCTTAACTTTTCAATGCTTTCACACTAATCTCATAAATCTTTTTACCTACACCACCATAATCGCTTCATCATACTTTATAACCCTCTTGACCAATACCAAAGAGGCATATGGATAATCTTAAAATGATAGGTTCACTATTATGAAAAAGTATATTTAATCGGTTTGATGTTTAAGTTCGTATTATTGAGAATATTTAAAATTTTAAATTTATAGGTCCAAAATTGAAATGATTGATTAATTAAAATGCAAAAAATGCTATAAAAAACTACTTAAAAAGGTGTTACCTAATTTTAGAAAGAAAAATAATTCAAGATGAATATAAATTTCAAATTTCAAATCACACTGAGAGATGCATTCAATCATTACATTAAATGATACTTCAATTGTAGGTTAACCCATCTATATTTAACAACAAATTTAAAAATACAACATTACTATATATAATTAATGAAGGAAAATATAAATTTACGTGAACCCGATGACCCCTTCTTGCATACGCCTCTAATCCCTTTCCTTTATCTCATTAAAGAACCAAAAAAAGTGTACAAGAAGAGGGTGTTTATTTCTACTCAATTAAAAAGATAATTTCAGACAGCTCCTTCTAAATTCACTTTATAATACTTATCTTTCTCCCTGATTTCAATTTATAATTAATTTTGAAGAATTGGAATAAAGAAGAAAAAGAAAAGAGTGATGGCTATAGGCATTATAGCTCAAATAACAATAACATTCCTTACAAATACAAATATAATGTTCCACCTTACATATGATATGAAAATATGAGTAATATTTGACAGGTCCCCACTGATTCTGTTTTGGCACCCACACCTACTCTTCTTCCTTTCTCCAAAAGACACCAGTCAACCACAAAGTTAAACAATAGCAACAAAACCCCCACACCACTTCCACTTGTTGCACAATTTTTTTTTTGGCTCAAACGACTTTTCAATTGCAACAACAACAACTTGATTTTCAAGTTTTTGCCAATTTCACTTTGTCAATTACACAATATTTGAAACATCAGAATATAACAATTTGTTAGACCCTTTTAATTTCACCATATTCTCTCCTCTTTCCCAAGATGGAATTCATGGAACCACATAGAAAAAAACTAGGAGATGCTTCAAACCACCATCAACACAACCAAGAAGAAACACCTTCTTCTTTACAATTAATTTCACCTCATCAAAGTCAACGTGACCCTTCTACCCCTGGGTCCAACCATCCCCATGGCCCTTTCATGGGCTCCATTTCCATGCAATCAATTTCTCCTCCTTCCACCAATTCCTCAACCCCTAACAACAACACTATATCTACTCTCAAGGTTGCTAAAAAACCTTCTAAAGACCGTCATACTAAGGTGGACGGTCGTGGGCGGCGCATACGCATGCCTGCTTTATGTGCCGCCAGGGTTTTTCAACTCACTAGAGAATTGGGTCATAAATCTGACGGAGAAACCATTGAGTGGCTATTGCAACAAGCGGAACCGGCTATTATTGCTACCACCGGAACTGGTACAATTCCGGCTAATTTCTCAACTCTCAACGTTTCTACACGTAGCAGCGGTACAACAATTTCAGCTCCGCCGTCAAAATCTGCACCTCTTTTCATCCACGGCGCCTCCGCCTCCGCCTCCGCCGCTATGTTAGGCTTCCACCACCATCTATCCACTGCCAACACCGGTTTTATCCAAGACCCAGATGAAAATTACATGAAAAAACGGTTCAGAGAAGATACTACTACCAATGGCGCCACCTCCCCTTCACCTGATAAATCCGGTTCAGATTCTTCAAAACCCGGTTCAAATTTAATCCCGGGTCAAGCCATGTGGGCGGTTGCACCAGCTGGTGGCAACGTTGGTAACGGGTTCTGGATGTTACCAGTAAGCGGAGGCACCGGTTCAACGGCGGTTTCAGTTGGAGCGGGTCAATCGGACCACCAATTGTGGCAGTACAAGAGTTCAAGAATTGGTGGGTTGGAGTTTCCCGGTGGAGGACGGTTCAGTCCGGTTCAGTTAGGTTCAATGGTTTTGCAGCAGTCACATCCGGTTCAACAATTGGGGTCAAATATGGGAATGTTGAATGCATATAATAATAATAATAACAGTAGAGTTGATTTGGGTATGAATTTGGAGCATCATCATAATCAAACGCAGCATCAAGATAGTGATAGTGGTGATGAAAATCACAATGATTCCCAATCATAGTTTACAAATCTCGATGCAAAAGTTACCATTTTCTTGTGTTTGATGAATTTTTTAGTGTCAAGATTGTGTTCATTGTATCATTGCAAGTGTTTTTTTATTTGGATTGAAGGATTTTGCCTTTATTATAATTTGGTGGTATTACGTTGGCTTGGAATTAATTATTTTAGTGACAACAAACAAGGACTTATTGATAATAAAATAGGGAGTAAAGTCTTCACCCAAAAATCCCATTTCTTTTGTCTTTCAAATAGCTAAAATAAAATCATTTTTTTTTATATAAGAGAGGATAAATGTTGATTTTCAAGAATAAACACTGTTTGATCCAAAATCACCATCAGAATTTCCTAGTGAAATTCCTCACAGAATAAAATTGTAAGGTCCCAAACACCTAAATAGGCTTTGTAATGCATAATTTAAATTTAATAAAGATCTTAATGTACATTCCAGATACGGCTGGAAACAAAAAGAAGTGAAGGTTCTGTTTTCACACACTAACTTGACACGTTTTTTGATCCTCTAATGTAATGAAATGTTACTTTTATTTCAATTTATAGACTTAATATAAAATTTTAAAAAATAAATTTTTTATAAAAAATATATCAAATATATCAAAATGTCATTTAAATTTATAATTTAAAAATATTATATAAAAAAATAAAATAAAATTATTATCAAACAAGTTCTAAAAAAAAAAAAAGATAAACAAATTATAACCGAAGAATGTCTTTTGGTAAACCTTATCCAAATCATTTTCGTAAAATTAATCCTAATGTTAGCACATTTTCCCCACATTTGTCTTTAGAGAAGTATTTAAATCCGGATGCCACCTAAGGCTTTAACCTGGGGGACCATCAATTTTGTTGACTTTATCTTTGTGTGTGGATTTAAATAGATCTGCTTAGCTGTTCTTTCGATTTGATTGATTCCCCTTGTTCTATTTTCAATTTTATATATCATCAATTTAGTTTGTCCATTTTTTATTTGTAAAAATATTACATTAATAATAAAATTGATAAAATATTTTTATTTTTAATGATTTGATTTTTTATTTAACTAATAAAAAATATTTGTAAAATCAAATAGATGACTTCTCTAAGAAAAATACTTAATACAACAAGTTAATAATTCAACTTTACAAATGTTCATAAAATAGAAACAATAATAATTAACATGAAAAAAACTATACAAGTGTAACACAAAGAGAAATTAAAAGGAATATGATTTTTACTTTAGGCTTTGACGTTTGTATAAAATGATGTTTTGAATTCAAAATCAATGTGAAGTATGAATGAAAGACTAAATGGACAAAGTAAGTTATTGAAATTAATATTTAATATTTTTATGTAGACAAAGTAGTAAATTACTACACTCTTAATGGATTATCAGTTTACCCATAATTCCTAAAAAGGAACATTATGCAAACTGACAAACATTACTAGTTAACTACTCAATATGATTATAGTTCCAGTTAATTACTATGTGTGATTGTAGTTTAATATAATTTTCTATTACTTATAAAATCCACGAACAAATCGTATACGGAAAGAAAAAAAAAGTCTTTCCCTTATTTGTATACTCATTTATACAAAATCAATTTTATCTCTTTTCTTTCCATTCTCTAGTTCTCTCCTAAAATTATTCATACAAATTGATTTTGAATTTCAAAATCTACTTTCTCCTTCCTAATCATGGCATCACAATTCAAGGGAATCGTCCAAATGTGTTTCAACTCTTTTCTTTTATTCCGTTTATATATGATTTATGCTTGTCTTTTTCTTTTTCCTTAAATAATTTTTCTCCAATCTTCAAAATTTCAGAGTTTTCAGAAAAAAAATGGATGAAGGATTTTGGATTACTAGATGTATACTATTGTGTGTCAAATTTGTTGATGACCCTCACCGTTTTCGTTGGATCTAACTTGAGCGTTTTAATATATTGCAAGATCTGTTGGTAAATCTAGACAGAAATTAGAAATTAGATCCATTGAAGAATTTGGATCCAAGTACCAAAATGATTAAATTAAGTTGCAACAAATTTGAAGCAGAAAATATGAGGAACAAAAGTTTGATGGTTCAACAATGATGATGAGTTCAATTTGTTTTGTTGTTAATACATGTTTTAAGTGTTTATCGTAAATTGTATTTGTATCAATAATTTTTACATGATATAATATACGATTTTTTGAGATTTGTAAACTACAAAAAAACTCTTAAAATGTGGGGATTGAAATTACATATTGCGGGATCAACAAACCCCGCAACTAAGTATTACGGCAGTTGGAAAAATCCCTAGAATTAGGTGTGTCAATTAATTAAGTGAAGAAGGTTTTTCTCTAATCCCCGGTACCATTAGCAGGAGTTTACTAGTGGAGTTTTGAATCCCACAAATTGATATCAATAAAACTGCACTTCAAATTCTAGGATTCAAAACCCAACAATTTGTAAATTCTGGGAATCAAAACCCCCACAATTCATGAACTTTACATTAAAAAGAACGAGTCTTAAATACTGCAATTTATGAAATATATCTTTTTATAGAATTCTGCTAGAAATATTCAATGTTAAATATAAATAATTAATTAATTAACATGTATATCATAATCACACCTAAAGGGGCATATTAGTATAAGAAGTAACACAATATTTCAATACGAAAATAATCTTAAAGTTGTACTATTAGTTTTACAATCTAAATTAAAACATGTCAGTTACTTCAACCATTACGATTACAAGAAACTTCAAATCTTTACTTGAACTTCAACTCACTATAAAAACTTACATAATAGACCACTATAAAAACTTGCTTAATCTTGCTTGAACTTCAAATCACTATCATCCAAACTTAATAAAGGATCTGCAACAGTTCATGAAACTTCAGCGGGTTTCACTACCATCACTAGCATCACCTGGCTGCAAAGAAAAACACACAATAAATGACTTCATTCAAATTCAAAATATGGATGAATATAGCATACTTGATGAATTCCAAGTACTACCAGCCAGTTAAATTAGATTCACAATAAATTACATCATAATCAAAAATTATATTTAGTTGACTATCAATCTATTGCAGTCATCTTCTTTTCCACATACATGCAACTGTCAATCTATTGCAGTTGAGGTAGCCACCAACTAACTTGACTAGTTGATATATATCGAGGAATATTGAATTTTAAGAATTGTTCACTTAGTTCTTAATAACAGATAGTATTAAATAAATAGTATTAAATAATATTAGTATTTACTGTGTACTAATCCTAGTCCTATTAGGATTAGTACTCCTTAATCCTAGGCCCATTAGGATTAGTACTCCTTCCTATATCTCCTATATATATCTCCCATGTATTCCCTTATTAGGTTAACACTTCAATACAATCAATATTCCTTCATGGTATCAAGAGCCAGAAAACCTAGATCTTCTTTTCTCTAGTTTTTTTTCTCTCTTTAGGGCACCGATCGTTCCCTCTCTTATCTTGGGCGGCGGCAGCCATGACAACCGAGGTGGATCCTCTCGATTCACTTCCTTCTGGCGTTAAACTCCTTCTCAGTCATCTTCATGCCCTGATTCCCGAAAAATTATCAGACATAAATTACCCTACACGGAAAATCACCGTTCTTACAGCCCTTGAGGCCAATTACCTTCTCAAATACGTCGATGGAAGCACAGAACCGCCGCCGGCAGTCATCACCGCCACGGACAAATCAGAAAAAATCAATCCGGCCCATGCTGCCTGGAAAGCCGTGGATGGCCAAATCCGATCATGTTTGATTGCGGTCATCTCTCCCACGGTTCAGAAACACGTCCGATCCTACACAACTGCTTCAGCCCTGTGGACGGCCGTCGCAACACGCTATGCATCAATTTTTCACTCTCATATTTTTCAATTGCGTGATCGTCTCCACACAATTACCAAAGGCACGAAAACTATGGCGGAGTATTTAGACGAGGTCTCCACCATCATCACAGCCCTCGACACCGTGAACGAAATCATTCCCGAAAAAGATCTCGTCATGTGCATCGTTCGGGGGCTCCCATCAGCTTACTCCTCCATTAAACAGGCGGTTCGCATCAGTCCAATGCCCGTTGACCTGTCTACTCTCTCCTCGTGGCTAAAAAGTGAAGAAATCAACGTGGATCTGGAGAGCAAACTTCTTCTCCGAGAAGTCGCTGTTATGGAGCCGGCCACCGCCCTCACCGCAAGCCAGAACTATCGCGGGGGGCGTGGTGGCGGCCGGCAGGGGAGCCGCGGCGGCTACGGCAGAAACAGCGGAGGCCGCGGGCGCGACGGTCGGCAGGGCAGTAGTCCGCCGTACGACGGTCAGCAGCACGGCAGCAACAACAGCCTGCACTCCTTCGGCAGCGGCGGACAGTCATCTTCCAGCGGCGGGCAGGGCACTTACGAGCGGGATCGTCCAACTTGTCAAATCTGTCAGAAAACAGGACACACCGCTGTTCGTTGCTGGTTTCGGTATGAGGAGAGCCAAAATAGTGATAACCGTGCCAATTATGCATCTCAAGCCGGCCCTTCCTCTGAATGGCTGTTGGATACTGGGGCCAACATGCACGTTACTTCTGATCTATCCAAGCTTAACGCTCCAAATCCATATCATGGCTCCAATGGTATTACTGTTGGCAACAGTGAGTCCCTTGATATTTCTCACACTGGCACGGGTACCATTAAAACCCCCACCGCTATCTTTCACCTAGGTAACCTTACCCACGTCCCTTCTATTAAATCCAATCTCCTTTCTGTTCACCAATTCACAAAAGACAATAATTGCTCACTCTTGTTCACCTCTAATGATTTTCAGATCCTAGACAATACTACCAAGAGGGTGATTTTTCAGGGCCCCTGTGAGCATGGTCTGTACGTTCTTCCTAGCACAAGTTCGTCTGCCCACCCAGTTTCAGAAAGCGTTCCTGTGGCCCCGGTGGCTCTTTCGGCTGATGGCCACAGTCTGTTGTGGCACAGTCGTCTGGGTCACCCGTCTACTCAAATAATAAATTCTTTAATGTCTCAATTAGGTTTTTCTTCCATTCATGTAAACAATTGTGACTCCTGTTCAATTGCTAAATCTCATAAATTACCTTTTACTTTATCTGAGAAGCGTACAACTGCACCTTTTCAACTTATTCATTCTGACCTATGGGGTCCTACTGCTGTTCCTTCATTTGCTGGTTTTCGCTATTATATTTGTTTTGTGGATGATTTTACAAAATACACTTGGTTGTACCCACTAAAACACAAATCACAGGCATACACCACCTTTGTCACTTTTGAAAAAATGGTCAAAACACAATTCAATTCTCATGTTAAACTTTTTCGAAGTGACAATGAAAAGGAATATGTCAATAACATCTTTGGCCAGTTTCTGCAATCCCTGGGAATTATACATCAAACCTCATGTCCATACACTCCCGAACAGAATGGGGTGGCTGAGCGTAAGCATCGCAATCTCATTGAAACGGTGGTTACTCTTCTACATCAATCTCCTATCCCTGTACCCTTTTGGGTAGAAGCTCTAGCCACCGCAAACTACCTCATTAACAGAATGCCCAGTCACACTCTCTCCAACAAATCACCCTATCAACTCCTTTACCAAGAACTTCCCAATTATACCAACCTCCGCGTTTTTGGGTGTCTTGCCTACCCTTGGCTACGCCCTCATATTACTCACAAATTACAACCCCGATCCCGTCCTTGTATTTTTTTGGGCTATCATCCTACCTCCAAGGGTTATCGCTGTCTTGACCCACAAACTCATAAAGTCTACATATCTCGTCATGTCAAATTTGTCGAAAATGAGTTTCCCTACGAGTCTATTTCCTCCTCCACAAATACATCATTCATTGGCATCCTTCCCCTTTTTCCAACATACTCACAGGGTCCCTCACCACCTTCCCCCACACCTGCACCCACTACCCAACCACCCCTCATCACCCCTTCGACCGTCACCCACAATACACCTGCAACCACCACCAACACTCACAACCAACCCGAACCACCCCATACCCACAACATCTCCAGCCCGATCCGTTTTGGGTCCTTCCCGGCCACCCCCGAATCACCACCGCCCGTGCCACCCCCAATACTCATCCCATGTTAACCCGTGGCAAAGCCGGTATCTTTAAACCCAAAACTTTTCAGGCTACCATACTACCAAATACACCCCTTCCCGATAGTGAACCAACAACCTACTTTGTTGCCTCAAAAAATGCTTATTGGCGTCATGCTATGGATGACGAGTTTAAGGCTTTGACTGATCAGAAAACTTGGGTTCTTGTACCTAAGCCCCATGGGCGGCACCCAGTGGGCTGTAAATGGGTGTACAAAATTAAACACAATGCGGATGACAGTATTTCCAGGTACAAGGCTCGTTTGGTTGCTAAAGGCTACAATTAGGAGTATGGGCTTGATTACTCCGAGACATTCAGTCCTGTTATTCGGCAGGAAACCATTTGCCTGGTACTGTCACTCGCCGTGCGCAACAATTGGCTCATCAATCAGTTGGATGTTTCCAATGCTTTTCTTCATGGCATGCTTGATGAAACTATCTACATGACACAACCACCGCAACATGTTTGCAAACTCCAAAAGTCTCTGTATGGGCTAGAGCAAGCCCCCCGTGCTTGGTACACACGTCTGAAAACGTTCCTCCAGGGACTCGGCTTCACGTGTTGCGTACACTACACGAGTCTGTTTACTCGACATTCAGCACACGGTACAGTCATTCTTCTTGTCTATGTAGATGATATCATTATTACAGGCTCTACTGCAGCTCTCATTCAGGATGTCACTCGAGCTATGCATACTACCTTCAAAATGAAGGACCTTGGCCCGTTACATTATTTTCTGGGAATGGAGGTTTCTCGGACAGGCAGCGACTTGTTTCTTCATCAGTCAAAATATGCTCGAGATCTGTTGCAGAAAGCTGGACTGGAAAAATGCACCAGTCAATCAACACCGATGGCAGTCTCTTCGTCTACGAATGGAGCCGACACCCCCTTTGCCGATATCACCCACTTCTGCAGCCTCATTAGGGCTCTACAGTATCTGGCCATTACCCGTCCTGACATCCAGTTTGCTGTCAACCGAGTTGCTCAGCGCATGCATCAACCAAGTGAACATGATTACCATTGTCTAAAACGCATTCTCAGGTACATTTTTGGCACTCTTGGTCGTGGTTTACTCATTCGACCCGGGGACTTAGAGCTTTGGGGTTTCTCAGATTCAGATTGGGCGAATGATAAAAATGACAGAAAATCTACATCGGGGTTTCTCGTTTTTTGGGGGCCGAACCTGATCTCCTGGTGTACAAAAAAACAACCCAAGGTCTCTCGGTCCTCGACTAAAGCTGAATACCGCGCCCTTGATCTTCTTGCTGCTGAGACCATGTGGGTCACATATATTCTTTGCGAACTCCGCGCCACTCACACTGTTCCTGCTCTCTATTGTCACAACAAATCAACCATCTGTGTGGCCAAGAATTCCGTCCTACACACCAGAATGAAGCACGTTGATACCGATTGTCTCTTTGTTCGCGATGAAGTTCAGGCCGGCACCATGACTGTGCAGTATGTACCCACTGAAGAAAACCGGCTTTTATTCTCACCAAGCCTCTCCCGAGCCGACAGCACGATTACCTCAGTTTCAAGCTTCCGTTCGCTTCCGCTCAGCTCAGCTTGAGGGGGGATAATAACAGATAGTATTAAATAAATAGTATTAAATAATATTAGTATTTACTGTGTACTAATCCTAGTCCTATTAGGATTAGTACTCCTTAATCCTAGTCCTATTAGGATTAGTACTCCTTCCTATATCTCCCATGTATTTCCTTATTAGGTTAACACTTCAATACAATCAATATTTCTTCAGTTCTAATGAAACAGACATTGACAGATTGTGGGTGCAAAGGAAGTGGGTGCAAAGGAAATGACTTCAACTAAACCAGTACGTCTAATATACAAACAAGGTTTCAGGAAGAGAGAATGTAAAAGTTATATGTACCATTGTAGGAGGAGCAACAAATAACCCCACAAATTTTTCTGACAGTTTTCCTTCTTTCATTATCATATATGACTAAAAAGCAACCATCATTTGATTATGATTATTCACCATTTATTTGTAATGTGTTTGACTTTGGTTCAATAATTTATTGTAATTCTCTTGGCAATTGGATGAACGACATGAAATACTTGAAGTATTCATACCACTAATCTAGGTCTTGTTTGTATAAACACTCAAGTGGGGACAATTCCTAATCCCAAACACCTTACCCCGCCTGAGTGCTCTTTTCGTAGCACTTTGTCAACTGCATCATCTGGCGATATTACAGGTTCATCCACAATGCTTTGACTCAAACTTTTCTGAATATAATACATATAATTTTTTTTCTATATCGTAAACTTTAAATTTAACTTCCAAATAAGACCTAGGTAGTGTACTGTTAGTGCATGTACCATATAAAAAGAGAATCACCACTTTTCACATAAAAGCAGAAGTGAGTGTAAACTAAGAATAACAGTAGCATCACTAATAAGGTAGTAATACATGGAGGATGATCCAAGACTGAATCAATTTTAGAATAACATTAACAATAAATGTGAAATGAGCAGACATCGCTTTATTTTCTCACAAGGGTGAAATTACTTGTGGTATAGAGTTTGTACATCAAGCTTAATAGGTGAGCCTAATAAGCTTGATGTACAAACTCTATACGAAACAAGGAACCATCAAACTAATTTGAACAAATATTAGCAATGCTGAAAACATGAACGTAACGTAAGAATAAATTTACTAGGAATCAACGTATAACAACAAAAATTGAAGGACAAGAAACTATAAAAGCAATACTACAACGATGAAAGCAAGACTGAGTCTCCTGAAATTGTCCATAGGTAAGTATTTACTTATAAACATAAAAATATGTGAATTATTAATTCAACAACTTATGTTATTATAATACCTTATTTATTAATTATGATTTAGTCACGTAGTATAAGGGTTGAGGAACTTAAGATAATTTTACACACATTCTTAAATTTCTATGTTTATTAGAAGTAGTAGTACGTCACTTAAAATTTGTTTTTCAAATCAAGGGGCTTAAGTACTACATACACAAAATGAAATAATTTTTTATAAAACGAGTAATTCCTATATAAGAAGAATGGACGCGTACCAATAATTCCTATAAATTGAGCAATTCCTTTTAGTATAGTTTCCTATAAATTGATATTAGTATAGTTTCCAATAATTGAGTAATTTTATAAAATTGAGTAATTCCTATTAGTATAGTTTCCTATAAATTGAGTATTTTCTATTATGCAATATAAGTAGTCCGAGAAAACATATTGCAGCTCAAACAAGAATTAACTCCTCGTGATTTTGAAGCTTAATTCTATTCAATTCATCACCTATCTGGTAAATACATTAATTTTTTATTTTTTTGTCGATAAATACGAATACATTTCTTCATGTTTATATATTCTTGTTCAAGTCTTGTTTTTTCTGGCAACAAGAAATTCAAGATATTGTTTTTCTAGCCGTAAGGAACCTTGGTTGAATGGCTCTAAGGAGAAGAATGAAAGCATAATTTTCTTTTCAATTATATATAGTGTGCCTAATGCTTTCTTTATTCTACTACTAGTAATAGTAATAGTAAATGTATTTTGTTGAAGTGCAGGCAAAATGGGAAGATCAAAAATCAAAGTGGAACTTATTCAAGATCACAAGAAGAGGATGAACACTTCTGTAAAACGGAAGGTTAGCTTAGTCAAGAAAATTTCAGAACTCTCAATACTTTGCGACATCAAAGCCTGCATGATCATATATGATGAAGGAAATAGTAGTTGTGAAATGTGGCCAAATGATCCAAATGAAGTTAAAGAGCTAATAAATCTCTACAAAGATCAACCATTTGAAGGACGAACCAAAAGGGGTAAGACATTGTCCAACTATTTCAAAGATGAGATCAAAGTAAAAAAGGATCTGGATTCAAGATTTGACTATTTCGAGAATGATGAAAAGAAAAAGGGTGATGCGATCAATGTAGAAAAGTATCCGACTTGGAATTCAAGATTTGACTATTTATCTCAAAAAGAAATACAAAATTTTGTTGGTGTTATCTCAAAAAGGATGGAGAATGCAAAAGGAAGAATAGAATTGTTGAAGAGCATGAATGGAAGTTTCTCACTTTCTCATCGACAACAAATATGGGACTACAACAACTTGATGAACCAAACATCTCTATGGCCTATTTCTGATCATGTGAATTCTTTCAACAACTTTTTTCAATCAAATATTGGTGTGAATTCAATGATGGAGTCAGAAAACTGGTTGGCAAATGATGAAATTGGTTCAAGTTCAACAATATTGCATCCTATGGGGAATAATTATGGGATTATTGATTCAAGTTCGACAATGATGCTGCCTATGGGTAATAACGAAATGGGTTCAAGTTCGACAATGCAACAGCCTATGTATCAGTACCCTTTCATGTACAATGGCTCTACCCATGTCATTGGTTCAAGTTCGACAATGCAGCCTCCTATGGGTCAGTAACCTTTCACAAACAATGACGACTCTTCTACTGGGGATATTGGTTCAAGTTCAACAATGCAGCCTATCGGGAATAATAATGAGATTGGTTCAGCTTTGACAATGCAACCCATGGACAATGACTCTACTTATGATTCCTGTACATTTTATTATTGATCATCAATATAATTAATTTACTTTTGTAACTGTTGGATCGAAGAAAACAAATTAGGAAGTGTTATTTATGTTAGATCTAATGTGGCTCGTAATATTAACTTTTGCGATGATACATATTAGTTATATGTAATTAGAATACTCCCTCTATATATTCACTTGCACTTGTTCATATTAGCTCTTTATCATAGTGTCATTGGGAAGAGATGTACAAAAGCAAATAGATGAAACATGGAGTAGTGGTTTCACAGGATTCAGCGAATTGTCTTGATCGTGGAGTATAATCAATGCAATTCAATAGAGAACTTAGGATTCGATGCAAAAAAATCAGTCAAAGGAGCGGAGCTTATTAGAGCCTTTACTCTATGTAAAGTGCACTAACTCTAATATAAAGGCGTACCTTTTACATGATGGGTCAGCAAGGAAAAAATGATCAAAACCAAACCTGTATGGGAATGGAGACATATATTATGACTGTTTTCATTTTGAGGAATTGAATTGTGCAAAAGGAAGCAATTTTTTTAAATAACCCAAAATATCGATCGATTGTAACGTAGAGCTGATTGTTTACTATCTATGACATATATTGAGAAGAAGCTGTTAGTGAATTCTTTGCTGAGAGTACTATTGGAATCACATATTTCTCATTCATATTTCTACTCATTTCACATTTCTAATCATGCAATGTGCAAAATTGAACACCAAATACTTTATCTTGTGCCACAAGCAATTCATGCTCACAAAGGTCGTATGTAGAATTGTCAAATGAACGAATTGAGTTAAAATTGGAAATATTAAATGGAAATGAGGCTGGATTAAAATTGGAGATATTAAAATGAGTTCAAATAGAAATTTAGACATACATTATAATAATGCAAATAAATTTTTGTAAAACAGATTGATATTTGAGATTAAATTGAGCACAAATAAAATTCTTTTAAAATGAATAAAGACTTATACAAGTTAAGCTGAACCGAATTTAAATTAATTATTTTGAGCTCACCCCATAAAAAATCCTAAACAAAAATTATCCATGTTTGAGCTCATTTTGACGCCCCTATTTAATGATCTTACATAATAAAATAACTATTCAAAAAAAGGTAAAGAAGACATCTGGCAATAACTACGATTCTACAGTAACACATATAAATGCTTTGAGAATCTGTCACATCTAGAGTCTATAAGTCTTTGGATCAGCTTTTCAAAGTATCGTAAAAGATTTCACATGCGTCATTAGTCATATATAAATAGATAATTAAGGATTATTCAGTCATAGTGCGTGAGTATTGATTCCCCCAAGGTATTCACTCCCGTACCTATATTATCATCTAAGTTATTCGTATTCTTCATTTTTAATGTCCTATCTCTGTCAATACAACTTGAGTGTGGATAGATGTGTGTGGGTATGAATTTCATACTGGAACAGTCAACTCATTTCAGATACTTTTGATCAAAATTTATTAACAAATTCAGATAAATATAAAGAGTTTTGTAATTAAAACAAGAATCAAAGTGAAATTGAAGAAAATGAAATACTTATATGCAGAAATTTTATGTAAGTCTCTTTCTTAATATCTCCATCTAAGATTCTCCTCTTGATCAATATTTTCTGTCTGAAACTCCATAATGTCTCATAATTTAAACATGTAACTCTATTTTTCGTTCGTAGGAATATTTTACATGCTGATGAAGATTGTTAAATTGAGATTTTTTTGACGATTGACTAATAGGGCAACATATGAAAGGAACAATTTGCATCGACATATTCCTATTAGACCTACACAGAGTGGGATTAGGAGAAGGATAACCACGCGAAGTAGAAGTTATAAGGCGGCGAACGAGTTGCATTTATGAAAAAAATCCAGTTGCATAAAGTTTCCTTTCATAGAATCCTAAAAGAAAAAGGAATCCTTAGAAAGACGGACTCTAACTCAAAGAACGAGATTTCTCACATATATAAATACAATAGAGTTTTTGCAAAGAACCTTGCACACTTATACAGAGAGTTACAACGAACACACAATCAAATAGAATGAGTTTGTATTTGAGAGAGTTATCACCTATTATAATACTTCTAGAAAGCAAATAGGTTAAAATAAAAAATCTAAATACGCAAACCTAATCAAAATTCTTCTTGCGCTTGGAATCTACTTAGCAACTTCTGATCAACAATATTAATTCTCTAAGGATTTAGCTCATTCAATGTCTGCAATGTAATATTCGGAAATATAATCAATATTTTTAAATGATTTGATTTTTCTATAGTTATTTGTTCAATCATCAAAATTGATTTCATCGTGGTTGTGTTTATTATGTTTCAAGGCTATATAGGTTGGTTTATTGTTTTGTTTTTATCGCGAATCTTGTAAATAGGCATTTCTAGACTCTCGGGAGAGTTATTTTACTTAAGATTTAAGTTATGTATCCTATTGAATTAACTGTTTATAGGAGAATCAATTAGTTAGTTAGTTAAAGATTAGTTGGTTAATTACAACCATTGCCAGCTGGGTCCAACTAATACCTAACAACTAATTCTATAAGTGCAAAAGCACATGTAATTGCAATTTATGATTTTCAGATCCAATAAAACAGTTTCTCTCATTTCCTTCTCTATTTCCTCTGTAAGCTTATAGATCCATATCAATGGTGGACGTATTTGTGGAGTATTTGTGGAGTGATAAACACAAAATTGACATGGTATCAAAGCAGCGATCTAACCTTCAGTTGAGCATAGGTTTTGATTTCATATATCACAACAATTCAATAGGTGCACAGATGCCACAGGACCAACCTACTGCATCCATGGCTGCTCCAGAAGCATCAACACTTGATTATCATCACCCTCTCTACCTTCAAGCTTATGATTCTCCAGGATAAGTGATAGCTTTGGTTAAATTTACAGGACCAAATAATTATTCCCTGTGGATTAGATCGATGAAACCAGCTCTGCAAGGGAAAGGTAAGCTTGGGTTTGTAGATGGTACTTTACCTAAGAGCAAATTTAGAGGAGAACTGGAGGAATTATGGGGAAAATGCAATGTGATCGTATTATCCTAGATTGGTAGTGTTGAAATTATACCCTCCTGAATTCTTCAAAGGAACACGTATAGACAATGTGTTTCTGTTTGTTTGAAACTTAACAATAATTAATTCGAACAACACTTTATATTATTTATAAACTTCAAAAAATACAACGATTACAAAGCTGTGTAACCTAAGGAACTATAAACTCTAATTTCTAGCTAAGAAATTATTAACTCTAATTTCTAGTTACCCAAAGAAACAAAATCCCCCGGTTTTATATCTTCTAATGTTCTTCAAGTTCTACAATTTTTCGAACAACTCCTACTCACAAAACTCAGATTGTAATAAAAAACTCTTAATTACAATCTTATAATTTTTCCTCACAAATTGCAACACTCCCAATAAATCTCAAAACTCTTGATCATGTTTTGATCTTCTCTCTATGTAAGTGCGCAAATTTCTCAAGCGAAACTATCGCCGTATTTATAGATTTAGACTTGAATCCAAAACCTATTTCAACTAGAAATCCTACTTGTAATCTGCTTCTTTTTTCTCCTGAAACTTAGAAGCTCACACGTAGGATTCCTATATTGTGTGGAACTCGTCTTCGCCGCATTTTCAACTCTTTCTTCAACTTTAACTTTGCCGCATCAAATCTTTGTTGAACTATTAAACTCAACTTTGGACTTTGTTTCCACCCTTTGTCGTTGGAAAATTATCACTGGAACAAAACCTTGTAGCATTAGGTCTTCTCTTTGTACTTTACATTGAAAGAAAATTCCTTATGTGATTTTCCTTATTTAGCTTAGGAAAACAAATTGCCTTTTCAACGCAATTTTCCAATTCTCCTCAAACTATTACCTTAATCAAGTAGGAAATAGATTTCGCCGTAACTTCAACTCGAACAACCTTGTCTTTAAACCAAACTTGACTTGGACTTCTCATCACTGCCGCCTCAAAATTCGAAGTCCCTCTTCGCGTAGAACTCCTAGTTGCACTTGACTTAGATACAAAAGTCTCTCCCATATAATTCCTCGTTCCATAGTAAAAGACCTTTCTAAAAAAATTCCATAAATAAATAAGCAAGCACACTTTCCTTATTTAAATAAGAAAACATAATTTCCTTAAATAGATTTCTCCTTCACCTTTGTTATTAATGAATCTCAGTTGAACTCGTACTTGTTGAAATCGTATATTCATACTACGCAGATTCAAACGTGTTTGTTACATGTGCATTACTATTTTGCCATCTTTCAAAACAACAAGACTTCTAACAAATTCCCCCTTTTTGATAATGACAAACATACATTACGAACACAACAAATAAGATATACATCTTCCCTCTGTTGCCATGTTACTGCTATAACTCCTTAACTTTATCATACTTTAAAATAATGAGATTTTAAGAAATTCCCCCTTTTTGACTATGACAAATTTTATCTGCTTGCATTGAATATGTACACATAACTCATATGCAGCTGCTTCCCCCTTTTGACATTAGGCAAAATTAGAACACTGTGAAGGCATACACCATACTAAGAAAAGCAAATTCGATACTCATGGCCATTGAGGCTATCACTTACACAAACACTTAAAAATTAAGAACTCATTAGCTATAGAAAAACATTAACACAAATGTGTGAGATATACATGAACCTGAAACTTAAACCCAACATTAGCATTAGTCAAAAAGCATATACACCACAAATGTAATAAAAATTAAACATAGAATCAAGCACTTACGATGAAAAAATATTGGAAGTCATTTTTCAGAAGCAAAGATATTTTTTGGATTAACAAAGTTAGTAGCCTTCTCAATTTCAAAGGTAGCCTTGGTCTATGCATGCTCAATCCTTTTTTTTTTTATCACTTTTAAGGAACTTCTTCAATCAATAATGTACCATCTGCAGAAAATATAGCTCACTCATCTTTAATTGTAATAGAGTCAGTTTAAGGAACAAATTTTCTTGAATATCATTTGTAAAGGAACATGTTCGCTCAATTTGTTCCCTGGACGTGTACTATCAGATGCAACACCAATTATAATACTTTTTGACATCAATCGAAATCCCAGTTTTTATTGTTCCCAATAGAAGAACTAGGTTTGACAGATGGGTCTCCCATCGATTTGCCCTCACTAGAAGCACCCAAATTGAGCCTAACAAGTGATCTTTGTTCAAGTGCAGGTCCCCAAAATATTCCCCCTCGCAAGGTAAATCCTCCAATACTAATGATTCTCCATAAGAACCAGCACACTCTACTTTTTCTCTATATTTTATAAGGCACCAAAGTAGAGGTGTCCTCCACCAAATTCATCTCAACCATAGACCTTCACTTTGGGATAAATCTTTTTAAGAAGGTATTTGTTTTGATAGTATTTAGGGCATTAATAATTTTTGGGACAAGTGGAAGAAATAGGTTCAAGTGCATTGGCTTTATATTTAATCATGAATAATTGTAGTGCACATAGCTTAGATCTCTGGATAATGCTGAATTTTGATTCAATTTTACTAAGTCTCTCTCCGTATCAGATGCAAATACAATGTTATAGTGCATGAGTAGCATGACTATAAAAGTGGTAAAGCGACATACAACTTAATGTACAAAACTGAGCATAGAATTCAAGATTAGAGGGAAGTATGTGCAATGTTTATTAGCCATTGAGGGGTACTCATGTGACCTTAATCATCCCCAAGTCTCAATTGTTCCTTTTGAAAGTGTTTTCCTTAGCTGATCATATTTTTTATTGATTGATCATCTGAGTGCGCCTAATTGTTACATACTGCATAGGTTGGACCTGTTTCCATCACATGTTTCTTTCAATATTTCTTTTTTTTTTCTTTTTTTAAAAACCTTTTTTTCAGTCAATGTTATCAATCAGTCAATGTTATTCATCCATTCCTTTTTTTCTCAAGTGAGAGGAATTTCTTCTAGTTTCAGTCATGCATCTGAAGCAACATATTCAATTGGTGAATGTTGTTTGCTTCCTCTTACTTTTTCTGCAAATTGAAAGGTTAGATTTAGGAACCCAGACTAGCTTGGGTCCTATGTTTTGATCAAAAGGGTAAATAAGATCTCTATGAGCCCATTTGGGCATACTGTTTTTTCCAGGAATATACCTGTTCCTCTGAACAGTTTCATAAGTTCATTTTGTTTTATTTTCTCCAGTAGCTTTGTATTTAGGACAATATTGTTTAGAGTGACCTGAGTTACCACAAATAATACAAAACATAGGATTCCCATTTATGGTTTGTTCATACCCTATTCCAGTTTTAATGTTCTTAGTATTGTTATGGGTTACTATCATAGAGGATTTTGTCCATTTATTAGCTTTTTCCAGATCAGCTTTTATCCTAGACAATTCAAGATTCATTCTCCTAGAATTTTTTCTTTCAGAAAATAGTTCACTGTTTAACCTTATTAGATCTTGGTCACATCTGATTTTTTCTTTTTCATTCCTAGTAACACTTCGTTTCAAAATTTCATATTTGAGAGGCAAAGTGCAGGAATCAAGTTGTTGTACCTGTTCCTTTAGGAGTTGATTTTCTTTCTTGAGATTAGAATTAAATTTTTCATGATCAATATATTCAAACTTTAAATTATTCATGGAAGCAAGCAATTGATTCTTGGTTTTGACTAGCTCTTGAATTGTATCTAAGAATGTGAGTAATAAGAAGGATAGATTATTCTTAGAGAACTTTACTAGTTTTTTTTTTTAAAAAACTTTTTTTACCTTTATTCCTTCAGATCTGGTTCAGGTTCAGTTTCTGATTCTTCTATGACCATCAAAGCGAGGTCCTCATCATCTTCGTCATACATGCCCGAACCTGTTCCCAAAGCAACATACATTGCTTGTTCCTTTTCTTTGTTTTTCTTTTTGTAGAGAAGTTCCTTCTTCTCTTTTTCGGCTCTTTCCTTTTTCCATTCTACTTCCCACATAGGACAATCCTTAATCTGATGATCTGTTTGACCACATTTGAAACAACCTCCGTTTTGTGGTTTCTCAACAATTTTTTCTTTCGTAGGTGGTGTTTTCTTTCTAGAATTTAATCCCCTTTTACAGAATTTCTTGAAGTTTCTTCTTATCAGTGCCAGATCATCATCATATATGTCTGATTCATCACTTTTAGTTGCTTTAAATCTAAGATTTTTCCCTTGTTTCCTTCACCTCTTTTGTCAATATTCATCTTATAAGTTTTGAGATTTCCTACTAATTCATCCAAAGTCATATTGGTTAGATCCTTGGCTTCTCTGATTACAATAACTTTTATTTTCCATGATCTAGGCAGAGTCCTTGGTACTTTGTCTACTTGTACTCAGTGGTGTATACTTTGCTCAAGGATATTAAGTCGTTTACAATTGTGGTAAATCTGGTGATCATATCTTGAAGTGATTCTTCAAATTTTTTCTTGAAGGCATCATATTCAGAACAAAGTCGGCAAATTCTGAATTTACGAACTTGTGTTATACCTTCATGAACATTTTTTAAAGTGTCCCATATTTGTTTTGTAGAGGTACGACTAGAGATGCGCTTAAACTCATCAGGTCCTAGTCCACATACGAGAATGCACTTATCTTTTGCATTCTTCCCTAGAATCTTGCAGTCAGCTTCTCCGTATTTTTCTGTAGGTTTAGGTACCTTAGTCCCTTAAATATCAGTAATAGTAGGAGTTAATGGTCCATTAGTAATTCTAACCCATAGTTCATAATCTTCAGCTTGAACGAAGTCTTCCATCCTTGTCTTCTACCAAGAGTAGTATTCTCCATTAAATAATGGTGGTCTGTTGATGTGTTGCCCTTTACCATGCCCAAGATGAGGTGCAGAATTCATAATGATCTTATCTTGAGTTATTTGAATCTTCGAAGATAATCTGCTCTAATACTAATTGTTGAAATTATACCCTCCTGAATTCTTCAAAAGAACACGTACAGACAACGTGCTTCTGTTTGTTTGAAACTTAATGATAATCAATTCGAACAACACTTTGTATTATTTATAAACTTCAAATAATACAACGATTACAAAGCTCTGTAACCTAAGAATTATAAACTTTAATTCCTAGAGGAATTATAAACTCTAATTTCTAGCTACCCAAAGATACAAAACCCCCAGGATATCTTCTAATTTCTTCAAGTTCTACAATTTGTCGAACAACTCCTACACACAAAACTTAGATTGTGATAAACAACTCTTAATTACAATTTTACAATTTTTCCTCACAAATTGAAACACTCCGAATAAATCTTAAAACTCTCTCAAACCTCTTGATCGTGTTTTGATCTTCTCTCTATGTTAGTGCGCAAATTTCTCAAGCGAAACTATCGCCCTATTTAAAGATTTGGACTTGAATCCAAAATCAATTTCAACTAGAAATCCTACTTGTGCTCTGCTTCTTTTTCTCATCAAACTTAGAAGCTCACGTGTAGGATTCCTACATTGTGCGGAACTCGTCTTCACCGCATCTTCAACTCCTTCTTCAACTTTAACTTTACCGCATCAAATCTTTGTTGAACTGTTGAACTCAACTATGGGATTTGTTTCCACCCTTTGTCGCTGGAAAATTATCACTGGAACAAAACCTTGTAGCATTAGGTATTCTTTGTACTTTACATTGAAAGAAATTCCTTACATGATTTTCCTTATTTAGCTTAGGAAAACAGTTTGCCTTTTGTACGCAATTTTCCAATTCTCCTCAAACTATTACTTTAAGCTAGTAGAAAATAATTTTTGCGTTAACTTCAACTCGAACAACCTTGTCTTTAAACCAAACTCGACTTGGACTTCTTCATCACTGCCGCCTCAAAATTCGAAGTCCCTCTTCACGTAAAACTCCTAGTTGCACTTGACTTGGATACAAAAATCCTTCCCGTAGAATTCCTCGTTGCATAGTAAAAGACCTTTCTATAAAATTTCCTTAAATAAATAAGAAAGCACACTTTCCTTGTTTAAATAAAAAAACATCATTTCCTTAAATAGATTTCTCCTTCAGCTTTGTTATTAATGAATCCCTATTGAACTCTTACTTGTTGAAATCATATATTCATACTACGCAGATTCAAACGTGTTTGTTACATGTGCATTGTTACAACCTGTTCCTTGCTATTTTTCTATCTTTTAAAATAACAAGACTTCTAACAGGTAGCATTGTCTTTATTGAATTGGTTTCTTACATAGTTTATGCTTCGACTAGTAGGAAGTTTTGGGAAGAATTTAAGGAGCGCTTTGACCGATCGAATTGACTAAGATCTACAATCTAGGAGTGAAATTGCAAATTTAAAATAGGGAACTGAGTTGGTGAAATGTTATTACTCAAAGATAAAGGATCAAACTTGATGTCAAAATTCCATTACATTGCTAAAGAGTAATCTTTTTGTAGACCATTTGAAATCATAATGATTGTTGCAGTTTCTTGTGGGTCTAATTGAGAGTTACCTCAGATTAAGGAGCAGCAGTCTCTCTAGAAATACAAATGTATCAGTGAATGATGCCTATGCTATCATGAGTCAAGAGGAGAGCCAAAGATCACTGGTGTAGTTGATGTTCACAATGATCTCTTGATAATGTTGGCTGCCTGGCTGGTAGGACTCAAGGTTATAGAAGAAAGAAGCAGGGAAACTCCAGAGAATCTATATGAGTTACACATGAAGTAATTCTTTGCATTCACTATGCTTACAAAGGTCATATGAAGGATGATTTCTATAAAGTAGTCTACTATCATCAGGACTTCAATAGCAGGAAGAGTCCTCCCAATAGTCACATTAGACACCACATGCATAGTCAAATCAATAGTCAACTCTAGATCTAATGCAACACCAAGCAATCTGCAAAGTTCAAGACCATACCATTCTTACATTCACAAAGTGCAATAATATCAGGAACTGCTTGGCAAACAAGATCATCCTACCACCTATAGTGAATATGCATCTAACATGACAGGTATATTGTAACACTTCGAAAATCCAAGGCGTGTTTTAGAGCCTAACATTTGTCATAAGTTCTAGAAATTGTTTTAAGGTTCATTCTAATGAATATAGGTCATTTAGGAAGTCTAGAAACCAAAACGTCCATGACGTTCAGAAAGTAGTTCAAGGAGGTACTAGCGTGTCTTAACCTATTTGACTAGCTTTTAGGAGTCAAAAAATGATGAAAATCGGTGGAAGGGTGGATAACATGTGTTTAAGATGATTCATGGTCTAAATGTATGTGTACGAATCCCCAAATATCAACCAAGGGTCCTTGAGGAGGACCCTTGCAAGTGGAGTCACACTCAGCCTGGGTAGTGTGCACCCACGAGAGGGCAACGACGAAACGTGTGTGGATCGACGGGGCGTAGATGCCATCCTTGCCAAAACATAGAAAATTTCTTGAAGGACCCTTATTCCATAGTATTTGACCAAAAGCACGTATGTTCAATACGGAAGGAAGTCGGAACCGTCGATTCACAGACGGATCGTCGATCGGGGTCTCGTCTGTGAGGGGTCCAACTTGATGCACTTTTACACTTCAATCCATTTAATTAATTAAGAGGTTAGGTATTTATCTAGGGTATTAGTGAAGCCTAATTAAGTTAATTAACCCCCATATAAAGGTCCCAACCCCATTAGACTAAACATAACTCACAAAACAAAACTCTCTTCCTTCTCTCTTTATTGGAAGACACCATTTTTGACCAAGATAAGGGAAGGTTTTGCGAGCTGTAAAGGTAAAATTTTACCATCAATTATTCATCAAATATTGAGGTATGAGATCTTATTCACTTTTGAGACCTCTTTCCTCAAAGGGCTCCTTCAAAGTATTTTCAAAAGTTGAGTTTTCATGTGGGTCTTTCTCAATCTCAAAAATTATGTTATGAATTGATTTGTTTATGACTTATTTTGGATAATATGAATAGATTAAAATGTATTCTAACTTAATTATGATATATCTTGATGATTTGGTCTTTTAGAAGATGACCCTTAACCCTAGGTTTGATCTTGATATGAATTAGGTTTTATTTGGTTCAATTGACTTGATTATTGGTTGAATTACTACTACATGATGTTGTTATACTAATCATGAACAAATTAGGGTGATTTGTAGTCTTTCATGCTATTTCTTGAGAATATGATCTAGGTTATAAAGTATGTTGTGAATTGGCCTAAGTATCTTGTCTTAAGTTATGATCTAGTATTGAATTATGATGTAGTGGTTCTTCTAGCCTTGTTATCATGTTTATTATTGACTTATGATGATGTATAACCAAATTGGGTTGAATTGATGGTTTATGGTAAGACATTGATGATGAACTATAAAGGAGACTTGGTAAGTCTTATGATCTCTATCCTTCACTTCAAATTGTGGTTAATTGTAATTAAGTCATGATGATTGTATTGGAGTTGATTGTTGGTGATTTTGTCGATCAATCAAGTAAATTTCTGGATTTTATTCTTTCTCATTGAAGTAAGTGAATGAATTCTTATATTATATATATGAATATTGTGACTATGACTATGGGTAACTAAACTCCATAACTAGGTTTATGGGAACCATGGGTGAATAATGAGGTAAAATCTAACTAAAATAACAATTTTAGAATAGTGTCTTGCATGTATTGATAATTCTTTCATTTAGAAGTCTTTTTAACGGATGGCCAACGTTAGCACTCGCCTTAGTGCTACTTGTCGGACCAAGGAGGTAGATAATAGGAAAAGAATTATCAACATAGATTTAGTGTATACTATCTAATAGGCTAGTATTGATTGGTACGAGGTAATAATTTAGTCAAATATCGAATACAATGCTTAATATGAGGTAAAGGTAAGGGTTAGTATAACAACACACGTAGCCGGACCAAGGTGCGGAGTAAAATTTTCTAGATGCCGAATTAAGGATTTAGAAATGCATAACTTATCACTTTGCATGCAAGATATTAGGAAAGAATTGTTATAGTTAGAATTATCAAGTTAGGAACCTTTGGGAACACGTAAACCCTAGTTACTTTTATTAATTGATTAAACTCCAAGATTTGATTCTGTTAGATGGTTACTTTAATTTAGTTAGTCTTTTTCATTAATTTAGAAATAACCCCTCCCCCCCTTTTATTGTCTTTTTTTTTCTAAGGAAATAATTGACTAAATAATAGTAATAATAGATTGAAGTTAAGTCTGAACTATTTTCCTCGTTGGAACGATCCCAACCTCATTAGTTGGGTTCTCTACTTGATTTGATCGCGTTACTTCTTATTTGAGAAATAAGTTTGAGAGTATCAAATTTTGGCGTCGTTGCCGGGGAAAGTAGCTTTTAGATTAACTTAAACTTTTTACTATAGTTTAGTCGATATTTTCTTATTTTTACTTTGTTTATTGTTTTTGATTCGTGCAGAAGTATCTTCCTTGTATACAAAATACACGGAGAGGAAGAGAACCCTTGTTTCCCTACGATCACGAATTAGAGCATACACTATGCAACATGAATAGAAACTTGGGTATTAATGATGATGCTCCAAACCAGAACATCCCAGCTCTGGTTGATGTTCATGGTCAGTTATTACCCGATGCTCCAGGTGAAAACTAACAGAGGGGACAAAATCCCGCTCCACGTCCTCAAGAATACTAAAGAGTCTATGACAATATAGCAGACTCCAATGGGCTACTTGTCTTGCCCCCTCTTCCACCAAACACACCTTTGTGGTAACTAGTAGCCTGATGCAAATGCTCACTGCTCGAGGTTTGTTTTCAGGCTACCTTCTGAGGATCCACATGCCCATATAGCTACAGTAAGGGTAGTGTGTAAAATCTGTGTAGGGAGGCCTGATTTGTATTTGGATGTAATAGGGATAAGAGTCTTTCCTCTCTCACTGATGGGAGAGGCTGCTATTTGGTTCACCAAGCTCCCTTATAACTCAATTTTCACTTGGAACAAACTAAGGGACGTTTTCTTAGCACGTTATTACGCGGTCTCCAAGAACTAAACCACAAAGACAGAGTGAACAACTTTGTGGCACTACGAGGAGAGTCAGTTAGTAGTTCTTGGGGTAGATTCACCTCATTTTTGAGAAGCGACCCCAATCGCCGTATAGATGATGAGTCACTAAAGGAATACTTCTATCGGGGACAGGATGATAATAATAAAGCGGTGTTGGATACTATAGCGGGTGGTTCCTATGGGGAGTGTCCTTATGCTGAGATTGTCGAAAAGTTAGAGAAAATCTCCCGGAACAATAAAGCTTGGAGTACTAAGAAGTCAGATACTGGGAGAAATACCTTCGCAGTGCAATCCACTCACAACCCAGCCACATATGAGATTCGTGAAGAGATGGCTCAGATTAGACTTGAGCTTGAGTTTGTATTAAAACATATCACCGAGGGTGCAGAAAAGATAAATGAAGTTATTTATTTGTCTAAACTGCCACCACCAAATGATGAATGCTATTATGCGGTGGATTCCTATGCGGTAAATGAGCAGACGGGGGGTTTCCGATCGAGTGTCCAAGGCTCAAATCGGGAGAATTGGCACCAAGGTCAAGGAAACCAAGGTCGGATCTATGGTAACTATAACCGTGAGGGTCATTCTGTCCGATATGGAAACTACAACCGCGACAACAACTTTAACAGGGGTAACTATGGTAACAGAAATGATAAAAATGGGCCCTATGTCCCTCCTCAAAATCGTGAAGTTACTCCTAGGGATGGTGGAGATAGTATGGAGCGAGTTGAGGATATATTGCACAAAACGATGAGGAGTTCGGTGCTAATGATGGGAACATTAATGAGTTAAGGAGTGATTTAGCATGTATTGGGAAGAAAGCCGATACACATGCAATATCGATTAAGCAGATTGAGTTGCAAATGGCCCAATTATCTGCGACTGTGAACACACGGCAACCGGGCACTCTTCCTAGCAATACTGTCCAAAATCCAAAAAATGACGGACACTATATGGCAATCACTACTCGGGGTGGTAAGCAGACCATTGACCACATATGCCGTCTAAGGAGGAAAAGGTGATAAAAATTAATGATAAGGTGGTAGAGGGTAGTGGTGAAGTAGAAGATAACACTGGAAAAGATGCTGAAGTGCCTATAAAGGTAATTCCCATGCCTAGTCCACCCCCCTTTACTCAAAGATTAGTGAAAAAGACCGAAGATGGTAAATATCGACGTTTTATAACAATGTTGAAGCAGCTTTCTATCAATGTCCCTTTGCTAGAAGCTCTAGAACAAATGTCCGGTTATGCCAAGTTTATGAAAGATCTGGTTACAAAGAAAAGATCGGTCACTTTCGAGGATGATGATAGACAACATTATAGTGCTATTGCTACAAGATCTCTCATACAAAAGAAAGAAGATCCGGGTGCGTTCATATTCCTTGTACAGTCGGGTCATTACATTTTGCGAAAGCATTATGTGATTTAGGGGCAAGCATAAATCTCATGCCCCTCTCGATTTACAAGAAGTTGGGTTTGGGTGACCCAAAGCCCACTGCGATGCGGCTACTGATGGCCGATTGAACAGTGAAAAGGCCTATAAGGATACTCCAGATGTGCTAGTAAAAGTAGAGTCGTTCATATTTTCGGCAGATTTTGTTATCCTTGATTGTGAAGTCGATTTTGAAGTGCTTATTATTCTTGAGAGTCCATTCCTAGCTACGGGTAGAGCCTTAGTTGATATGGAAAAGGGGCAGATGAAATTTTAGTTGAACAAGAAGCGACCTTCAACATTTGTAGGTCCATGAGGCTGAGTGGTGAGCTCCAATTGGTATCTGCTATATCCTACAAAGAAAAGATGAAGAAGCACCATGATCTAAAAAGTGAAAGACGAGAGTTTATGGTTGTGGATTTGGTTCTTTTATACAATTCTAGGTTGCGTTGGTTTTTGAGTAAGCTCAAGTCCAAATGGACTGGCCCTTACTTGATTACCCAACTATTCCCTCATGGAGCAGTTGAGTTAGAAACCAAGGAGGGTGTGCGGTTTAAGGTAAATGGAAAACGAATAAAAAACTATTTTGGGCATGCTGAATCGTCGAATGAAGGAATCGAGGCATACCATCTTGATGAAGTCTGAGTAATGAAGCGTCTTCAGTCGTGCCACGATGTTAAATCAGGCGCTAGTAATGGTAGCATTTTCTACTAATGGGTTTTAAATTTGCAGGCACATCACTAGGAAATTATACTGAAAATCACACTGCAACAGTCACTGACGAACACATCGACGGACCGTCACGCACGCGATAGACCGTCGCATGAATCCGTCGTGTTAGGTACGTCTTTCAATTATTTTCAAAACTAGGGCACACGTAACGGAACCAATGACGGACCATCTCATATGCGATGGACCATCATCGAGGTCTCATTGCGTCATTAATGAGCATACCTGACCCGACCCGGTTGGGGGTAATTTAAAAAATTGGCAACCTTTAAAAACCCCACCCCTTCATTTCACCCATTTCCTTCCCTCTTTCTCCCATTTCCCTCCATTTTCAACATCCTACTTCTTACCTCTCTTCACTATCAACTGATCAGTTCCCCAATTCCCCAAATTCCTAAAATCTACTCTCTACTAGGGAGTCTGCTGTTGTGGCTCTGTTCTTGCTAACCAAGTACCTTCCTTGCTTGTTTTTCTCAAATTCTCAGGTATGTGTCTCTAATCTCTACCTATTTACATTGCATTTTTATTTTTTTTAATTCGTATTAGCTTATTTCTTTTTGGTGGGTCTTTATTCTTTGATCCAATTTTTTCTGACCTAGGTTAAGAATCCTTAAATTGCATTGTTAAAACTCTAGAAGTAGGTGCTTTAGCATTGCTAGTTTGCTAGGTATTTGGGTTAGACACATGTAGGTTAACACGAAAAATTCCATTTGAGTCATAGGGGATGATTGTGGCATCCCCAGTTCAGTCACTGAATGACAGAATGAGACCACGATGACAGACCGTCGTACCCACGATGGACCGTCATAGGGTCTGTTCAACATCTCACTGTACGTTTTCTCCAAGTGTCCACCAATGGATACATGTGACTGACCATCATTCCCACGACTGTCCGTCCTGCACAACCATTCTGGTTGTCCGAGACCCTTTTTCTAAGGGTCTCCTACTTTTTCTAAGTGTCCTCTAACGGACATATACGACGGACCGTCATACCCTCGACGGTCTGTCCTGCACAACCGTCGTGACAGTCAGAGACCCATCTCTTGAGGGGTCTCCACGACGGACATTTACGATGGACCGTCATTGTCACGACGGTCCATCCTGCTTATCTGTCATACTTGTCAGAGACTTTCATTCATGGGTCTCCACATCAATAGGTGAAGTAAGACATGAAGGACCCCATGACGGTCCGTTGTACTCACGATGAGCCGTCACCTGGTCTGTCGTGTTTCACTGTTACTGCAGAAAAGTCATTACAACTTAGCTTATATTTATTTTGTTTCGTTTTTGCTCGTCTTGTTTGCTCCTTCTCGTACTAATATTGATTCTTTACAGGTACTATCTCTTATGGCACCAAAACAAGATCGAGTTTATGCACGTGGGCGATCAAAGTCTGTCGCCCTGTCTGCCCGCCTGGTCATTGGCTCTGATGATGAGTGTGACCCTGAGTACGTGCCCCCAGGCACTTCCACTCCATCACGAGTTGCACGTGCTGCTAGAGCTACACACAAAAAGGTGGCGTCCGGTGAAGTCACTGCCTCCGAGTATGACGAGGAACACACACTGACCGGCACACCTTCTGGGTTAGCTTCTCATGGAGAAGGAGTGTCTGGCTCCTTAGGAGTTTCATGATCGGAGGAAGCCTCCGGGTATGCCAAAGTCGCTGCACCCGCCACAGCTGTACAGTCTGCCTCGTCTAATGAGGCTGACAGTTCTGATTCCACTCCCGGCTCACCGACTCGTGCTCTCACCCCGGTTGCCGACCAGCCCAACCGGTGGTGTGTCGACGGGCAATATCAAGTTTATTCAGACACAAATTTTCTAAATGATAAAGGAGTCATGACACGGAGTTACACTGGAGAGGCGGGTCCTTACGAGAAGTCTCCCTTCCATGCCAGAGATCCACAATCTCTTCACCAGACACCGACTGGAGTGGACAGCGCGTTCTTTGGGCCGTTATAGTGAAGAGTTGGTCTGAGAGTTCTACGCCTCTTACGTGGCTACTCTCATATCACAGATTGATAGGCGGACTGTCCCCGCCAAACAGTCCCCACGTGAGTATGTCCGAGTATATGGCATTCAGGTCGATATCTCCCTACCTTCCATCCGCCGGTATCTATACGACGAGGATGTTGATGCTAATGGGACCTCTATCACTATCGAGTTCGACTACCGATGGCAAATTTTCAAAGATGGCCAATTCTTGCATAAGCCATCACTGAGAGAGACCACTAAGAGGTGGATGGCCCTGCACTTGTCTGTTGATGGAGAGGGTGCCGACTAGGTAACAGAGCCAAAGGGAGCCATCAAGAAGGCTAAATTGACCTTCACGACTAAGTTCTTATGGTTGATTGTCTGCCACTGCCTTTCGCCCGTGGCCATTGATAATATAGTCACATGGGATTGTGCAGTTCTGATGGCGGCGATGATAGCCGGGTTTGAGGTGGACTTTGTTTGGCTTCTACAGGCGCTCATGCACGAGAGGGATTTTAAGGTCACAACTACTTACCCTTTTCCGTGCATGATATTTTCCATATGTAGGTCCGCAGGTGTGCCCATCTGGCACATTGATTAGCTCAAGACTTCGCTGGGCACTGTTGATATCGGTCTTATCAGGGATGAGGCTAATGAGTTGGCTCCACGCAGAGGGCTTCGTCCAGAGTTGCCTCCACTTGGTGAAAATCTGGCTGATACGGTAGCATAGGATCGCACGGCTACGCAGGCTGATTCTGAAACCACTGACACTAACCCGGTCAAGTCTATCCCGGGTAGTAGCACTGCCCCGAGCTCCTCTCGCTCAGCCCTTTTCCCCATTCTGGTCCCGCTTGCTGGGGTCCAGAAACTAGAGGCACAGATGGCTACACTTCTGCATCACATTTAGCCTTGGATGCAGAGGTCTATTGCTGAGGAAGAAGAGCGCTTGGAGCGGAAAATGGTCCAGCGCACAGAGCGGAAGATGCTGAGGTTCATCATCGCTTTGACGCTTTTGAGTTGTGGGTGCTAGCCCGGCCAGCCCCTCAGGTGGACGTGTCGACCCTTAAGGCTATGGTCGAGAGTCTTCGAGCGTACATTGATATGATCCTAAAGGCTAGGATGTCCAGACTACAGAGGTAGTGGGTTCTGGGGAACCGGACCCACCAGTTTGCTGATCGTCGGCGCTTTGCGCCCCAGGTTTGCTTCACCTACCACTCTCATATTACAATTTTTTTATACATTGGGGACAATTGCATGTCTTTTTATTGGGGTGGGGTAAATGTAAAGTGAGTGCTAGGGTGAAGACGGAGTAGCCCAATTCACCATCCTCTTTAAGGGTTTTCTTGCTTGTGTTCTTTTTCCCCAAGAGACTGATTATTTTTATTGTTGAGCCGACATGTCTATATCTTTTGTAGATAGTTTAAATCTGAAGCATGATGGCTAAAATGATATCTTGATGAATTGAAAATGATGCATGACTAGGCATAGTAATTGATAAATGTGCGGATCTAAGCATGCCATAGAGATACACCACTGCATGACCCTAAGTCTAAAATTTGAACTAGGTGTCTGATAATCTGGTAGAGTAATGAGATGTCAAGTGAGTGTGAGGAAGATTTGAATACTCCCTATTTGTACTGAGCTAGAACTTTCCTGGTTAGTCCTGCTAAAAGTAAGTTGTAACTGACAATTAGGAAAGGATCATAGGCCCCTTTTCCATATAGCTCATTTTTAGCCTAAATAAAAAAAACAAATGAAATTAATCCTTCTTTGATCCAAATGATTTGAGCTTAAACTAGACCTTTATTTTTCACCCCAACTGATCTTTTCTGGGAATAATCTGTTGGCCCTGGTCTCTCCTTGGACATGTGCACCTCAGCTGATGCCAAAAGCATAAGTTGAGGGTGGCTAATGCAGTAAACAACCTTTTCATGGCCCTGACCCAGCTATGGGTATTGTGTACTTTGACTCATGGCAAAGCCATGAGTTGAGGGTGGCAATTATGAGGAATGCTCTGGAAAGTGGGGTTGAAAGAACAAAGAGAGACAAAGAACAAAAGTAAAGTGACTCAAGAACCAGTTGAGAGAAAAGTGAAATAATAATAATAAAAAATACAATAAATACAAGCAAGAAAAGAAGAGAGTCACTTACACAAATGAAGAAAAAAGGGGAAAATAGCAAGGTGAAAGAATATGAGAAATTGGGTGAAATAAAATAATAAAAAGTGGTATGTTTAGCCGATACGTCAAGGAGGGCAAAAAGTAAAGTATATATAAATATACCCTACCTGACCCTGATCCTATGCTACAATCTAAGAAAGTCCTATCGTGATCCTAAGAGTTGTATAGCGAACTTAAAGCAGTGAAAATAAGGGCAAACTTATGGAAATATGTATGAATGAGTTGTGAATTTGTTCTGAGAGTGAGTGTTGAAAATTAATCCTTCTACTCAAACTGAAATCATTGTGTGAAAAATGAGGATGTTGTTTTGAATTGAGGACACTAGTTGCAATACCGGAAATATTAGCACCTCGGTGAGAAAATAAAGAGGATAGGTGTCAGTGCGTGGTGAGTCTGTCATGGTCTGATTCCACATAATTCAAGCCCAATAGTGATAACATGCATAAACATGATGAGACTGATCGGGATTGATAGTCAAATGATTGCGTAAGCTAAAACATGGATACTATTGTACAAAGATTTTGTAGTGAGTCATAGTGCATTGTTTGAGGACAAACAACGATTTAAGTTGAGGGTATTGATATACCGTGGTTTCACAGTATTTTTAATGTTTTTCCTTAAGTTTAGTGTGTGTCCAAAAGCCTTTTTGTATTGATTTTTATGTAGGTTTCCCTTTATTTGCAGGAAATCTGTCTAAAGATAAACGCGGAAGTTTTTGAGCAAGAAATGCAGAAAAGTTACCACCTACAGAGCTTGTGACGGTCCGTCTTGCCTGTGATGGTTCGTAGGTGGCATCGTAGTGAAACTGCTAAAGGAAGATGGGGAAGTCTGACCAAGTGTGGGGTTACGAAGTGCATGACCGACCGTCGTAGCCATGACGGTCCGTCCTGCTGGTTCGTCGTGATGATCAGAGAAGTAGTCCCAGTACCCAAATTCCAAGAAGTTTAAGTGTTATGGAACAGAGACCCTCGACGGACCGTCATGCTTGGAACGGTCCGTCATACCTGTTCGTCGAGCGTAATGAAGAAAGGAGCAGAAGGATTTGTAAAGTATAGGATGACGGAGGCCATGACAACCCAGCCGCGTTTTGATAGATTTTCAGTAATTAGAGTCATTCTTTCATTAGGTTTTTTTTTTTTTTATAAATAGTTGTAAAAACCTCATTTTTGGGGTTAGACTCTTTATTGGTTAGACACTTTTATGATAGATTCTTTGATAGTAGGATTTTTTGGATATTAGACTTTGGATTGTTACACTTTTCTCTGGAGTTGATTGTTGGTGATTTTGTCAATCAATGAAGTAAATTTCTGGATTTTATTATTTCTCGTTGAAGTAAGTGCATGAATTCTTATATTATATATATGAATATTGTGACTATGACTATGAGTAACTAAACTCCATAACTAGGGTTGTGGGAACCATGGGTGAATAATGAGGTAAAATCTAGCTAAAATAACATTTCTAGAATAGTGTCTTGCATGTATTGATAATTCTTTCGTTTAGAAGTCTTTTTAACAGATGACCAACGTTAGCGCTCGCCTTAATGCTACTTGCCGGACCAAGAAGGTAGATAAAGAAAAAGAAATATCAACATAGATTTAGTGTATACTATCTAATAGGCTAGTATTGATTGGTGCGAGGTAATAACTTGGTCAAATTTCGAATACAATGCTTAATATGAGGTAAAGGTACGGGTTAGTATAGCAACACACGTAGGTGGACCAAGGTGTGGAATGAAATTTCTAGATGCCGGACCAAGGATTTAGAAATACATAACTTATCACTTTGCAGGAAATACTAGGAAAGAATTGTTATAGTTAGAATTATCAAGTTAGGAACCTGTGGGGAACACGTAAATCCTAGTTACTTTTATTAATTGACTAAACTCCAAGATTTAATTTTGTTAGCTCGTTACTTTAATTTAGTTATTATTTTTCATTAATTTAGAAATAAAACCCCCCTTTTATTTTCTTTTGTTATCTAAGGAAATAATTGACTAAATAATAGTAATAATAGATTGAAGTTAAGTCTGAACTATTTTCCTCGTGGGAATGATCCCAACCTCATTACTTGGGTTCTTTACTTGATCCGACTGTTTTACTTCTTATTTGAGAAGTAAGTTTGAGCGTATCAAGTTTTTATGATGAAATGTACTCTTATTTATGTTTATTAATGATATGACTTGACGATAGAGTTACTTGAATATGTATCTAATTGTACGATATGCATGATTGACTTGACTAGACTTGATGTTGTTGTTCTTGTGATATACATGCCTATGACTTAATGATCTTGCATTATTGGTTTGTATGGTCTTGTTGAATGTGCATAAGGATTCTTAATGAAAAGTGCATACTTTATAAAATGTCCTTCTTTCTTAGCACGTTTTCATGTATGTGTGCTTATGGTCTCATACTTAGTACAAGTGGCGTACTAAACCCATTTCTTCCTTTTCCCCAAACATTTTGGTTCCGATCATTGAAGTGTTTTTGAAGACGACTTAAAGAAGTCTTGGATATATTGATCATCCAAGTAGAGTAGGTCCTCAATTTCCGAGGGCGATGCCACTATCTAGCTTATGGAGTTATTTTTAGTTAAAGACTTCTATGGTTCATTCTTTCCATTTAGTATGAAACATTGTATAGCCCATGTGAGAAATTCTTTCTTTGATGTATGGGTCATGCCAAAGGTCTTACACTCTTATAAGATGGTTATGAGATGAGACGACTATTATGACTAAATTGTCTATGTTATCTTTTATATACTTATGTGCAATAAAAGTAGAAAATTAAGTAATCTGCTTATGAGAAGGGTCTATGTATACTCGACATATATATACTATCTGTATGTGGAGGTCTATGTAAACCTCAAAGTAAAAGTAATGAAAAGTTTTACATTTTCCGCGTTTTGAGCTATGAATATATGATGTAAACTAAGAGGCTAGTCTTAGTCCTCAAAGAGGAGGCCGACGCCGGTTACGTCTAGGGGGTAAACCTGGATGTGAAATATACATTCCTTGTTATCTAATATTTTTACTCATGAGTGGATTGTTGACTCTGAATCTTCTCATCACGATACACATTATAGATAATTTTTATTGACATTAGAAAACTTGAAATCACATTAGTGATAAAGTTCAAGTGCCAACTGGGAAAGATCACAAATCACTAATGCAAAGGATTCATTTATTTTTGGTACTTCTAGGATTCAGAATGTCCTTCATATTCCCAATTTTAAGTTTAAGTTGAATCTTCTCTCAATGTCAAAGATAACCAAGGACTTGTCATGTGTTGTTCTATTTTTCCGTGATTTTTGTGTCTTTTAGGGACATTACAATGGCAAGGTCTTGGGGATTGATAGAGAAATGATGGTATATATATCTTACCAGAGAATATTACTCTAACTATCAATGATGCTAGTCTCAAGCCTTATGCGGAAGGAGTACTTTGGAACCTGAGGTTAGGTTAGCTTCCCACAACCATTATGCAACATATACCCTCTCTAAAATGTGAAACCACCAAAGTACAAGACATATGTTATATATGTCCTTTATCTAGGCATCACATGTTATAGATTTTCCACTAGCAGTAGTAAAACAACTATATGTTTTGGTCATTTACATGTAGATTTGTAGGGAACTTATAAAAGTCCTACTTATGACAAGAAATATTATTTTGTTACTATAGATAATTACAGCAAAGATACTTGGTTTTGTTTGATACAATCTAAATGTGAAGTTTCTATGCATTGAAAAAATGTGCTTGATTCAGACTCAATTTAGTAACATTTGTCCAAACTTTGAGGTCTGACAATGGGACTGAATTCTTTAATTCCCATTGTGAGCAATTTTTAGCTTCCAGTGGCATAGTCTATCAAATTAGTTGTCCTTACTCCCCTAAACAGAATGATATAGTGGAAACAAAGGATAGGCACATCTTGAAATTCTAAAGTGGAGTAGTCATCTATTTTTGAGGTGACTATGTCAGGAACTCAGTTTACTTGATCAATAGACTACCTTCTCAAGAAAAAAATCTTAGCTTGATGATTATTTGGTTTCACCGTCTTCGAATAAAGTCTTTTCTACGGTAGCACCATGATTGACGCATAGAAAAGCAGCACCTAATACACCGACAGCTCCCATCATGTCTCCAAGATAACTTTAATCCCTTTTAGGACCAAGTTCAGTAGTGTTAAAAGGTATGACACCTTATGAACTTCTATATGTTAGAGAGGCCAACCTTAATCACCTAAGAATATTTAGTTGTATATGTTATGCTAGAAAACTACCTAGATGTTATAAGTTTGATGCAAGGGAAAGAATAGTTGTTATGATTGGTTATTCTGAGACTCAAAAAGTTTACAGGTGGTATGATCTGGATGAAAAAACATTTTTTGTTAACATGTAGGTCAGTTTTAAGGAATCTGACTTTTCTTTCAAGATGGATACATTATCATGTATGAATATGTCCAAGAATAGTCCCTTTGACACTAGGAATGCTTCTTCTCTTGTTGATAGTTCATTAGATGATGGTGTACACTCTCAACACACTCTAGTTATTCATGTTAATGTTCCTTCCCCATTATAACTTGAGTTGTTGAGGAGGTTCCAATTGATATACCTTGGTACTGGAAGATATGATTGATTCTACTCTAACTAATGCAGGGCTTTCCTTTACCTGACCCTGCAATTGTTGATACGATTCACATAACTCATCCTTTAATAGACCAGTCAAAACTACCAAACCTCCTATATGGCTCAATGATATGTTTGTACCATCACACCCAAAGGCCACTGCTCATATCCTATCTCTCAATATGTCATACATAGTCATCTCTCAAATACTTATCAAGTTTACTTAGCAAATTTATCCACCGCCACTGAACCTACCTCTATCAAAATGACTTCTCAAGATCCAAAATGGGTTCATGCAATGCAGGAGGAGATAGATGCTTTAGAGGCTAACCACACTTGGGACCTAACTACCTTGCCTATTTGTCAAAAAATTATAGGTGATAAATGAGTGTATAAAATCAAGCATAAACTAATGGTGAAGTTGATAAATATGAAGTTAGATTAGTGGCTAAAGGTTATACTCAAAGCAAAATCTTAGAATACCATGAGACCTTCTCTCTAATTGCCAAGATTGTCTCCGTGTCAGACTATAATCAGTGTTGTTGCTTCTAAGGAATGAAATCTTTTTACATAAATGTAATTAATACTTTTCTCAAGGTGACTTGGATGAGGTTGTGTATATGTACCTTCCTCACGGTCTCCATAGACAGGGGAGACTAGAGTATGCAAGCTTTTGAAGTCATTATATGGACTTAAAATGGCTTCAAGACAATGAAATATCAAACTCACAACAACTCTCTTAGATGATGACTATAAGAAAAGTTTCTATGACTATTCAGTATTCACTAAGCAACAAGATCAAATATTGTGATCATTATATATATATATATATATATATATATATATATATATATATATATATATATATACTTATTTATATATAACAACTAAGATCTTATTCAGGCAACTGAGCTGTATCTTCAATGAAATTTTAAAGTTAAAGAACTAGGGCAACTCACCTATTTTCTAGGACTACTGGTACTAAGATCCGAGCTCGGAGCTCTACCCAACCAGAGGAAATATGTTTTGGAGGTTATCCCTGACATTGGTTTAAGTGGAATAAAGTCAGAATCCACGCCATTACAGTCTAATATTAAGCTGAATAGTGTTGCTTATGATGATCATGCTGGAAAAGTAATTAATGATAGCATACTGGAAGATGTTCATGCTTACCAAAATCTAGTTAGGAAGTTGATCTACTTAACAATAACCTGGTATATGTTGTTGTACAGTTGCTTAGTCATTCATGAAATAACCAAAGAGGTCTCTATCACATTCGGGTTTACCCCCTAGACGTAACCAGCGTTGTCATCCTGTTCAAGGACTAAGACTAGCCTCATATCCTCATGTCATTACATTCATAGGTTGAAAATATGGAAAAATTTAGAACTTTCATTATAACTACTTGGAGGTTTACATAGACCTTTACATACACATAATATATATTCATATTGAGTATACACAGACCCTTCGTATAGGAAGGTTACATAGCCTTCTACCTTTATTGACATACATATATGTAAAATATAGAAATAGTCTCAATCTCATACCATCTAAACAGTTATCACAATATGGGCATAGCCCTTACATCAATTCAACAAGACCACATATAGGTGATACAAAAGTATAGTACTCAATTGAAAAGGAAAGATATGAAAAAGTCATTTAGATCATAACAAGTCTATAAGCTAGATGATTACATGAAAGTTGAGGACCTACCCCACTTGGATGAAAGGAAGAATCCAAGTCTTCACAATATCGCCTTCCAAACTCTTCAATGATCGGAACCTAAAATATTTGGGAAAAGGGAAGAAAATGGGGTTAGTACTTCACATGTACTAAGCATGAGACTTTATGCACATATACAAGAAAAACATGATAAAAGGGACTTTTTAGTCAAAACATGTCATTTTGCCCCTTTAGGGACCTAGTGCAAAGCCAAGCAAGTCATATCAATCAACCAAACTGCTTACTATCTCAACAAGAAATTCTTATCCCAACATACTTGAAACCATGATTTAATTTAAGGAATAATATCACAAGAACGAATAAGAGTCAATCATATCATAATAAGCAAGACAACTACTCACAAATCTTTATCAAGTCAATAAGTGCAATGACCAAGCAAAGACCCATAACCTTACTCTATCAAGTATCATGTACATAACATGGCATTTAGGTTTACATTTCATCATATATTAACATTATAACCCAAGGCATATTCATAAATGAACTAATCAACATATAGTATCTACAATATGTCATGGTTATCATATATACATCATATATTATTATAACATAAACATGTATAAGAACCTCCTCCTAAGACTCCCCTCAAGGCTAACTAGTGCAGTGTTTAGGTAGAGTCTCATACCCCCACCTAGACTAAGCTAGACCCCTTAGGTTATCCAAGTTAGAGTTCAAGTTCTTTAATTCGTTTTACCTTTTGGGAACATCTTTCCCTAACCGACATAGACCACATGAGCTAGTGTGAAATCTGGTGTCATAAAATCCTACACCGAAAGAAGGCGGACTACTTGCCAAGGTAGTACCAAAACATGAAACATAGCAACTACGTGGATTCACTAGCTAGTATTCCTATGGGGGCAACATAGTTTAAGAACTAGGAGATTTAGTTAGGACCCTCTTTTGCATTAAAGTCTCCAATCTCAAGAGTAATGTGGTGTTCCTACCTTCCCTATGTGGGAAGGGACACTCATCTATCTATTTCACTTGGTACTAAGTTAAAGTCCCTTTTTGAAATGTCTTTAAGCCTTTAATTATCAATCATAGATTATTTTAGGTCATAGGGTCTATCCCTTGTATAATCATCACCATCAATTAGCTCAATAATCATTGTATGAGTATAAGTCTTTTCATCACAATTCAAATAAGTGAGGTTAACACATTAGCATTTCATAGCATATCAAGGCACATTGATAGTTTTCACCATCCTTATATCACATACACCTTAATAAACCTCAAAACATAGTCAAGACATTTCAATTCAACATTATACAACTCTATAATCCTAATATAAGTCATACTTCAATTTCATATCATGACTTAACAACCATTAATCACAATTGGAATTAACGATAGAGATTCTAAGACTTACCAAGTCTTCCTCATAGTCTATCGTCAAGGTCTTACCATCAACCCATAACTCAACCCAATTTGGGAGTAACACCATCACACAATGATAACCAATAAGATAACAAGGCCAATTACATCTCTATAACACAATTCAACACCAGATCACAACTTAAGACAAGATATATAGGTTAATTTGTCATTACAATTCATAACCTAAATCACATCTCAAGAAATAGCATGATAGTCCTATAATTCATCTTAATTTAATCATAGTAACATCATATAATCTAATCAACAACCAACTCAATTAAATGATCACAATACAATATAGGTCAAGACCACAACTTAGGTTTAGGGATTGGGGATCATGTTCTTCAATTTAGACCAAACCATCAATAATTACCATAAACAAGTTAAATTACATGTTAATATATTCAATATAGACTGAAGAAATCATTAACAACTCAGTTCATAACTTCAATTTCGTAATTGGATGAAACCCATAAAAAAACTCAACTTTTTAAATCTATTTTGAAGGAACCCTTTGAGGAAAGAGTCTCAAAGGTTAATTAGATCCCATACCTTAAACTTTGACAACAATTTGATGGTGAATTTATCCCTTTACAGACCCCAAACCCTAATCCTTGCTAGTCTTCAATGGTGAGTTCAAGTACAGAGAGAAATAAGAAATAACGAAGAGAGTTTATTTATGAGTTGTCTTTAGATTAATGAGGGTTGGGAGTATTTATATTGGGTCTTAAATCAACTTAATTAGATTCCCTTAACCCCTAATTAAACCACCTAATACCCTAACTAATTAAATGAGAACAACTTAAATTAAAAAGAACACTCGACCCTCAAAGACGAGACCCTGATCGACGGGCCGTCTGTGAGTCGACGGTCCCTCACCCCTCTATCCTGCACTTGGTCGATGAGTTCAGAGACTGTATAGGCGAGGGGCTTCCATGCATTGGCTAAGTGTGGGACGACGGTGGCATCGATGCCCCTCGATCCACACATGGACCGTAGCTTGCACCTCTGCACTCCGTCAATAATTTAGAGGCTGTGCAGGTGAAGGGACCTTATCAACCAGCCTAAGTGTGGGACGGCGGTGGAACACTAACCCACCTTTGAACCAACTTCTCGGACGTCATGGACGTGTTTGGACGTTTTGGTTCTTAAACCTCCTAAATGACCTATATTCATTAAAACTGGACTTAGAAACAATACTTAGACCTTATGACACCTATGTTAGGCTTTACGATACATCTTGAATTTTCAAGGTGTTATAGTCTCATTGGGATTCAACCCTTAGAGTGGCCAGGTATCTCATAAATTCGTCAGTATTCACAGTTTTTATGAAGAAAGGTTCTGCCCTTCAGTTGAGTGCCTATTGTGATTATTATTGGGCAGCATGCCCTAACACTAGGAGAGCAGTGACATGGTTTGTGATTCAGCTAGGAGGTTCCTTAATCTCTTGGAAATAAAAGAAGCAACACAACTATTAGTCGCAACTCACTTGAATATGAATATAGCAACATAGTTGCAGTTGTGTTTGATGTCATTTGGCTAGTTAGTCTTCTAAAAGATATTGGTGATAATTAAAGTTCCTACACCTATAGACGCATTATGTGACAACAAAGCTGCAATACAAATAGCTTCAAATCTCATATTCCATGAACACACGAAGCACATTAAAATTGATTGTCATTTTGTGAGGGGAAGACTTTAGTAAGGCTGATTAAACCTGTACATTTATCTACCACTTTGCAATTGGCTGGCTTATTGACTAAAGAGTTGCACAACATCACTTCCTTTTATCCAGTCTTGGAGTTCAAGTTGTCTTTCACCCTACAGCTTGAGGGGTATATTGAATTAACTGTTTTCAGGAGAATCAATTAGTTAGTTAGTCACAAATTAGTTGGTTAATTATAGTCATTGCCAGCTGGATCCAACTAATAGCTAACAACTAATTCTATAAGTAGAAAAGCACATGTAATTGCAATTGCGATTTCAAATCCAATAAAATAGTTTCTCTCCTTTCCGTCTCTATTTCCTTTGTAAGCTTAGTGATCCACATCAATGGTGGATGTATGTGCTGTGAGATAAACAGAAAATTAACATAGCCTAATTGATAGTGTATAGATTTTCCAACACTATCTCCCAAGGTAGTTACCATTTTTATATCAAATACTTTGTTGATCAAGAAATTTATTTGTAATTGTTGACACCCAATTTTGGCCTAACTTTTTTTAAAAATTCGTAATTTTGGGCCATAATGCTAAGCCCGTCATTTGAGCTCATTTTGTGTTTTTTTTAAAGTTATTAACTAGGTCAAATATTTTGGGGGTGGAATAATTTTCAGAATTGGAGAGTTTCTAAATTAGAAAAATCTTGAAGAATCTCTCCTTTCCTTTCCTTTTCCGGCGGGCACCACCCCAAAATCTGGCAAAGCTCCGGCAACCAAAAACCCCAAGCCATTTTTATTTTTCTTTTCACTGTTTTAAAAGATCTACCAGCTAGCAACTTAAAAATGGTATCAAAACCATCCTGAATTTTCCGGTGAACTTTTATCCATTGTTTCCGACGAGCTTTAGCACCAGCTGAACGGCGATTGTGCTCTCTGCTATTTCTGTCTAACCTCTCGGCCTGCAAAAGTGGTGAACGTTCCTAAGACAACAAGACCCACAAACCACTAAAAAACTCTACCCTCCCCTCTCCCCTCACAGCCGCCTTTCTCTCCCCTTTCTACCTTCTCCCCCTTCCTCTTCCTCTCCTCTCTTCTATCTCCTCCATTCTCTCTTTCTTCGACGAAGCCAGCGAGAGAAGCAGCCAGCGCCGGCGAGGACAAGCAGAAACAGCCTACAACAACAGCTCCAATAACCGTCAGCAAGAGCTGGACGGCGTCCAGCGAGGCAGCAGCTCAAACCAACAGTATAATAAGAAGAGCTCGAAACAACAACCAAATCATTGAAATGGACCCTGCGGAATAGGTAATCTTTCATGTCTTTATTTATATTTACCTCGATGTCCTAGATCTGGCCGGAGAGTTCAAACTCCGGCCACTGTCTCTTCCATTTTTATGTTCTCCTGTGAGTGAAGTTTTTTTTTTTTCCTATCTTCTTGGTTTATTATTTTAATTTTAATGGGCTACACATGTTTATTTTATTTTATTATTTATTGTATTTTTTTTAGCATGAAGGGTTGCTTGTTGGCTTCTCATTTCTATGGATTTAAAGTTATTTATTTTGTGAGATTTTGATATTTTTAAGAAGCATTGTCTTTGTTTGTTGGTAAAATTCATTTGTTTGTTATTGTTTTCCCTTCATCTATCAGCAACATAGTTTTGTCATTGTTTATTGTCTTATATAATATTTATTTTATCATTTTTATTACACCGTAAAGTTTATTAAAATTTGTTTTGCATTATGATAATAGTTGTTATTTTCATCTTCATTATTATATTATATATTATTAAGTACATTTCATCTTGATTTGTTATATTTAGTCATTTTGTTGATCCATTTTGTTTATATATGACTATTCTTAATTCATTTAGCTTCATTTCATTAAGTAAAAAGTTACAAAAAATACTCAAGTAAGTTACATGGTTGTTTTTATTTAAATTAGCCTTTGTTTTTAATCTTTTAATTAAGCTTGGGCAGTAGATATGTTAATCATTATTATTAGTGTTATTTTGTTATGTTATTATAATTTAGTTATGTTGTTGGCATCTCATTATTTTTATATAGTTATTGTCTTTGAGATTTGTTGGGTTTATTTTATGTTTTTTGATGGATGTGCACATAAATTTAATTCAATTTCATCTAGGTTGTTGCGTTGTCTCTTTATTGCCATTGCGTTATCTTGATTATTTTGTATAGGTTAGCCTTTAAATTAATCTTATTAGTTGAAATGGGCCAATGAAAAATCTATCCGTCGGGTTAGAGGCCTCCCCATTTTAAAAGACGGAATTTTAATTCAAGTTTATATATTTTATATGTTAAAATGTCCGATGAAGAAATTACCGTCGATTTCCAAGGCCTCCCATGTCAATAAGACGGATTTTTATTCTTAAGTTATTATTTGAGTTATTCATTTTTAGTTATATTTATTTGGCACTAACTCTTTTACTAAGTGTCTTTACAGGTGCACCGAGGTGCTTCTCCTTGAAATTATTCGAAAAAGTTCGAATTATATTTTTATTTCGTTATTTTGTAAATATTGACGTTAGGCAAATCTTAGGCCGATTATTATTATTTTATTGTGTATATTGCATGTTTATTATATCTGTACATTATTATATTCTTCCTCAATTTGAAAAAAAAAATGAATTCAGTCGGGAACCACATTTGTGGATTCCGAAGGATGCCTAACCCCTTCCCTTCGGAATAACTTGAACCCCTTACCTAGAATCAAATTGGTTTCGTAAATTAATAAATGGTTCCTAGTTTTCCTAAAATTAGGTAGCGACTCTTTTTTAAAACTCGATTATTTTTTTAAACTTTGTTAAAATTGAATCAATTAATTATTTTCGAGTTGCCGCGACGTCTCGCCCTAGTTCGAAAGAGTAGGGATGTAAACAGTAATTACTTAATAAGTAATGTAATGGTATATAGAGTGCATGGTACCTATATATAGTTGTTGTATATATAATATCAACCCTAAGATAGACAGGTGGGTTCTAGCTAACCTAAGAGAAACTAAATCAATATTGCACGTGCTAAATCAAGCTAATGCAACCATCATGCAAGTGCGACTATATCTAGACTAGATCCGGACTCCCTTTTTTAAAAAAAAAAATATATATATATATATATATATATATATATATATTTTAGGATATTGTATATAACGAGAATAAGTACAAGTCTATAAGAGATAGGCTCCATCTTACTTCAGTAAACAATACAAGAATAAAACTTTTATCCTTCCAAAAAGAAGGGCTACAAAATTACTATCTACAAACTAACCAACTTACAAATAGAAACAAATATTTAGCTAATGAAAAAATTGGCCTTCTCATATTTGAATCTAGCTGAAGCCATTTAGTTTTTATCAAAATAAGAAAGACCCTTATCCCCATTAGCTAAAAGAAGTTTAATTTGGCTAATGTTAGCCATCTTTGCCAGTGATCCACAATCTTGTTGCCTCTTCATAGCCGTGTGAGAGTTTTGACATTAGCTTGTTTCATTATATATTGAAGGAAAAAGACTCAAATATGCTATCGATGACTTTTCAAAAAAGGCTCATTGATATCATCTATTAAAAATTTGACTCATCTATTCCATTGCATGTTGTTAAGAAAAAGTATCATCCATGTCCTTTTTTTAACTCCAAATTTGCAAAATCACTTTTTACGCCCCAAATAAGATTTAACACTTTTCAATTGAAGTTTTTGGATCAAATGTACTCTTTTTGATTGTTCTTCCTCAAGAACACATGAAAATATGTTGAAAATTTGAGAGTTGTTTATCTTCTTCATGTATTCTTGGTGTTCTTAAGGAAGAACAAGCAAAAATAGTACATTTGATAAAAAAAAAACTTCAATTGGAAAGTATTAAACCTTGTTTGGGGTGTAACAAGTGGTTTTGCAAAACCCAAGTTAAAAAGATGACATGAATGAACATTTTTTTTAACAATAATAACATAGACGAGCCAAATTTTTAACGATGTTGATCTGCAGTATTAGTTTGAGAAGGTCGTTTGATTTTTAACTTAGAGGGAATGACATAAATGAATCTTTTCTAAAAGTTTGACAACATATTTGAGTATTTTTCCTACATTAATTGAATCTTATAATTGCGGATGAATATCCTCTCCATTACTTATCCTCTCAATTCCCCAAGCACACACTGGATGGAAGCCATGTGTCATAATTAGTTTTTAATTATGACACTTGGCTTTCCATCCCAATGTGTACTTGGGGAAATGGAAAGAATTAAGTAATGGAGAGGAGTTAAATCTATTAGTTGCATGTCCTATTTCCTAGTTTAATATTTGCAAGATCAAATTGACGTTAGAGATTTGTTAATTAGGTAAAAGTTGCCATACGTTTTGACTTTTGACACATAAATTAAATTGCACAATTATCAAGTACTATGGACATGTATGTATTTATATAAACAAATTGTGTTTTGTAGAGTGATTCTCAAGAAAGAAAAATATAAGGCGATATGTAAGATGGTTTTACCCAATAATTCCTTTTGAACTACTCATCCATAATTTTAACTCAAAAACCACACTTGCTCAAATTTCTATCTATACCATTACTATGGCAATTATTCCCACACCTTTACCGATTTCATGTAGTAGAAGGAAGGCTGAATTGATAGTTCCAAAAAATAAAATACCTAAGGAAATACTATATCTTTCAGATATAGATGATCAAGAAGGTCTTCATTTTCAAATGCCAATACTAATGTTCTACAAATACAATTCTTCAATGAAAGGGAAAGATCATGCAAAGATCATAAAAGATGGATTGTCCAAAGCACTTGTGTTTTACTATCCATTAGCTGGTAGGATCATTGAAGGACCTAATAGGAAGCTTATGGTTAATTGTAATAGTGAGGGAATCATGTTTATTGAAGCCGATGCAAATGTTGAGCTTGAGAAGTTAGGTGACTCTATACTACCACCGTGTCCATACTTAGAAGAACTACTATATAATGAGCCAGGATCTGTTGGGATTATTGGTTGTCCATTGATGTTAGTTCAGGTAATCAATCAATATTGTATTGACAATATATATACACCTATTTTACTTTGGTTTGCTTGATCATATCATATCTATTTCCTCATTATAAATACACATTTAATTTACCAACTCCAAGATTTGGTCTAGTGATAGTGTGTAATGTATTGGTTTAGACACACATCACTAATTTGGATCGTACATATAGAATAAGATATGATATTTAAGTAGAAAAAGGGTAAAGAAGGTTGATCCATTAGCAACTAAATCTCTTAACCACACCTCCAATGATTCATTTTTCAGGAGCTGAGTTTGTGAAAATTCTATTTTGATAATGTCTATGATGGTGAAATTATCAGATAATCAGTATTTTTGTCTGCTCTGATACCATGTTATGTGACTATCTCATCTATAAGTTTGAGTTATTAGACGTATTATCACAATGAGCAATTTTACAACAATGGCATTTGAGAAGCTTATATTTGTTTTTTTTTTATCATAATCATCGGATTTCCTTTTAAAAGTAAATCATTATTCATTTCATATATGCGCAGGTGACACATTTTACATGTGGTGGATTTGTGGTTGGATTCAAAGTTAATCACACTATGATGGATGCTTATGGCTTCAAAATGTTTCTAAATGCATTAAGTGAAATAATTCAAGGAGCTTCTGCACCTTCCATCCTACCTGTATGGCAAAGGGATCTCTTAAGTGCTAGATCATCACCATGCATTACATGCACACATAATGAGTTTGATGAACAAGTTGAGTCCAAACTTGCATGGATAGCTATGGAAGACAAATTAATCCAACACTCATTTTTCTTTGGAAATAAGGAGATCAAAGCCATTAAAGATCAATTATTGGAACCAGGGTATGGTTCAGTTGGAAGATTTGAGTTATTAGTAGCGTTTCTTTGGAAATATCGTACAATTGCACTTGATATAAATCCTGAAGAGAGTGTTCGTTTGTCATACGTTGTTAATGTACGTGTAGGACCACAAAAAATGGAACTACCACTTGGATATTATGGCAATGCATTTGCAACACCAGCAGCCGTATCAAAAGCTGGATTGTTATGTTCAAATCCATTAACCTATGCTATTGAGTTGATTAAACAAGCTAAGAATCAAGTGAATGAAGAGTATATTAAATCATTGGCAGATTACATGGTGATTAATAGGCGACGACCATGGACTAAATCTTGGAACTTTCTCATCACAAATGATGCAATACTTGGTCTTGATGAAGTTGATTTTGGATGGGGAAAGCCTATTTTGGGTGGGGTTGATAGAAGTCCTTTCTCTTTTGCTAGCTTTTTCTGGTCCTTCAACAACAACATAGGAGAAAAGAGTACTGTGATAGCTATAAATTTGCCTCAACAAGCCATGGAAAAATTTCAACATCTTATCCACGATTTTACTAGTAAAAATGTAGAAAAGACCCAACTAGCATCAAAGATTTAGGCCATCCTTGTGTTTTAATTAAGTTATGATGTCTGAATTTGTATACATATCTTACTATTAAAATACTAGTGAATAAGTCTCTGCGCTTTTCAGAATTGTATGATTAAGACAAACTTACCAAATTAAAAGAAATAAACTTGTAACTAGATTATATTAATAGACATATTTTAGTAGCATTTTATTAAAAAATTGTTATACCGTTTATGTTTGTGTAATGACCGTTCAGTCGTTTTATTAATTTTAACCATTATTTTTGTATTAACTTTTTTTTGATAGCTTTGTAAAAAAAAAGTTATGACTTATAAGAATAAATGACATGATCTGGTGATTTTCATTTAAATATTTTTTTAAAACTATTCGTTAATTATAGTTAACTAATATATTAATAATATTTAGATAATTAATTAAATTTATAATTAATGGGCTAAGCCCGTAACTTCTTTACACATAACAAAAAAAAATCAGAAAAAAAAAGAGATTAGGCGAGAGACATACCTGCACCAAGATGAAGAGCAGCCGCACGTCTTTCAGGTGTAACTTCTCATCCAAACATTCAAACCTTTGTTTATATATATTTATTTTTAATAATTAAGAATTAGAAGTGTAGATATTATATAATTGCCTTGATAAGAAACTGAAAGTTTGGATTAAATTTTCAGTGGATAGCTATTTGATTTTGGATTTTTGGGGAGGACATTAATTATTATTATCTTTGAATTATTTTATGATGTATGGGTAGTGGAAATAAAAAGTACATAGAATTGTCATATGAATTAGTAGGGTTTTTACTAAATTATTTATAGTTGTTTATTAGTTAATAATTAGGTGAGATAGAATATATAAAGTGTTTCAGAAGTTATGTTTTAATAATTTTAACTATATTTAATATATATACATATAGGTATGATCTGTGTATATATATAGGTATGATATGTGTGTTGGGTTGTAATTTTATGGTAAGATATTATACTATAAAGCAAGTTTTGATATAGTGATATATGAAATTAAATTTTAGGTATATTGTTTGAGATGAATATTGTCAATTTTATGAAATTTGGAGAAAATTAGACTTTATTCTAGACTTCAAATTTAGGAGGATGATATGTAGTGTATGGGTTGACATCAAGAATTAGAAACTCAATTATACTAATATAGATGTTGTTAAATTAGAAATCTTATCGCATTTATTTTCGTGAATAGAGTGCATTGATTTGAAAGTTCAAGAAAAGTGGAAGACTCAAGTCCCGGAGTGATTGTTCGGTTATTTGAGGCAAGTGGATTTCCTTGTAGTATATGTTTGGGAGTAACGGGATTGTTGATGGGTTGACTTGTCCACATTGATTAATTCTAATGATGAAAAAAAAAAGGATAACAAAAGGCAATGTGATTAATTGTTTATGTGTGATGTGTTGAGAAAGGGTTGAAAGCTTGTTGACTCATTGTTGATGTGATTTCATGTTTGTGTGGTTGTGAATGTGCAATGTTATGAAAATGGTTATCTCCTCATTATTTGTGTGAACTTGCCATCTGCATTATTATGAGGCATTGGTTGTGTCAAGTGTTATGTACATTGAGAAAGAATGAGTACTTAAGAGGATGTACCATTTCGAGGAATGTATTGCGCGCCGCGATGGATACTATATTTCGAGGGACGTATCGCACGCCGCGATGGTTACTATTATCGAGGGTCGTGTCGTGCGCCGCGACAGATGCATGGACAGATATGTCCCCCATGGTTTCTGGACTGAGAGACGGCGGGTGTGTATCACTAGGTCAGACATGCATCATTATACTTGACATGAAATTCCATTGCATTACACACACTTATCATTAGTGAACTTGATATCATATTTTGTTGATCTTTTGAATGCCTTTCTGCGGAACTTGTAATTGATCATATTGAGCTTGTTATTGCGGATATGTAATTTATTGAAGTATCGTTGTTGAGGATATGTAATTTGTTGAAGTGTTTTTGTTGAGAATATGTAATTTGTCTAAGTGTTGTTGTTGAGATACGTGCTATGTAAACTGTGAGCTGTTAGGTTGGGTTGATTTTAATGCAGGTTGTAGTTGTGGAGGTTCTGTTGGGGTAGTAGGAGTACCCGTATTTCATTCCCTTAGCTTGTGTTTATAGGTTTACTTGCTGAGTACCGTGTGGTTTGGTACTCACCCCTTGCTTCAAATTTTTTTTGTAGGTTATAAGCCTGGATTTTTGTTATACTTGTCATTCTCTTCTTTTCCGAGGCTTCTTGGAGATTTCTGAGTTAGCTATTTCCATCTCAGCAGACGTTCTTCTCCTTAATTATGATCTTGTTCTATTTTAGAAACAGGTTCATTTGAGACTTGAGTTTTTCTTTTGAATCAATTATAATGTTTTAGAGGCTTGTACACGTAACTAACAGGTTTGGGGGTTTTATTATGTTACTTATATTTTATTTCTGCACTTTATTATAATGGTTGAGTTTTAGGATGACTTGTCTTGGTGGGATAAGACGAGTGCCATCACGTCCATTTTTGGGTCGTGACAAAATGGTATCAGAGCCCCAGGTTCATAGGTCTCACGTGTCTTCAAGTCGAGTCTAAGTAGAGTCTTGAGGATAGGTATGGAAACGTTTATACTTATCTTCTAGAGGCTATAGTGACTTTTAGGAAATATCTTCACTTTTTGAATCTCTAAAGTGCATCATTTGTCTGTTTTGATTCTTACCTCTTCATTCCATTTTTCTCTCATTTATGTGATGACTCGTGCGTAGTTTCTCATGTGATTAGTTGTTTTTTCATGTATTAGTTGGATGTTAGATATGGTATTCAGGTGGAAGTGTTATATTTATGAAAATAATGTGTGTTCGTATTTGAAGAGATTGAGTAAGCTTAGTTATCCCAGTAAAAAGAATAGTACGTGTATGGTATATATAATACTTATAGTGATTTAACAATTGAAAGTGGAGTGATTAAAAGATAGGTGGCTAGATAATGGACAGTGTAATTTGAAAAATATAGTTGATACAATTGTTATGTAAGAATTGCTTAGCGAATAATGAGAATGACGTTGCACCAATTGAGGTTATAATCTTTCATATATTAAATGTATATTAGTAGGATTATGATACCACTACTATAATGCTATGGATACTTATTTGATTAGATTTATGGAGTGGTTACTCATACTATTGACTTGATAAGAGATCGAACAGATTTAGTGGTGTATTGCAGTTATTCAATAGATCCAAATGTATGTGTTATTTGGGGTACAATCTTCTCAGTAGGTATGATGTGTTCTAGTGGTGGATCTTTGGTATGATATTAATGTGTGTGTAGGCTATGAAGTGTATCCTTAGTATTTTAAATGAGTAGTGTTGATTTTATCATAAGCTCCAATTGAGTGGAGAAATATTGAAATGACAAACATATATGTAAAGAAAGTCCCAATGAGTATGCTTGGGTGAAGGCAATTGAATATTTTAGTAAGAAAATGCGTATAAAGTCAAGTTAATATGTTGAATTTTTTTGGTTGGTATAACTGGATTTGAGGTGTCATATTGGAGAAATGGTTGACATCGTGATGAAGAAAAGAGCTAACTAAGCATGATCGTAATAAGAGTTTGTGATGGATTGTGAGAGAGATGCAACTATATGATAAGGATTGTTAGTTAAATGAAATTCTTATTATAATGACGATTGTGAGTATCTAAAATTATGATTCTTTTTTACTATTTGTTTAGTAGTTTGATTATTTGGAAAGTTGTATGAGGTGTTGCGACACCACTCCAATAGAATTAAATGAGCTAGACCCTTAATGGAAAGAATCAATGAGAGGCTATAAAATCTTCAGGAAGAGGAAAAAATAAGGATATTTATTCAGATTGTAATGGCCAAAGATATATCTTCAAAGAGAGTGGATAATTGACTTCAGAGACATCTGGTTTCATCTGTTTTGCCTAGATTATTGTGATAGTTTTATGGGTTCATCATATTGATTAAAACTATTGGATAAAACTTGATAAATGAGTGTATATAGATGTTCATCTCGAGTGTGATTATATATTTTTTGTGGTTTTAAGTTGGTAATGAGTACAATTGAATTTTTAGCAAAAAGATATGATAAGGTCGATGGAGAGACGATCAATGATAAGCTTAAATACGTGAATTCATAAAAAACATCAAAATATGAGTTAATGTTGATAGATAAAGGAAATGGGTACACATTTGGATTCTAAATTCAAGGTTTACATTTTGAGTTTAGGTTTGCGATAGTGTGGTTTATCAAGGTATGGATTGGTAAGGTAAGAAATTATTGATCACATTGAGTATGATTTACTTGAAAATAACTTGAAAATAATTTGAGTAGTAAATTTGATTACTTTTGATTGTCATATTTAAGGGCGATTTCACGTAATATTTTGATTTAGAGGATAGGGTAAAAAAAATATATCATGAATATTGATAAAAGGATAAGATCGATAAGCAAGTCAGCAAAAGGAAAATTAGAATGGTGTGTTGAAGGGTTCAAGATATTTAGAATTTTATGTCATGAAAAAAAGAATCTAAGAAAAGTGAAGGAATAAGAACTCTCGTATAAACCCTTGGTTTGTAGTTGAAGAATTTATTGATTTTTTTGCTTTTGAGGTAAGATATGACTGTGAGATGTGAACTAGTTCAATTCAAACTATTATGATGTGTTACATAGATATTTAATATTGAGTAGAGGTTATGAGCTTATAGTATACCGAATTATTGGAGTCATAAATTTTTTATTAGGTGTTGGTATGAGGTGTATGATGGTTTTAACCATTAGTTGCAATTTGGTATCTGAAAAAAAATATACATGCAGAGTTGACATTGAGTGTGGTTCAATTGTTGTGTCTCGATGGTAAAGTACTTTTAGATTTGAAATTAGTGTTATGAGTCTTAGGTGTAACATGTATATGTCATGAAATGCTTAAATGAAAAGAGAAGTAACCATAGCTCAAAATTTTTAAAGGCGATAATGTGTTTGCTTAAAAGACTTTGACACTGGTGAAGGTTTGAGAGTAAGGTAAATAGCTGGTGTAGCTATGATGTTTATTGGTATTAAGAGTACTAGCTTCAATGGAGTACTGTGAGAAGTATGTGGGATTTGATGAATTGAGTAATTGTAATATTGTAATGGGGATCAAACTAGTTGATTGTGGATGGCTAAGAATCAAAGAGATGGAGTCAGATGAATGGAAATATTTGATATGGACATGATGGAAGAAGTGTTTAGTATTATTCAATCTTGTTACTGTATATTCTTATGTAACCACCTTCTTCGTATTGGGCACTATTTGGAGTATGATTCCCTACGTATATTACGCGTATTTCACATCTATGGGTGAATTCTTAGTGGTGGATCAGATGAACTGATCCTCTTATGTCCCTTGATATGATGAGATCCTTGGGCAGAATTGATCATTTCAGTAGCGATAGGTTTAGTTTTGTTTGGAAGTTGAAGTATATAAGTAAATCTACACGCACAACATTGCTTGTGAGAACCTATATAAGAGTATAAAGATTAATTGTCTAAAAGTGTTGATGGAGGTTCTGGTAGCTTAAGTGTATCGCTAGCTATGTGGTTACTTGATCTTGTTGTTCTTGGGTTAGATAAGTTTTATTCTTTCTTGATTAGTACTTGATGTCTAAAGATCATATTTTTATAGTTAAGCTCATGAAAACATTATATTATCACAAGTAAATCTTGATAAGATCTAGGATGGTTTGTGTGTTGTGAGTGTGATTGATTTAAGTTCATTTCTGGTAGCAACTGGTATAGATTTAGAATGTTATCTTTATTATATGAGAAATGATTTGTCATGATGGTTATATTAAGGTCCAATGCGTTTGAGATTATATTTAGTTCATGAGTTAGTGTGTGACGTGATAGTCACTCTTGAGTTATAGAACTTCCAAAGGTTAATTTGAAAGCTGAGTTCTTATTAGTTGTTCTTGATGGAATGGTCTTAATGAGGAGCTCACTAGGAGAGATGAATACGGACCGGTATGTCACAACTTAGACTTTTGATAACGTTGGATATTCTTCCTTCTCCTTCTTTATGTTCGAGGACGAACACGATTTTTAGTGGTGGATAATGTAACGACCCTTCAGTCGTTTTATTAATTTTAACCATTATTTTTATATTAATTTTTTTTTTGATAGCTTTGTAAAAAAATTATGATTTATAAGAATAAATTACATAATCTCGTGACTTTGATTTAAAAAATTATTTAAAACTATTTGATAATTATAGTTAATTAATATATTAATAATATTTAGATAATTAATTAAATTTGTAATTAATGGGATAAGCTCGTAACTTCTTAATACATAACAAAAAAAAATCAGAAAAAAACATAAGAGATTAGGTGAGAGACATACCTGCACCAAGATGCAGAGCAGCCACACGTCTTTCAGGTGTAACTTGTCATCCAAACATTCAAACCTTTGTTTATATATATTTATTTTAATAATTAAGAATTAGAAGTGTAGATATTATAGAATTGACTTGATAAGAAACTGAAAGTTTGGATTAAATTTTCAGTGGATAGCTATTTGATTTTGGATTTTTGGGTAGGACATTAATTATTATTATCTTTGAATTATTTTATGGTGTATGGGTAGTGGAAATAAAAAGTGCTTAGAATTGTCATATGAATTCGTAGGGTTCTTACTAAATTATTTATAGTTGTTTATTAGTTAATAATTAGGTGAGATGAATTTATAAATTGTTTCAGAAGTTATGTTTTAATAATTTTGACTATATTTCATATATATACACATAGTTATGATCTGTGTATATATATATAGGTATGATATGTGTGTTGGGTTGTAATTTCATGGTAAGATATTATACTATAAAGCAAGTTTTGATATAGTGATATATGAAATTAAATGTTAGGTATATTGTTGAGATGAATATTGTCGGTTTTATGAAATTTGGAGGAAATTAGACTTAATTCTAGACTTCAAAATTAGGAGGATGATATGTAGTGTATGGGTTGACATCAAGAATTAGAAACTCGATTATAGTAATATAGATGTTGTTAAATTAGAAATCTTATCGCAATTATTTTCGTGAATAGTTTGCATTGATTTGAAAGTTCAAGAAAAGTGAAGGACTCAAGTCCCGGAGTGATTGTTCGGTTATTTGAGGCAAGTGGATTTCTAAACGCTTGTTAAGTGCATGAAATGCGTGTATTTCCTTGTAGTATAAGTTTGGGAGTAACGAGATTGCTGATGGGTTGACTTGTCCACATTGATTAATTCTAATGATGAAAAAAAAGGAATAATAAAAGGCAATGTGATTAATTGTTTATGTGTGATGTGTTGAGAAAGGGTTGAAGGCTTGTTGAATCATTGTTGATGTGATTTCATGTTTGTGTTGTTGTGAACTGTGCAATGTTATGAAAATGGTTATCTCCTCATTATTTGTGAGAACTTGTCATCTGCATTATTATGAAGCATTAGTTGTGACAAGTGTTATGTGCATTGAGAAAGAATGAGTACTTAAGAAGATGTACCATTTCGAGGGACGTATCGTGCGCCGCGATGGATACTATATTTCGAGGGACGTATCGCGCGCCGCGATGGTTGCTATTATTGAGGGTCGTGTCATGCGCCGCGATAGATGCATGGACAGATATGTCCCCCATGGATCCCGAACTAAGAGACAGCGGGTGTGTAACTAGGTCAGACATGCATCATTATACTTGACATGGCATTCCATTGCATTACACATACTTATCATTAGTGAACTTGTATAGTGTTTTGTTGATCTTTTGATTGCCTTTCTACGGAACTTGTGATTGATCAATATTGAGCATGTATTGCGGATATGTAATTTGTTGAAGTATTGTTGTTGAGGATATGTAATTTGTTGAAGTTGTTGAGAATATGTAATTTGTCTAAGTGTTGTTGTTGAGCTACGTGCTATGTAAACTGTGAGCTGTTAGGTTGGGTTGATTTCAATGCAGGTTGTAGTTGTAGAGGTGCGGTTGGGGTGATAGGAGTATTGTATTACATCCCCTTAGCTTGTGTTTAGAGGTTTACTTGCCGAGTACCGTGAGGTTTGGTACTAACCCCTTGCTTCTACAAATTTTTGTAGGTTATGAGCCTGGATTTTTGTTGTACTTGTTATTCTCTTCTTTTTCGAGGCTTCTTGGAGATTTTTGAGGTGGTTGTTTCCATCTCAGCAGACGTTCTTCTCCTTAATTATGATCTTTTTCTATTCTAGAAACAAGTTCATTTGAGACTTGAGTTTTTCTTTTGAATCAATTATAATGCTTTAGAGGCTTGTACACGTGACTACCAGGTTTTGGGATTTTTATTAAGTTACTTATATTTTATTTCTGCACTTTATTGTAATGGTTGAGTTTTAGGCTCACTTGTCTTGGTAGGATGCCATCACGTCCATTTTTGAGTCGTGACAGTTTGTTTAAGGAAAAATATTACCCTTTTGACACCGAACTCGGCAAAATTAAATATAAGTATTATTTTGTATAGAACTAATCCAGTTGAGATGTTAAAAATAATTTTGTCTATCACGTTGGACTTGTAAATTTGTGCAAAACTTGTATAGTTTTTGTTAGAACCTTAGTTTATGCGAAGCAACTATTGGAACAATGGACCGAGCTTCACCTCTTAGCTTTGTAAAATTATTCATCAATATAAAGATCTCATCATCATACATTTTTTTTTAAAAAAAAAATCAAAAAAGATACAAGAGATGATGTAAAGTCAATTGGCTTCAATTTTATTGACAAAAATCAAATCATTTGGCTATTCACCATTTGAGATTTCTAAAGACTAATTTAGAGAATTGAGGAAGACGATGAACTCTTAAGAGGAAAGAAAGATGAGGGGAAAAATGTAATTTTGAAATTAGAAAATTAATTAGAAATAAATTGGTAACCTGTCATAGCAAGTCAACATTAGCCGATAGTGTAAAAAAAATACACTAACTATGCACAAAACTTAAATTCTAATATAAGTAATTTTCTAACAAATCGTTAATGAATTAATTTTAAATGGAGTGGGAACAAGAAACAAGTTAAATTATATATATATATATATATATATATATATATATATATATATATATACACACATTTATATATATGGCATGGGAGTTTAATGTTTCAATGTGAACCTATTTAATCTTTAATTCATTTTATAAGAATGATTTCTTTCTAAACTTAAAAATAATTTAATTTAAATTAAATATCTTATTTTTTTATAATCACACAAGTATTATGTTATATTTAAGATCATATTTTTTAGAAGTTTTATAACCACGTAAAATTTTTGACATAGTTAAAAATCTTTATTTTGGCTTGAAATTTTGTGTCCATACAAAATATGTTCACAAAAATTGAAATAGATCGAGTAAAGAATGAAGTTGATTTCACAAAGAATATATGAATATTCTCTATGTATGAATTGACATGCATATTAAGAAAATAATAATTGACATAATAAGTTTATCATTTTATCTTTATTAATTCTGAAGTTCATGAATTAAAAATTTAAGATTTTCAAGAAGTTCTACATTTTTCAAATTAATTAATTAAGGGTATAATAGGTAAAAAAAAATTATTCCTTGATTTGTTAAAATTGACATATAAAAAAATGGACAAGTAATTAGAAACAGAGGAAGTACTAAAACAAGATACTGGACAATTTATTTCCGATATTGTCACCCCCTGAGCCTACACCCTGGATGTGGCCGACACTCAATGACCATTGCTGATCTTGAGAGGATCCTTGACCTGACATACTTAACTTAGCGGAAGACTTAACTCAATGAAATTGTCTCATTCAATAAGTTAAAGTAAATAATTTGGCCAAAATGACACTTAAGTCTCAATAACAAAATACATCCAATACAAAGAAGAGACGCAAAACTAAACTGTCTAACTGTCTATCTATGAAGCCTTCTAAAATACAGGTGGATGTTGAGACAGACCCCACAACACCCTATAAAAAGAAATACTAAAAGCAATAAATGTGTCCTCCAGAATGCAAGGAGGCTCACCACTGACTACAAGTGCTCAACTTGATCAACGAGGAGTTAGATGATGCTGATCTTGATTACCTGCGTCTGTATCATGGTATGATGCAGGCCAACTGGCATCAGTACATTGAATGTACGAGTATGCGAGTTGGAATGCTAAAACAACTTAAGCTTGAAAAGAGTAAGAAGGAACACTTACGCTGGCTCTGCTCAACTCAAGAATAATATGACTCAATAATACTGACTCATTTCAATATAAAGCAATTTAAAAGCAAGTACAATATAAAGAAAAGTTATTTGAAAACATATTGTAAGTTCTAAATGTATACAAGGATACAAATAACTTTGAGATTTTCTATAAATACAAATGAACTGATGTGTATATATAAATACATTTAACTTCTGTGTGAGTTTCTCTAACCGACAACCATCACATAACGCTACAGTAATGATACAATGATCTACTCACGCTATCAACGCATGCTATACTCGGCCAAAGGTATAAGACTTGAACTGAGTAATGGATCCACTAATCTACTGTAAAAAGGGTTCATCTAAAAAATATGACGCTTTTCAACCCATGGTGGCTAAATGGTTTATGGAGGTTGTGAGTTGTCTGAACTTTCCTCATATCCGTGCTTAATACTACTCTAAAAAATATATTGGCTCTTATATTTTAAAAACATACTAATTCTGTAGTTTGAGATTAGAGCTCAAAATACTTAGCTCAAAGGCTATCTTGGAAATAACAATTTCCCTGCTTGCTTCATTTAGAAAGTTATTTCTCTTTAACTGAAAACTAGTCCGAAGTCTCTTTTGAAAAAAAGCTTATTTGTACTTATAAAATCGTAAAAGATACGAGAGTAAGTTGTCAAGTGCTGCACAAAGTGCTTAGTAGAAATCTAAGAACCCGTTTGAACATGCAATATTAAATCATAATTTGAAATCATAATATGAAATTATGAGATGAAGTTTGAAGTTTTGTTTGAACATGTGATTTGAACTTTTTATATTTTATATTTTTTCAAAAATAAAAAAGACTCAATAAGTTGTAAAGCTATTAAAATTGTTCTAATGCTTTATACAATCTTACCCAACAAGTACAATTTTATAAAATCGCATAATACACTATCATAAATATATTCTAAAGAGTAAAATATTTATTGATCAGACGTTAATTCAATAAAAAAAATATTAAATATAAGTTGTGGTGTGCTAGTTTTTTAGTATAATTCTCCCACATAGATGAACAATCTTCTCATGTTGAACTTGCATTCTCGTTCATATGACTAAGAAGACGAACCAACATTGTTACTTTGAGTCATTTGTTGATCAATTTGACCGGTACATTTATTTGATAAAAAATAATTAATTCTGATTATAAATAGTAGAGTAGAAATTGATTTGAAGTAATAATAAATTCTATGTGTTAGTAAGAATAATTATTATATGAGATATTAATGGTTTTAAAAAAATTAGTAATGAGATAAATTATTAATGACTAGTTAGCGCATATACATATATATATATATATATATATATATATATATACATATATATATATATATATATATATATATATATATATATATATATATATATATATATATATATATATATATATATATATATATATATATATATATATATATATATATATATATATATATATATATATATATATATATATATATATGAGGTTGTTTTTACAAAATATAAATTTGTGAGTCAATTTTTGTACTTGAAAAATGTTAAATCGTGATTTGAAACTTCCAAGTTGTGATTATTGGAGAACTTGAGATTTTATCTCATGATCTTGAGATAAAATCAGCATGAAATCGCATGTCCAATATTGATTTCATCTCATGATTTTATATGGCGATTTCATATTGCTTATTCAAACACCTACTAAGTCTTTGATAAAGTGGTATGAGAGAAAATGTTGATACTAAGAAAATAACTAATGAAGGAGATATCAACACTGTTAGCACCACAAACATCAGACACGATGGTGAGAAGAAGCACAAAAGGAAAGGAAAGGATCTTACCTTAAAAGTAACAAAGAATTGAAAACTTGTAACTTCTTCATTATTTAAATTTGAAGTTGAAAATTTTTGTTCAAGATTTATAAATAAACAACATGACAAGAGTAATACCATAAAGTGCAGTCTAAGAAGGATAGAGTAGACGCCTACCTTCCCCAACCTCAGAGATAGAGAGGCTGTTTTCAGTAAACCTTCTACTCAAGAACAAATAGTCCAAACAGTTCATGAAAAAGAAGTAACATATGTGCAAAAATATTAGCTAATAACAAAAACAACATATGGTAACATAACAACAGCTACAAACAATATTATAAGAATAAATAACAAAAATTGAATGACAAGAAATTATAGAAGCAATACTACAACGATGAAAGCAAGACTAAGTTCCTGTAGGCAAGGCGGTATTAATATGAACGAATAACAAGACAACACACTATAATCTGCTAACCTTCTAGCCTTAAACCACTTCCCCCCACCCACCCCCCCACTCCTATTAAAGGTCAAGTCGATAAGCTAAAACTGAGACATGTATAACCTGTTTACTTTGTCGGTGTACCTCTCCTGAAATTGTTCATAGGTAAGTATTTACTTTTATATATATATATATATATATATATATATATATATATATATATATATATATATATATATATATGATATGTGAATTATTAATTTGAAAACTTAGGCTATTCTAATACCGTATTTATTAATTATGATTAAGTCACACTGTAAAATTGTATAAGGGTTGAGAAACTTTAGATAATTTTACACACATTCTTAAATTTCTCTGTTTTTTATTAGAACAAGTAGTACGTCACTTAAAATTTGATGTTCAAATAAAGGGGCCCAAGTACCACATATACATAGAATGAAATAGTTTTTTATAAAACGAGTAATCCCTATATAAGAAGAGCATGGACGCGTACCAATAATTCCTATAGATTGAGTAATTCCTATTAGTATATGTTTCCTATAAATTGATATTAGTATAGTTTCTTTTAATTGATATTAGTATAGTTTCCTATAAATTGAGTAAATCCTATTATGTATTAATATTCTCAGAAAACATATTGCAGCTTTAACTCCTCGTGATTTTGAAGCTTGATTCTATTCATCGCCAATCTGGTAAATACATTAATTTCTTCTTCTTTTTTGTCGATTAATTAACACGAATACATTTCTTAATGTTTTTAATACTTGTTCAAGTCTTGTTTTTCTGGTAACAAGAAGTTCAAGATTATTCTTTTCTAGCCGTTAGGAACCTCGGTTGACTGACTCTTTGGAGAAGAATGAAAGCATAATTTTCTTGAAGTGTAGGCAGAATGGGAAGATCAAAAATCAAGGTGGAACTAATTAAAGATGACAAGAAGAGGATGAAAACTTTAGTGACACGAAAGGCTGGCTTGTTCAAGAAAATTTCGGAACTCTCTATACTTTGCGATATCAAAGCATGCATGATCATATATGATGAAGGAAATAATAATAATTGTGAAATGTGGCCGAATGATCCAAATGAGCTCATAAATCTATACAAAAATCAACCATTTGAAGGACCAACCAAAAGGGGTAAAACATTGTCCGAAGATGAGATCAAAGTAGAAAAGGATCAGGATTCAAGATTTGACTATTTCGAGAATAATGGAAAGAAAAAGGCTGATGCGATCAAAGTAGAAAAGTATCCGACTTGGGATTCAAGATTTGACTATTTATCTCAAAAAGAATTGCAAAATCTTGCTGGTGTTCTTGAGAATAGGATGGAGAATGCAAAAGGAAGAATAGAATTGTTGAAGAGCATGAATGGAAGTTGCTCACTTTCTCATCGACAACAAATATGGGACTACAACAACTTGATGAACCAAACATCTCTATGGCCTATTTCTGATCATGTGAATTCTTTCAACAACTTTTTTCAATCAAATATTGGTGTGAATTCAATGATGGAGTCAGAAAACTGGTTGGCAAATGATGAAATTGGTTCAAGTTTGGCAATGCATCCTATGGGGAATAATTATGGGATTATTGATTCAAGTTCGACAATGATGCAGCCTATGGGGAATAACGAAATTGGTTCAAGTTCGACAATGCAGCAGCCTATGTATCAGTACCCTTTCATGTACAATGGCTCTACCCATGTCATTGGTTCAAGTTCGACAATGCAGCCTCCTATGGGTCAGTACCCTTTCACAAACAATGACGACTCTACTGGGGATATTGGTTCAAGTTCAACAATGCAGCCTATGGGGAATAATAATGAGATTGGTTCAACTTTGACATTAACGCAACCTATGGATCAGTACCCTTTCATATGCAATGACTCTACTTATGATCTGTCATATGGATTCGTGTAGATTTTACTTTTTTTGATCATCAATATAGTTTACAGTTTATCTTTTGTTCAATTCTGAAGCTGTTGGATCGGAGTAAACAAATTAGGAACTGTTTTTTATGTAACGTCCTGTACCTTTTTTGATGAAAGACAAGGAGGACAAAAGTAGTAGAGGAATGTGAAGTAAAATTTGAGCAAATTGATAAGCTAATTTGTAGTTCAAACTCATTGAAGGGAACTTCAAAAACCATCATAATACTTGAAATATTATGTCATGTTGGTGTGCAAGTAGTTGAAGTGGGAATGGACACATACATTGTAAGTGTTTTCAATTTGAGGAATTGAATTGTGCAAAAGGAAGCAATTTTTTCTTTTTTTTTAATAAAGTTCATAGGAAAACAGAAAGTATACTTTTGAAATAACCCGAAAAATGGATTGTAACTATCTATGACATAGCTTTGGCTGTGGAAGTTGTAAGTGAATATTTTTTTCCTTGTTCAGCTGACGGTACGATTGGGGATCACATATCTCTCTTCTACTTCCTCATGGTGGATTAGAGAGATTTGATGTATGCATTCCTTACAATGTCTCAACAAATGGAAACATCAAGGAGTTAATCTTAATTTGGAAGATATATATGCATCGTCAAAAGTTGCCAGCTCCTTCGTTCTTCTCTTGACATGCTTGAATCTTGATAGGAAAGTGCCTCCAGTTTCGGCTATCATCAGCAATGTCTATAATTTTCTTGAGGAACAAAATATATATCTGCAACTGGAATTGGTAATTGGATTACTTCAACAGACTTTGTACTGGTTTGTTAATGTTCCATTTCTTTAATGTGGTTTCCTTGTCTTTGCTACTAATAACTTTTGCTTCATATAACTCACATTTCTGATTTGATGAAACTGATCTTACTCCTCTCTCTCTCACTTTTTTGTTGTTTTATACTTTCCCCTTCTATTTTCCTTTTAAAAATGAATACCTCTTTCTTTTTGTTTGAAGCAATCAAATTGGGTAAGCATGTAATTTAATTAGGAATCAGGATACAGTACTCTATATAATGATCCTAGTAATAGTATCATGCTACTCTCTACTGATGCACTATTATGCATATAAAATATATTTAAGTCAATACGTGATGTAGTTTTGAAATGGTGGCCTTGATATTACTAGTTTTAGTCCTTATTTGTTAGGGAAAATCCACCTCTTTTTTTTTTTCTTTTTCTTTTTTTCATAATTTCCGTTATTCTCTACCATTTCTAAAATTTTCATAATTCCTTATTTTCCTTCTAAAACTAAACTGCCCGATACATAACTCACCAACTCCAACAACTAAAATTTATCATTTTTTTATTTCGCTCTACAAATCTCTCCCTATTTTTTTATCAGTTAGTTTCTCCGTTACTTTTGAAATTCAAAATCAAGTTTCTATCTTGTCATAACTAATTCAAAGTGAAATAGGTAATCTTTTTATCTCTTCAAACTGTCTGTTCATGCTTTATTTTTTATTTATTTTTCTTAAAGAATGTTGAATCATATGGATGATGCACCATCTTTTAATCTTGATTTTACACAATTAATTCAAAATCAAGTGTTTTTGATTCCGAAGATATTGAAATTCAAAATCAAGCGTTTTTTATTTCGAAGATATTAATTGGGCTTAAAAACAGATAAAAAGAACTGCAGGATCCACAAATAATGGTGAAGGTAGGCATTGAGAAGTTGAAGAAGGAGCATGTAATATCGGATTTGCCGTGAGATGGAGAGCACTCATATTATCCGTGAACAACAATGGAGGACATATCAGATGGTTCTTTCTCAGTCGAAGATTGATAAGTTTTACGTTGTATAAACTCCCGATAAATGGTGAGGTACGAGTTTGCTGAATCTGCAGAAAATTCATCGACAAATTCATGTTTCATATTGTAATGTATAAGTATTTAAATGTAATTAGTTAGTATGTCCATCTTCGTTTATCGATTGTTAATGTGTTTTGGTTAGTTAATCAAATATACATTAATAAAAATATAATGTTTCACATTGTAATCTTAAGATATTATTTACTAAATAATTAATATCGTTTTACATTGTTTATTCATTTTTAGAAATATAAAAATATAATTCAAATAGAAATAATTAAATATTAGAGAAAATATAAATTTAATAAAATAAAATTACAACTTAACTAAAAAAATAGAAATTTATATTTGCTCATGATGATGGAGATGAGTTATAATCGTGGCGACCGTAATGATTGATATCAATAATGGTAGTGGTGATTGGTGTAATGGTAGATGTAGGACTATCTTGTAGTGATTGACGCAATTGGAATGGTTACCAGTGGTGATGATTGTGATAGTGGAGTCCGTTGATGTTAGTAGTTGGCGTTGTTGATAGTAATGGCTAAAGAAGTATGGTGGTTGATGATTGTGTTATTGATAGTTATGATAATGGAAGTGATTAGTAATGCGGCAGAGGTTGTGCTGGTGGTAATGACAAATGCAGATTTAATTATAATGATGAATGTGGTAGGTGTTGTAGCAATTGACGATCATCAGTGAAGAGGATTGTCAGGAAGTTAAAGGATCTGACCACAGAGAGGTGGTTGATGACTGTGACAACAGAGGTGGTTGCTAGTAATAATGGTTGTAACGACAAAGATGGTTAGTAATAATGGATAGTGGTTATGACAGAGTGGTGGTAAAAATGTAATGATACATCTTAGTTTCTATTAACAGGACAACTAAGCATATGAGGCTGCTGGAGAAACAGTATGCCGAAGACATTTCTAAACAGCAAGCATAAACACTTTGTTTTGCACTTAACATCTTTGAGCATACCTTTATCCAGCTGCAGCATAATGCAAATGATCTACTTATATCATTTACTTAACTTATGGCTTCAACAGAAACTAAAGTCATTTGGTTAGAAAAAAAATCTAACTTTCAAACAAAGGAACCATCAAACAATGTCTTTTATACTGATAAACGAGACATTGGTCTCGTTGGAAGAGTACACGGTAAAAATTAAGAGCAATATTACAAGGATGGGAATAGGAGCCAAAAAATAGTGTTCTTGTAACAAAACAACAAAAGATTCCTCTCACCTTGTGGCATTCTCTATTCATTTGTAGTTAAATCTATTTCTTCAACTCAGCACGTCCAAGAAGCTGATCGTTTGATTACAGGTTTCATTTGCTTGTCCTCTTCCAATGCAATCATTCCCAAATGTGAAGGATCCTCCAGCAACATTTTTGCTACAAGATATCCAGCGATTGACCATGTCTGATACTTTCTCGCTTGTTTACCAATATATCTTCCAACTGTACCATCATAATATTCAGGCCAGGAGTCCTTAGATAAGCGGCTCTCAGCAAGATCTATTGCTCGTTTTGCAATTTGTGGTCGTCCCGTCTTAATGCAGGCAGCGGTTAGCAACCATAAAAGCACTGCAATTTAAGATGCACATTAGACATTGCATTAAAGAGCATGACATCAAACTTGAAGCAATAGCCTATGCATCTTATTTCTTTTAGCCAGTGCACAGAAACAATATAGATGCTTCTACGGAAAGTGGGAGAGTAAATAATTTATGAAACACACATTCTACTAGTAAAGTTATTATGTTTTTTTAACACAATATGAAGTCCCATAACTAAACTAACTAATAAATCCAAGTTTTGCTCTACACTCCTTTCTCTTTCTGGACAAAGAAGTTGCACTACGAAATCACGCAAGTTATTATGAAATTAAGTAGCAAATCAAGTGAAGTGCTGAAGGAAGATGGAATAACCTGGCCAAGATCCACCATTATGGTAGCTCCACCTGGTATTCTTGGGATCACAACCAGTTATATGTCGCCAATCATGATTTTCTAGTGCAGGATAAGATATTTTTAAGGGCATCTCTGCTACTAGCTCGTCCCAGCGTGCTTCTATGAGATCCATAATAGCGGAAGCTTGTTCTGGAGTGGCAAGGGAGGACAATATAGCAATACAGTTACCTAAAGCAAACCATCTGAAGTCCATCCTTGCAGGACTAACATTCCCAATAAAGTAACCACCACGTTTAGGCACAAATTCAAATACCCAATCTGGGATTGAATCAGGGATAACATTAAACTTATTTACTGCAGTATGAGAATATTCTTCAGTTTTATAGCGGTAAATGTCGTTTAACTGTTGGAAATCAAGCCAAAAATAACTTCTCATGTGATAACTCAATGCATGTAGACGCTTCACTATTCTCTCAACGAATTCTCCCCCTTCTGTATCGTGCTTCAACATTGCCAAAGCACTTCGCAATGCCATAAAGAAGAGTGCTTGGATCTCAATAGGATAACCATAGATTCCCTGAAATACCAACCATCGTAATTTAACAACTCAATAATATCTTTTCAAGGACATAACTTCCATCCATCTATTGTGCACAAGCAGTTACAAAGCAATTCTGTTATGGTAGTCACATCAAACCTTTTTTTACACCAGAGAAATCTTCTGTTTCAAGATCTGGATATTAGTGGATGACGGGCCCGCCCCACTAGCCTTCTCTAATAATGGGAGTCACATCTATCATTTTCATCAGGATAAAAACATTGACTGGAGGCTGACTATTGTCGTGAGGCAATTCAGTTCACATAAAATTCCAAGTCATATATAGATCAATTAATCATCAAGAAGTAAACGATGATGCTTATTATGTGCTTCAAAGTACTTCTAACTATGATTATAACAGAATTCCAAAAGGTGATCTTAAAGTTATGCGGAACTTTAGGCTTTCGCGTCTAGTATTAGAATATGGATGCACAAGCACAAGGTAATTAGCAGAAAATTTTATTTCTTGAACATTTTGTTGAATACTGGGTAGCATGTATGAAGAGACGTGAGATAGGAAATACCGATTGTAGTAAGAAAAGTAGAAGTTGTATGTCCTTAGTGGCTGAACAGAAGGAGCAAGAAAAACAAAGGGAAAAAAAAGGTAGCTCACAAAGTTGAAAACGAAAAGGATATGGAAAGTCATCAGATGAGATTATATACAAGACATGGTTTTTACTTTTTAGTAGCATTTTCATCACAATACCAATCACAATCAGGTAAAAGAGATAAACAGCATACTCCAGTTATCTCATAGATTTGCAACTTTAGCTACAATAAAAGTTAAATAAAGAAACAGATTAAACAAGTATCACTTTAACATAAAACACAAGGAACATAAAATCTATCGTTACATGCTATAAAGAAGCATCAATAAACTTTCTATAAAACTGCTTCAACATCATCACCGCCCTTCTTTATTTCTACATACTTGGTAAATAACAAATACAGAAGCATACAACACAGGAAAGACGACAAATGAAGTAAAAGCAGCTTAAAAACAAAAGAGTGAAAGCTGCCAACCTACAACAAAGAAATAGCAAGCAGGGGCAAAGTAGAGAACGTGTCCATATGGTGGCTAGTAGAGACAAGATTGTCAAAAATGATGAAACGAGTTCCAAATCCTTAAAACAACTTTTAAAATGATATAATTATGTTTGCATGATCCAACAACTGCACTGTTCTAAATCAAGCTATGAATGCATAACCTAAATATGTTGCAAGCATAGAAACTATTAAAACGCATTGAAATTGATGTTGGGATCGAAATAATCTAATAATTGCAGATCCTGACAGCAATAAATCAGATGACAAAGAAAAACTATAAATATTCTTAATGATAACGGTTTGGTCAATTGACTTACATATGATAAAGACTAATATGAATAAATCTTCCCCTAAACAAACTCTCTATATAACTACAGTGTGGATGCTACTATGTTCTAGGGGAAGAAAGGATCTTTCATTTATACAAGTCCAAAACTTCTCTTCCAAGAAAGCGTTAACACAATGATAATTAGGGCCCGTTTGGCCATAGATTTTCCAAATAATATTTGGGAAAAAATTTGGCAAATAATGTTTGTCCATATAATTTGTCAAATATCCCAAATTTCCAAATACTAAGCTAGCGTTTGGCCATAAATTTTCAAATATTCTTGGCAAATATTATTTGAGTGAAAATTTGGGTGAAATTTTTTCACCATGTGTTTGGCCATGGGAAATATATTTCACTTTTTAAAAAAAATATGATTTATACTAATAAGTTTTAAAAACTATTAAAACTAACTATAAGTTTGTATTACAAGTCAATTGGATGTCCATCACACTAGAGCAATGTGGTAATTTGGAGCGAGTGCAACAAGTATCATTCCATACATCGTGAAGTAGACAAAGCACATGATTTTATTACCTTGAATTAATTTTTCATCATTTTCATTACAATCATATCATTATTTAATATTCACTAAATATTTCTTCACTATTTTGGTATTCACGTAAAAAAATTATGTAATACAACACAAACAACTACTATAGAGGGTGGTTTTGTAAAAGATAAAAGTTTGGGGTAAAATTTTAATTTCAAAAGATCCCAAATAATGAGATTTGACTCAAATACTAGAAAAAACTACTATTTGGGAATTTGGGATATTTGCCAAAAATATTTGCCAAATAATGACAAATTATATGGACAAACATTATTTGCCAAATTTTTCCCCAAATATTATTTGGAAAATCTATGGCCAAACGGGTCCTAAATTTTTCTAGTATTTGGGTCAAATCTCATTATTTGAAATGTTTTGAAAATGAAAATTTTACCCCGAACTTTTATATTTTACAAAAACACCCTCTATAGTAGTTGTTTGCGTTCTATTACATATTTTTTTACGTGAACACCAAAATAGTGATGAGATATTTAGTGAATATTATATAATGATATGATTATTGATGAAAATGATGAAAAATTGGCTCAAGGTAACAAAGTCATGTGTTTTGTCTACTTCACGATGTACGGAATGATGCTTGTTGCAGCACTCCAAATTACCACATCCAATTGACTTGTAATACAAACTTATAGTTAGTTTTGATAGTTTTTAAAACTTATGGGTATATATCATATTTTTCTGAAAAGGTGAAATATATTTACCAAATCCTATGGCCGAATAAATGGTGAAATTTCACCCAAATTTTTACTCAAATAATATTTGCCAAGAATATTTGGAAATCTATGACCAAACGCTAGCTAAGTATCCAGTAACGGTAATAAGTTGTGTGATATCACAATCACAAAAACAACCAATAATATACGCAAGTTAGGGCAAAAAGACAACTTACCATTCTTCTATCGATCATTGAGCATCCATCAGCACAGAGCAAAGTAGGAAATGTATCAAATCCTTCAGACAAACATAAGCTCAATATAAGCCTCATCCCCCTTTGGCACTCAGGAGTTTCAGCAAGACTGACATCTCCGGTAGATTTTGTGTATGCACGGAGAAGAATTATCCACCAAAATCCAGAATCAACTGGAGCTACTCTTCCAATTGCACTCTCACCAAAATCCGCCATGATCGTATCTGTCTTACGAACAGGATCATGAAGAACCTTGAAACTAGCCGGCATAACCCCTTCCCCCAGCTTGAATCTATCTACTCTTTTCTCCCACCCTTGAAGCTGTAGTGTCTTCAACAGGAAGTTCTTAACTATATCAGGCTCTCCATTCATCAGGAAGGCCAGAGCGCTAGGAACAAAATCTCGAACAAAGACCTACACATCCAGCAAAAACTTACATAGATACTTGAAACATGCTACTAAAATCGAAAATAACACATCCTGATCAAGCAAAATTGCTCAACGTAAATCTGAACTTCCCCATTACTGTATCTCAAAAATATAAATGGATTTCCAATTTTATTTTTTTTTGTCAAAAGTAAGACCTGTATATAAAACCAATATTATGGAAATTACAACATAACTAATACCGAAAGAGAAACTACTTCAAAACTGGTATATTTTATATAACAAGTACCTGATCATAATTGAGGACTTCCTCAGCAGCATGATCCACTGCAGCAATTGTACCAACTGGTTGGCCTCGAAAGTGAACCATGGAACGGCGTAGAGCATCCCAGGCTTCAGCAACCATTGGATGTGGCTCAAAAGAGTTTCGTGCCGATGAAGCTGGGGTGTCCAACCCAGACCTTCCCGGCGAGTAAGCATTCTCATAATTATCTAAACCTCTAGATAACCCTATGGATAACTCACTTAGCGACCTCTCATCAAAAGATCTCTGCCTCTCTATGTTAATCCTTGGCTTATCAAGAAGTTTCGAGAGATCAAAGTCATCCATCTCCGAAATGGAGCAGTGAGAGCTAACATTTTTCAATCCACTACCTTCCATCCTTGCTCTTAAAACCTTCAACTCACACAAATACAACAATTGCCCGTTTAGACAATTAAACAAGCTATATACACTCATATAACAACACAAACTCTATTTGTAGAAGAAAATGACATAGCTAATTGACAAAAAGGGGCAATTATATAAAACAAGAATATCAAACACATGGGAATTAATATATATACAAGCCATTGTCAACGGTCAGGATAAACAATCACATATATATTATTCAAAAATGGAAGTTATAAGAAACCAAATCAGGCAAATAGTGTGGCCCAACCGAAAAAATAAGGAAAAAAAATTAATAACTATTTGCAATTTTATCCATTTTTCTCTTTAGGGAAAGATAATTAACCAAATAAATAGTGTAGTAATAATAATTTAGTTACCATAATCAAAATAACCTTATCCACAAATTAACGCTCTTTTTAAAAAAAACATACTTGATATTGATCAGAAAAATAAACATAACTTGAAAGATAACCAAAAATAAATTAAAATTTTACGCTGAGAAAACGAGCTGCATTGCAAAGTCCACTGTAAAATTACGAAGAATTTGAGATCCAATTAATTAAAACAAAAGATAGTTAAGCAAACTGAGATCCAAAAAGCACAAATACCAAGAAAATAGAAAACTTATAAAAGAGAGTAGAGTCCAGAGATAGACCTTAGCTGAGAGAAAAAAAGGTAGTATTCTGCCGGAAATAATGGAGTCGGAAGCCGGCGATATAGCCGGAAAAATAAAAATAGAAATAGAGAGAGAAGAAGGGGGTAAGTAGAAAATGGAAGAAGAGGGGAAAAAAAGATCATGTTGTGGAACGAAGTTAATTTATAGAGTGGAATTTTTATTTTAATTTTTAATTATAGAAAAATAAAAGTTGACATTTGGGAATACTCTAAATGGGGCCCACAGAACCCCGATTTTACAACCTATTTACCTTTTGTGTAAGAAGAAGAAGCCACAGCTAAGATATTGCAGGATGAGAACAAGACAGTACTGTAATTAATATATAATTTTTGTTTTTTTAAATTTAAATATATTTTAATATAATTTATACATGTATAAATGATGTGAAAATAAAAAATATAAACCAAACACGACTACCTCTTTTTGAATTTATTTATTTTTTAAATTGCTTTAAAAGGAATGCTAGTTTATATATTTTGAAACTTTTTAACCTTAATACCCTACTTGACAAGATTAAGAATATATGAGATTAAAATGAATTTTTGATACATAGTTCTAGTTTAAAAATTGCGAGATTTCAAAATTATATCTTATTGTAGTTTTTGGTTAAACTTTTAAAAGTGCTTGTAAGTGTATTTCTTTCTCAAAAATGTTTTCAAAGCAAAACTACTTATTTCCACTCATATTATTCCTCAAAAATATTTACTTTGTCTAAAAACTTGGCCAAACACCACGTTTTTTTAAAATAAAACTATTAGTCTCCCAAAAACTTAGATAAATAGGCTATAAGACAAATAAATTAAAATGAAGTGAGTACTAATTATGCTAAATTTTATGTGATAATTATTTTTCTTCATTTTTATAACCAAATAAAATGTATTATCATAATTTAATAATTTTAACACATGAACAACTAACCATCAACCAACCCAATTACATTAATGGTTATGTTGATATTGTATTAAAAAACGAAATCTAAAAAAAATACTTAATCTTCACACCATTCAACCACCCATTTCAACTTAAAATAAAACTAAAAAAAATGAGGATTCCAATTTAAGTAGGGATATGGACAACATGTGATTGAAGTTAGAGAAAAAAAATCATCTTAAATTTGAAAATAAGTATTGTGATAGATACATGATCTAGTTCACACTTACAAAGAGAGTTGGTAAACATAGTGAATAAATAAGAAATTAGTTGGTATTTCATTTAAAATCCTCCTCAAATTAAACTATTACTTTAATATTCACCTATACTTCGCACAAATAGAAGTTAGGCATACACATATAGTCATAATTTATAGATATTATAAGGAATACTTTTTTTAAAAAAAAAAAAACAACAACTGATTCATTCGAATTGTATAGTGATCATTAGTGTATAGAAATTTTACGTGGTGTATCCAAGAATTGTATAGGTAAAAATAATAAAAGTTAACGACTGACTGCTTTAAAATTTTATAAATCAATGCATAGATAATTATTATTTTTAATTAAAAAAATATAGCAAAAATTTTAAAATCAAACTGCATGATATTTGTCTCAGACATTTTTGTTTATTTAATAGAAATTAACAGGAATAATGAGAAAAGAAAAATTAATTTAGAATAAAATTTCATTTATACTTAAAGATTTTATAGAGACACAAAAATATAGAGTACGAATCTAATGAGATTTAAGAAAATGTACATATATAAAGCATTTTTCACTTTTAACAGCTTTACCAAAAACAAATATGATTTTAGATTAACATAAGATTAAATAATTACTTAAAGAAAAAAATGAAAAGATTAAAAGTTAATGGTTACCGAAAAATTCCTTAAAACGTTTAAGTGGTGAGTCTTTAATTTATGATTATTTAATAGATGATATTAGTTTCAAATTATTGAAAAAATAGCAGATATACAAATTAATAGCTCTTTTGAAAATGTAAAAAGTAAAAAGTGGCTATTGGAAACAGAACTCACACAGATGATGTCCGCCTCAGCTTTGGTTGAGCGCTAAAATATAATGGTTAAAAATATTTATTATTTTAAGAATGTTTGAAATATTTAATTTAACTATATAAGTTATTATTTTATTTATATATACGATATAATTTTCTGAGGTTGCGCTTGAACACCTTTGACATAGGGTAGGTCCATCCATTGTGATCATCATCACTAATAATATAATAATAAAATTGCAATTTTCAATTATTTCATTTTTCATTTTCCCTTAAGTAAAATTACATGCACCATTTTTATTTTATTTTATTTTACTTTATCTTTTTAAAATGAATTATTACACCGTAAAAGTCAAATATAAATTAATTTGAATAACTTAATTATTTGAAATTCACGCGTGATAATAAAGTCGTTTGAAGGGATCTGTTTCTTCCGAAAAAACGTTATTTTTGTCAAAAGACACAACATTCTAAAAAGTCATGTTTGAAATGATGCGTTCACACCATCGTCCGAACAGATACGTTCCTTGGTGCAAGTGGCTATAAATAGATTTTTTTTAATTTTTTAAAGCTGATATTTTTTCTTTCTGCATACATTTTCTTACAGAAAACAAAATTGTTGACCAACTGCGTCTGTGTGTGCTCTTATTGTTGTTCTTGCGTTCGGTGAAATTAGTGAAGTTTGAGGTACCGCTATTTCTCTCATAGTTAATCTGTTTTACCATGGAAATAATTAATCTGTAACCTCGAATACTTGATGGAATCAAATTTCTTAAGAAAACACAATGGGTTATATGAACTCATATTATTTTTTTCTATGTGTTTCATCTTTTTTTATATATATTTCTTCCTAACCTGAATACAAAAAATAACAACATAAATCTCCGAATTATAAAAATTAAACCTATGAAAAATCTAATCTCTAAATCTACAGTCGTATTAACCACCCACACCAGAGTCTCCAAGTGAGGTAGAAATTAGAATAGTTGGTAAGACCTCCAAGTCCAAGTACGAGGGAATTGGCGGGAAGTCAACGTAGAAAGAACGGCGTAATTTTGGCCACTTTAATTGTTAGAAAGTCCTTATCGTACTTGTCTTTATTCTTACTCTTTTATCTTTCATTTTCTTTTTTTCTTTTACTTTTATTTATCTTTCGATTGTACTTAACAATTTCTATTCATTTTAATTTTTTTTTTAATATACATAAATTATTAATTATTAATTAATTCTGTAATTTACATTTTGATTTATTTGGGTCTTGGCTGTCATTTCATTTTCTACTTAATGAGAAAAGTTAATTATATTTTATTTATTTTTAGCAAAGGTAAAGTTTACTCTTAAGAATTTTTAACAAGATGTCAAGATTGAGTCTTACTTAAAGGTCATTTAGTATCAAAGGAATACATCGATATTGATGGTAGACGGTACTCCCTCCGTCCGATATTATTTGTCATTATTTCTATTTTTAAAGTCAAATTATAGAAACTTTATTAACATTTTTAGATGAATTTTTCATCATATTAATATGCAAAAAAAAAAATGTAATTTATAGTATTTTTCATATAGTTTTAGAATATTTAATTTTTTTGCTTAAAAAAACAAATTAATGTGATCTAATTTACCTTTTAAAATTAGTCAAAGTAACTTTTGATAAGCGCAACATGACAAACAATTTCGGACGGACGGAGTAGTATATTACTATGCGTAAATGGTACTATTTTCGACTATTTTTAGTTGTCATTATTTTTTTTGGAGTTTAATTATAAGAATTTTATTTAATATTTTATCATAGATTTTTCATTATATTGATTTGTAAAAACTACAATTTATAATAATTTTCATATAGTTTTTGAATATCTAATTTTTATTGTTTTAAATATTGAATTAATATAATCTAATTTAATTTTAAAAATTAGTCAAATTGACTTTCGAAAAGCGCAACATAATAATAAAAGTGGACTGAGGGAGCATGTATGTTGTGCTGATTATATCATAATATTATTATGGTCAAATCTATCGGTAACCCCGTAAAAGTTAACAACAAATTTCACTTAGACACCTCAACTGGGTGATGTTCATTTTAGACACCTCATATAAAATAAATATGACTCAACTCATAATTTTTTTAACCCCCTCATGAATCCACACTGCCCTGCGCTGATATATCATAAGCTTCATAAGCAAGTTCTCTCTCTATCATAGTTTAAATGTCATAATTTAACCTTGTAGAGTCAACTTTTTTAATTTTGATAGTAAGTTCGGATAAAAAAAAATTCTGGAATAAACTTATATATCTAAAAATTACGTATTAAAAGATACTATAAATCATACAACAACAATATATCTTGTGAAATCCTACTAGTGTAGTTTGTAAAGGCTAGAATGTACGCTAACCTTATAATTATCCTGTGAAAATAGAGTGATTGAAATACTATAAACCAAACAAGTTAAGCTATGATTTTAGTATTCTATCTTCTATTCTATTATAGAATATAACAGAGAAATTGCAAATAGCTAAGTTAGAATCAGTCAGTTGTCACTATTAATTAGTTAAACTTAATAACCGATGTGGTTATTAAATTGAACTAGTCAAATTAATAGTCTGTTCGGAGATTTTTTTTTCATCATATAATTAGGTCAGTTAGAGTCTTAGGCACGATTTTGTATCCTTATATGAGAATAATGGACTTTTGTGAATTGTGGATTGACATGATTTTTAGACACATCTCTAGTAAGATACTCTCTAATTGTTAACGGCAATAGGCACGACTTAATTCAATCTAAGAGGGGCTTAAGGCAAGGAAATCATATTTCGCCTTTTTTTGGTTTGTGATCAGTGCTGAATATCTCCCCAAAAAACTCAATGATTTAAACAACAATATAGATTTCTCTATCTTTCACATGAATAAAAAAAAACTAGAATCAACCATTTAGCATTTGCTGATTATGTTATTTTATTTTCCAGTGGTGTAGAGGTCACTGGAAATGCTGATGGAGACTCTCAACAACTACGAAAGAGTATCTAGACAAAAGATCAACAAATCAAAGTCCAGAGTCTCACTATTTAGCAAAGAACATGATCAAGCTAGACAAAGAGTAGAGGAAATAACTGGAATGACTTACAAAAGCCTTCCAATAAAATACATGGGCTGCCCTCTGTATGAAGGACGAAGACACTATGTTATGTTCTCAGAAATGATGAGCAAAATTCTTTACAGAACCGGGGGGTGGAAGAACAAGTTCCCCTCAATAGGAGGAAGAGTTGTGCTCATTAAATATGTTCTAATGTCACTTTCAGTTCACTCATTTGCAGCAATACACCCCCTACTGGAGTTCTTAATCAAAGGGAACAAATGTTTAACAAATTCTTATGGGGTGAAACCAGTGAGAAAACTAAAATGCATTGGGCATCCTAGAATCTATGTGATATCCTTGGAATGAAGATGGAGTCTCCTTTAGAAGACTTCAAGATATTTACCAGGAATTCACTGTTATTAAGAGATAGTACTCGGGAAACTCTCATTCCTGGAATGCCATGTGCAAAATCAAAAAATATTGTGGATCAACATATCCTCTGGAAGATATGCAGAGGTAATGTCTCAGCTTGGCAAGATAATTGAATAAGATTTAAGGCCCTTTGGCAATTTTTCCCTAATGACAGAAAGCCAAGAGAACTGAAACCGGCAGAGTTATACATTAATGGCCAATGTCACTGGGACATCTTTTTACCTTTCCTAGTGATAGATCACATCTATGACATGCAGATAAACTTGAATAGAATCAAGATGACAGACTAATTTGGACTCTAGAACAAAGTGGAAAATTCACTATGCCCACGACCTAGCAAATGCTGAGGCAAAAAAAGCATAGGAACTGGATCGATGACAAGACTTGGCATAAAAAAGTTCCCCTAAAGATGAACTTCATGTTGTGGAGAGTTATGAGAGATAAAATCCTTAGTGACTCTAGACTATAAAAAATGGAATATCTATTGCCTTAACATGTTATTGTTGCATACTTCCTTAAGAGGAGGGAATCGGATACTTCAGTTGCTCTAGAGATATTGCTAAAAGGATCTGGTCATCCTTGTGTGGTCCTGTGGGCATTCTCTGCTCTAATGTCCCCTTCAAACTCCTGATCAAACATTGGTGGACATGGAAAACCAAAAATCCAATCTTTTATGCGATCATAAAATGTCTTCCAGCCATCCCTGTTTGGGAACTTCGTAAGAGTAGATATAATGTTAAATACATGAAACAATTGTACCACACAAGGAAAACAATCAACAATATATCTAGCACTGTTGCAATGCTCCTTAAAAATTAGTTCAAGTTAGTTAATGTGGACCCGAATTGGGACTCCATTTCCTGCCTGATGAAAAGTAAGTTCAACTCCACTATCACTATCCAAGTTAAGTGGTTGAAGCTATCTAACAGCTTTGTGAAGATCAACTCGGAAGGTACCTGCAAGGATGGTTACTGTGGAGGCGGGGGAGTAATAACGGATCAGTCGAGCTCATTAGTTTTGGCCTACTCTTTGAATCTCGACCAAGGAACTAGCAACTGAGAAGACGCAAAATCCATGTTATATGGAGTTTAATGGTGTATCAGTAATGGATATGAATTCATTTTTGCAGAAAGGGACTCCAAGTTGCTTGTAGATTGTGTGAATGTCTTAAGCATCACTCTGTGAAGAATACATGATAAAGTCAAGGAGTTGAAGGATCACATGGAAAATATTGGATTCATCTTTAATCACTGCTACAGAGAGGCGAATAAGGTGGCTCATGCACTAGCATCCATGAGCTTCTTCAATCCTGACAACAATCTCTATGAAGATTTTGCAAACCTTCCTTTTGGAGTAAAGGGACTCATGACCATGGACAGGTGTGGGTTGACTAATTTCCAAACCAAACAAACCAAAAAGCAAGATATAATATGGGATCCTCCATAAGAACCTTGCGTCAACTAAGCAATTATAATTTTTTGCACACGGGCTCCTAAATTAGAAAGCCAATTGACAAATGTCATTTTTTTTATTTACTTCATCTCATATAGGATCTTCATATCCTTCATATCTAGCTGGGGGGGGGGGGGGAGTAATTCAGTCATTGTAACCTTCATCAGTTCATCATGTACCTTTTTATGGAAAATGAATAAAATATAATTTTCGGAAAAAAAAAAGTTAAGAGTCTTAGAAAGTATAAAAACAATGTGATACAACTGAACAGTAAATCATTTCTCAAGTATAACATTTCAGTGTGCTTTCTCTATATAGTTTCTTTGAAAAGTATGAAATGGAGATTCAGTAACTCTCAATAATCCATCATATTATGCATGTTTAATGAACAATTTAACATGATATTAGAGTGGTATAAACAATAATGAGGAGCAACAATTTTCTTATTCAAGTTTTAATTTATTATTGTCTTTTCTCTAATGATCGATATAAAAAAGAAGACCAATCATGATCATCCGCTCTATCTTATCAATGTACCAAGAATTGTCCAATTGAAATTTAGCTAGAGGAAATGGAGAATTGAACCCTTTAAAGTCAAGCAATGCAACTCAATCTCATGGAGAATAAATTGGGGTGATAAAGATAATGAAATAGGCTTAATAAAATGGTTATTTCCTGAATTATGGTCAATGTGAGCAAGAAATCATTATTAGCATCATGTTTAGATCAAATGCAAAATTGATATAACTATAGTCTGATCTATAGGAATGATTTGATAGATCAACATGTTGGGAATAAATCCGTAACAGAAATAATATTTGCGGTAATAAAGGCAACAAATGCGGAACACAACAATGCGGTTAATCAACGAGAATAAAAGAGAAATAATGACACCAAGATTTTACGTGGAAACCCTTCTAAATAAGGGAAAAACCACGACCCGAGAGGAGCAACGAATATCACTATAGTAAGGATTTTACACTTGTATGTCTGAGTAAAACTCCAAAGACCACTATACATTCAAAAGAAATAACACTCTTTTGGTTTTTCCACCTCACTACAATATAGCTCACCCTCTATTTTTCCTCACAGATTATTTTCCTCTGTGATGCCTCACTCTTCTTTCTCTCCTTTGTAATTCTTTTTTGGTGTACTTAGAATGAAGAATTCTCCTCCCTTTTATAGAGAACAAATACACTACCCTCCAAATGTGCTATAGAAGAAAAACATTTTTTTCTTCTTCATAGCTTACCTACTCTACCAAACTTTGAAATTGGCACAAAACAAGTTTTTCTTCTTTATAGATTACCAACTCTACCAAACTTTGAAATTGGCACAAAGTTTGGCACATGGGGATGGACCTCACAATCTCCCCCTCCAGACCCATGCACCTGAAGGAGGTAGCTCCAGGTTTCTAGCTTGAGTACATGCCGACAAGTTCTTTGCATAGCTCAAACTTGTCCTTTGATACCACCTTGGTCAGCATATCTGAAGGGTTTTCAGTAGTAGGGATCTTCATGACCTGCATAGATCCGTCCTCTATCTTTTCACGAATCCAGTGATATCTCACGTCGATATGCTTCGTCCTTGCATGATACATGGTGTTCTTGCTCAAGTCTATTGCACTCTGGCTGTCACAATAGACGACATACTCCTTCTGATGCAATCCAAGTTCTTGAAGAAATCGTTTAAGCCATACCATCTCTTTGCCAGCTTCAGTAGCTGCAATATATTCTGCCTCAGTTGTAGAGAGTGCGACACACTTCTGCAACTTTGACTGCCATGATATAGCTCCCCCTGAAAATGTAAACAAATATCCAGTAGTGGATTTTCTATTATCGAGGTCACCTGCCATATCAGCATCAGTATAGCCTTTCAAGATTGGATCAGATCCTTTAAAACACAAGCAATCTCTTGTGGTACCTCTTAGGTACCTGAGTATCCACTTAACTGCCTCCCAGTGTTCTTTTCCAGGATTTTCAAGGAATCTGCTAACAACACCAACTGCATGAGCAATATCATGTCTGGTACACACCATCGCATATATCAAACTCCCCACTGCTGAAGAATAAGGAATTTTAGCCATTCCCTCTTTCTCCTCTTTTGTTGTAGGACACATCTGTTTGCTCAACTTCAGATGACTCGCAAGAGGCGTGCTAACAGGTTTAGCACTCTTCATGTTGAAGCGTTCTAGTACACGTTCAACGTACTTCTCTTGAGATAGCCACAACTTTCTTTTTGTTCATTCTCGAACAATCTTCATCCCTAGAATTTGTTGTGCTGGGCCCAAGTCTTTCATGTCAAATGACTTGGACAAATCTTTCTTCAACTTTGCAATCAGATCTTTGTCTTGTCCTACAATTAACATGTCATCCACATATAACAACAAAATAATAAAATTGTTGTCAGAAAATCTTTTGAAGTATACACATGGATCAGAATAGGTCTTTGTGTACGTTTGACTTTTCATGAAAGAGTCAAACTTTTTGTACCATTGCCTTGGGGCCTGTTTCAACCCATAAAGACTCTTATTCAATTTGCACACCATGTGTTTCTTTCCAGATACTTCAAATCCCTCTGGTTGCTCCATATAAATCTCTTCTTCCAAATCTCCGTGAAGAAATGCAGTTTTCACGTCCAATTGCTCCACTTCAAGATCTAGACTAGCTGCTATGCTCAAAATAGTTCGAATAAAAGTCATTTTGACAACAGGTGAAAAAATTTCATCAAAATCAATACCTTTCTTTTGTTCGAAGCCTTTTACAACCAATCGAGCTTTGTACCTCACCAACTTGCCATTTCCATCTTTCTTGAGTTTAAAGACCCACTTGCACTTAAGTGGTCTTTTTTCTTTTGGAAGTTCAACTAGCTGGTATGTGCCATTTTTCTGTAGAGATCCCATCTCTTTGTGCATGGCTTTCATCCATTGGCTCTTTTCTGGATGAGACAATACTTCCTTAAGACTTCCTGGCTCACCTTCATCATTGATAAGGACATACTCTGAGGAAGGGTATTTGGTTGATTCTACCCTTTTTCTTTCTGATCTCCTCAGAGGTTGAGATTGTTCTTCTTCTTCTGGGTACTCCATTTGCTCGGTATTATCACCAAGTTGCTCCCCCTGCTCAACAATCTCATCGGGTTGCTCTTCATGCTCAGCAACTTCATCAATCGTACTTTCTGCACTTATGGGATGGTTAGAAGGAGAAGGAATGGTAACAAGATTAGGGACTATACCATTCTTTTTCTTGGCCTTCTCGGATAGATCATCAGCAGTTCCAACTTCACTTTCTCGAAAGATTACATCTCTACTTCTGATGACCTTCTTCTTCACAAGATCCCATAGTCTGTACCCGAACTCTTCATCTCCATATCCGATGAATATGCAAGGAACTGATTTATCATCTAGCTTGGTTCTTTGCTCCTTCGGTACATGTGCAAAAGCTTTGCAACCGAACACCTTTAGGTGCGAGTAAGACATCTCTTTGTTGGTCCAAACTCTCTCCGGAATGTCAAACTCCAACGGAACTGATGAACTACGATTGATAAGATAACACGCTGTCCGAACTGCTTCACCCCAGAATGTCTTGGGTAATTTAGCCATTCTGAGCATGCTTCTCACCTTCTCAACAATGGTGCGATTCATTCTCTCAGCTACACCATTGTGTTGTGGGGTTCCAGGAACTGTCTTTTCATGTTTGATTCCATGGTTTGAACAGTACTCTTCAAATTCTCTTGAAGTGTACTCACCTCCATTGTCGGTTCGGAGACGTTTTAGCTTTCGACCTGTCTCTCTTTCTATCAGAGCATGAAACTTTTGAAATACTTGAAACACCTGATCTTTGGTTCTCAAGATATAAACCCACAATTTTCGAGAAGCGTCATCAATAAAGGTAACAAAGTATTTATTACCTCCTATCGATTCTATCTCCATTGGACTACAAACATCATAATATACCAAATCAAGTATATTCGACTTTCTTTCAGATGATGTCTTAAATGAGACTCTATGTTGTTTACCAAATAAGCAGTAGTTACAGGGTTTTATCGTTGTACCTTTGGGAAAAAAATGAGTGACTTTTTGGAAAGAATTTGCAATCCTTTCTCGCTCATATGACCCATTCTTTTATGCCATAAATCTGCAGAATTTTCTTCGTGAGCCGCATTTAATTCACCTTGGCATATTTCTGCATTTGTCCTGTATAACGTGCCACGAGCAACTCCTTTTGCAATCACCAATGCCCCTTTGGTGAGTCTCCATTTTTTATTTGCAAAGTAGTTCTCATATCCATCTTGGTCCAAAGCAATTCCCGAGATCAAGTTCATCCGCAAATCAGGTACGTGGCGCACATCTTTCAACACTAATGTGCATCCAACATTTGTTTTTAAGCAAATGTCTCCGATCCCCTCAATCTTTGAGTAACTTGTGTTACCCATTTTCACATTGCCATAATCACCGGCTACATATCTGCAAAAAAGATCTCTTACCGGTGTGGCATGATAAGATGCTGCTGTGTCGACCACCCATTCCGACTCTATACCTGCCAAGTGCATGCATTTTTCTTCCTCATTTATGAGGAGAACAACATCGTCATTATTTTGCACCATGGCAGCTGTGTTTTCATCATTCGCTGCTTTCCCCTTTGCCCCTTTTTAGATTTGGACAATCTCTTTTGAAGTGTCCTGGTTGATCGCAATTGTAGCAATTTCTGGCCTTTGATTTTGATCGGACTTTGGACTTTCCACGAGCTCCGGATCTACCATAGTTACTTGAGCTCCTTTGGTAACTTCTGCCTCTACTTTCCGTGATGAGAGTCTGTCCGTGATTTTCAGGCCTTTTTCTCATCTTCTCATTAAGCAAAAGGGCTGATGTGACATCCTTCAACTCAATAGAGTCCTTACCATGTAAAATGGTTGTTGATAAAGTATCGTAGGAAGATGGCAACGAGTTTAGGAGCACTATGACTTTATCTTCATCCTCGATCTTTACTCCGAGGTTTGCTAGCTGCGTGATTAGTCCATTAAGTACATTTAAATGAGACAAAAAATTTGTACCTTCATCCATATGTAGTGCATATAACTGTTTCTTTAGGTACAATTTATTTGTCAGCGTTTTGGACATGTATAGATTTTCTAACTTTGTCCAAATGCCACATGCACTCTCTTCATCGACGATGTTATTAACTACATCATCTGTTAAGTGCAATCTGATTGCACTAGCAGCCTTTTCATCCAATTCTTCCCAATCCTCAAGTTTCATGGATTCGGGCTTTTTGGATTTGCCGCCTAGTGCCTTATGCAAACCCTGTTGGATGAGCAAGTCTTTCATCCTTCTCTGCCACATTGAGAAACCGCTATCACCGTTGAATTTTGCTACCTCGTACTTTACTCCAGACATTTTTTTTATTGAGTATAGTACAATGAGCTGCAAAAAATATTTCTGTAAATGAGCAGAACCTGTGCTCTGATACCAATTGTTGGGAATAAATTCGTAACAGAAATAATATTTGCGGTAATAAAGGCAACAAATGCGGAACACAACAATGCGGTTAATCAACGAGAATAAAAGAGAAATAATGACACCAATATTTTACGTGGAAACCCTTCTAAATAAGGGAAAAACCACGACCCGAGAGGAGCAACGAATATCACTATAGTAAGGATTTTACACTTGTATGTCTGAGTAAAACTCCAAAGACCACTATACATTCAAAAGAAATAACACTCTTTTGATTTTTCCACCTCACTACAATATAGCTCACCCTCTATTTTTCCTCACAGATTATTTTCCTCTGTGATGCCTCACTCTTCTTTCTCTCCTTTGTAATTCTTTTTTGGTGTACTTAGAATGAAGAATTCTCCTCCCTTTTATAGAGAACAAATACACTACCCTCCAAATGTGCTATAGAAGAAAAACATTTTTTTCTTCTTCATAGCTTACCTACTCTACCAAACTTTGAAATTGGCACAAAACAAGTTTTTCTTCTTTATAGATTACCAACTCTACCAAACTTTGAAATTGGCACAAAGTTATTCAAAGTTTGGCACATGGGGATGGACCTCACACAACATGTCCAAAAATTTCAATCTACACAAAACCATATATAGTTTCCCACACTCAGGATATTTTCCTTGTAAGTGTGTATTACTCATGATTAAAGAATTAATGAAAATAATTTGACTCTATATTTTCATCATTATGTGATTGTCCAAAATCAAAGGAATACACTGATAAAATAGTAAGACAGAACTTACTGCAATTACTGATGGAATTGAATGATGATTGTGGTCAAGCATGTAGTCGAATCCCTATGATGAATCGAAGTGTGGCAGCGGAACTGGGATTGTCTGATACCGGTCCTGTTCTGTTACTGATCTGATCGCGTTTCGGCTAGTCCTGGTATATACCAATAGGGACGAGGTTCGGGACAGATTCGAATTTGGAGCTTAAAAATTCAACTTTCCACTTTCGGCTTTCGGGGGTCATACACGTCTACTTTTTTAAGTAGACGTTCGATACATTTGTTCCAACTTACAGTTAACATCTCTTTTTTTTTTTGCAATAATTATTTATTTATTTTGTAATTAATTACCTGGTAGACGAATTTCCATCTCCAAGGATTGTTTGCATTACATTTTTGTATTTTATATAATTTACTCACGTTTAATATTTGAATATGGATTCCGATAAAAATATTGTTTAAAAAGGTAAAAAAAGCATAGTTAAGCGTGTTCAAAATATGACAAACTTTAGATTCACCCGTAATAAAAAAACCAGTAGTTCTAACTGTAAACTAAAAGATTACTATAGTAAGAATGAATACGGATGATTATACACATGTTAATGATACTATTTTTAATATTGCTAGTAATTCTGGATTAGATCCTTATCATGAACATTTACAAAGAAGGTTTGATAATTTTGATGAAGATTTGCCTTAAGATGATGAACATGATAATGTTGATGATTATAATGATACGCCTAATTTTGATAATGATGATAATAAAATTGAGCTTCACCTATGACTACTAGTACTCCTAGTCCTTGTCCCAGTCCCGCTCCTAGTCCCACTCCCTTTCGTTGTCCTGCTCCTGTTCCCTTGTACATCCTAAGCCTAAGGTAGAACGTGCTAACATAAATTGAATCATAAAAATGTAGGAAAACAAGGTGGTACGGGACATTTGAGTAATCAGTTAAAATGATGTTGTAAAAATGAATTTTTGCATGCTAAAGTGGTAACAGAAGCTAAAAAGAATTGTACCCCCTTCCTTAAACTGTTTGAGTAGGCATCTCTTACATGGTCCAAACACAATTAAATTCTTCTAATGTTTCTGGCTCTAGTTTACCACGGTCATATAGTAGAGAAAAAGATCTTGAAGAAATAGCTAAAATGATTGGTTCTAGTTTACCACAGTCATATACTAGAGAAAAAGATTTTGAAGAATTAGCTAATATGGTTGTTGTTATGGGTTTGCCATTTAGTTTTGCTGAAAATCCCAGATTCGTATATTATATTCAAATTGTGTATAATCCACATTTTAAAGGTTTTATAAGAAATACAATTAAAAAGGCTATATTTGATTATCAAGCTCAACATTTTCAATATCTTTGTTGTTTATTTTATTATAATAATTGTAAAATAGTTATTACTTCTAATATGGGCTGTAGTGTAAACGGTAATGATCATTTGACTGTTACTGCACATTGGATTGATGAAAATTGGAGTATGCAAAAAGAATTTTAGGTTATAAATATTGTCAAATAAAAAAAAAGGTTGTTATATAGCTCAAACAATTTTAGATATTCTATAAAATTATGGAATTAGTGATAAAATAAGTAGTATCACCTTAGATAAGGCTTCAAATAATACAATTATTGTTGCAATGTTAATACCTTCTCTTTGCGCTGTTTATGGTGATGATTTTCATATTAGGTGTGTTACACACATATATAATTTGATTGTTAGAGATGGTATACAAATATATGATAACAGTTGCAAGTACGTTGAAAATGCATGTCATCTTATATTTAAATGTCAAGTCAAGTCTAGGTGTAGAGATTTTTAAAATCATTGTTTTGAATATAATCTTCCACCTTGAAAAATTCCAAAACATTGTCTACTAGATGGAATTCTTTATATGAAATACTCGTAGTCGCTTATGAATATACAAAACCCTTACAAATGGTTTGGAATGCTCATAATTCAGATATGTCACATAAACTTGATTATAGTGATTGAAATGACATACATGAACTCATAGATTTCTTTAAAGTTTTTTATTTAACTAAAAAAATATCTGCACTTTCTTATCCAATCATTTACTCTGCTTTACCTAATATTTGTTTGATTTCTTCTAAATTTTATAAATTTAAAAATAAATCAATATTTAAACAATCTATTAACAAAATGATTGAAAAATTTTAAAAATGTTTTATTCTTATTCCTCAAATTTAGTTAACCGCTTGTTTGTTAAACTCTCATTACAAAGATGTAGGTGCATCTAAGGCGGTTGATAAAATATATTTCAACTTGGAAATTTATAGTGAAAAAGATGAAATACCTAGTTTTCAAGAAGTTAAAAATAGTAGAAAAATTGAAGCTAGAAAATTGTATGACTTATATAATTCTAATATAAATGTATCAAGTAGTGAAGATCCTCAATGTTCTAGGAGTAGACTTAATGAAAATGATATTGACAGTTATTTAGATTCTTATCTTAAACTTTCTCACAATAATAAAAATGATTTTGATGCATATGTTAATCAAAATACAAAACCTACCAAAGATGTTTTAGAATGGTGGAGAAATTGCGGGAAAGGATTTCCAATACTTCAACTGATGGCTCGAGATGTATTAGCTATGCAAGCATCTTCAGTAACTTTGGAAGGCGTTTTTAGTGCATCAAGATTTCAAATTGGAGAGCATAGACATTCATTAGCAGCAGATAGCTTGGAGATATCGGTATTATTTAGAGATTGGATTAATGCCGAGAGAAGAAATTTGGATCGTGAACCATTATCGACCAAATTTAAAAATGACGTTGATGAAATAATGCAAGATTATAGTGACGACGACATTGAAGCAAAGGAGGATTTATCTATTCAACTGATTCCCGATCATGTTACTAGAGAAATATTACATAATTTAAGAAAAGATCTCTATGATAGCACTAACTATTAAATTTAAATATATAATTATCTAAAAATTCACCTGGATCATTGGCTTGTTTAACACTTGACATACCTTTGAATTCCTTTATATTGTGATAGCAAAGAAGCTATTCAAATTTGCTGATAATTCAGTGTTCCTTGAAAGAGCAAAGTATATTGATATTGAATATCATTTATTAGAGATCTAAAAGATATTGAAGGGTCTTGTGATCTACAGTACTTGTACTCATCTAGCAGTTTGTTGATATTTTTGCTAAAGGTCTAAGTAGGCATCAACATCTTTATCTCATGTCCAAGCTAGGAATGGAGATCATCTTCATATCACCTAGCTTAAAGGGGGATATTAGAGAATATAACAAAAAGATTGTGAATAGCTGAGTTGGAACTAGCTAGCCGTCATTGTTAGTTAGTTAAGCTTAATACTTCATTGATTTGATTGTTAGATTGAACTTGCAGTTAGACAATTGTTAATAGTTTGTTAGAAGATACATTCCATTGTGTAATTAGATTGGTAAATGTTAGTGTATTAATATGATATATAATGTGACATATAATATATTTTTATAAATATTAAAATATCACACCAACGCAATTGAGTGCAGATGTAATGTGATGCATCTGTACAATTTAGGAGATTCAATCTTTCTCAGTAATTTACCATTGGATGCATGTTTAATGATCAGTATTGAGATAAGATTAGTTAATTAAATTTTTTTTAGTTAATTAATTCTCAGTTAGTTAGTTACTTAGCCTAGTTAGTTATTTTTTTAGTTAGTGATAGCTGGATTGTTTGTTACAAATTTTATTCTGTTTTGTATAAAACCTGTACAGTCACATTGGAATCAATTCAATTGATTTTTCCCCAACTGCATTTTTCTCTTCTTCTCCAACTGCATCCTTATGGATTCTGCTTTGCTCATGTGAGCATTGATGTTAACATGGTATCAGACAGCTTACTTTGATAGGTATTGTCTGTGATTCTTCTCTTCTTCTTCTTCTTCTTCTTCTGTTTCTATCGAAATTTAGAAATTGCTCTTTGATTCTCTTCTCCTTAACTCTGTTTCTATCAAATTCTGGAAATTGTTCTTCGATTCAAGCAATTTGAGATTGTATCAATTTTTCATTCCTTTCTGATAGAAGTGTTGAAATACGTATATTGAATTGATCTAAGATGACAACTGAAACTGTTGAACAATCAATGGTACTAGTAGAACAACTAATGGTACTGGGAGTGAAGAAATCAGTTCTTCTTTGTACATGCATCCATCGGATAATCCAGATGCATCCTTAGTGCAAGTTCCTTTTGATGGAACAGGATAAAAATCATGGAGGAGAAGTGTTTACAGATCTCTTTCAGTTAAGAACAAGTTAGGCTTTATCAATGGAGAGTGTAAGAAACCAGATCCAGGAACATTGCAGTATCGTCAATGGGAAAGGTGTGATAATATAGTGACATCATGGATTCTAAATTCACTAGAAAAAGAAATTTCTGATAGTGTGGAGTATGTGAGTTATTTGTTTGAGTTGTGGAAGGAATTGGAGGATCGATATGATCAGACATATGGAGCAAAACTCTACCAAGTTCAACGGGAGATAAATGATCTATCTCAAGGAATTTAGGATATCACAACATATTATACAAGGATGAAAAGATGTGGGAGAAATTGAGTACTCTTAATGTGAAGATTCAATGTAGCTGCAACTGTGTTTGTGGAGCTAAGGAAAATTCTTATAAAGCAGAATAGGACAGGATATTGATTCAGTTTCTTATGGGATTGAATGAGGTGTATACTGCGATTCGAGGAAGCATTCTCATGATGAATCCTTTGCCATCACTTGCACAAGCATTCTCATTGTTAGTGCAGGATGAAAAACAAAGGGAAATCAAGCCCAACAATCAATTGTTCATGGAATCGACTTCTCTTAATGTGCATGGTTCAGGAGGAGCAAGTACCTCCAAACAATCTCGACAGTCTCAACAAAGTTATCCTTCTTCAGCAGGGACTTCTTCTTTAGTAGGAAATAACAGTTTCAGAACCAATTATTCTCACACCTCCAACACTTACAATAACAATAGGGGTCGTGTGGTGTGTGACTACTGCAATAAGATAGGACACACCAGAAATAAGTGCTATAAACTCCATGGATACCCACAGAGAAACAATCAGAATCCTTACAATAACAACCAGAATTTTAAGAATGGATATCGCAACAATTACAATCAGAATACCAGATTTAACATAGGAAAAGGACTCATGGCTGATGTGCATGGTCCTTCATCTGATGTGAAGTCAAGTGGAGTTGAGGAACAAGGGGGTAGACATGATACACATCCCAAATTGACTAGGGAACAATATGAACAATGCATGAGTCTGTTGCAATAATTTCAAGCTGAAAATCATGGAGAATCATCTAAACGCATGGACCCTATGTGTGGCAACGTGAACCTTGCAGGTATTATAGTCTGTACTTCCTCTGTTGATTTTGGAAAATTATCCTGCAAATGTTTCAAAAACAAGTCTAACTCTTGGATTCTAGACTCATGAGCCTCAAATCATATGACCTTTGACATAAAATTCCTAACTGATACAACCTACTTACCTTATCCTTTGTTAATCACCCTACCAAATGGTTATAAGGTGAAATTCACTCAGATTGGTAAAGTGATACTTGAATCAAACATTATCTTACATGAAGTGTTGTATGTACCCTCGTTTAAGTATAATCTTGTGTCTATTCAATGCCTTTCTAAGTCTATACCAAAAAGTGTTGTATCCTTCACTGAAACATCATGCATTTTGCAGGACCCTTCAATGAAGAGGCCTCTGGTTATTGGTGAAGCTGAGGGAGGACTCTACTTTCTTTGTGCAAACTGTCTGAAACACACCAACTACTTTGTTGCCTCAAATGCTCCAACTTATGTTTCTGGTTCTTGTAATTCTAATCCTGAGCTTAAATCTTTTCCTAGTCTTCCATGTAAACATAATAATGAATGTCATGAATACTATAGTGTAGACAATGTTCTCAAGAAGAATAAATGTTCACAAAACTCTACTATAAAGAATTCAGTTCTGGAAAACAAAAGTCAGACTCATGTTTCTACTTTTCTTATGTCTCATACTTGTGATGTTGATGTATTGTGGCACAATAGACTTGGCCATGTACCTTTTGTGAAGATGAGGGAGATTAAATCCATACCTGAAAAATTCTCAACCAAACAACCTTTTCTGTGTAATATTTGCCCAATGGCAAGGCAAGAAAGACTGTTATTTTCCCACAGTATCAACACATCCACCAAAATATTCCAATTGTTACATATTGACTTATGGGGACCTTACCATACAGCAACACATGACAACCATAAATATTTTATCACTTTAGTTGATGATTACAGTAGATGTACATGGACCCAATTGCTAACCTGCAAGAGCAACACCTTAGAAGTTCTCAAGACATTCATATCCATGGTTGAGAATCAATTTAATACTACTGTTAAGTCTATCAGGACTGATAATGGTCTTGAATTCATCAATACAAAAACATCATCTTTTCTGAAGTCAAAAGGAATCCTCCATGAGAAAACTTGTCTTTACACTCCACAACAAAATGGTATAGTGGAGAGAAAACACAAATACCTATTAGAAACTGCTAGAGCTCTCCTTTTTCAATCTAAGCTACCAATAGAATATTGGGGGAGTGTGTATTGTGTGCCACATATATCATCAACAGACTTCCTACTTCCCATGTCAAAGGAAAATGTCCATATGAACTGTTGTACAACTCCAAACCATCATACTCTCACATGAGATCCTTTGGATGTCTTTGTTACCCAACCATTCCCAAGTGTCAAAGAGACAAACTACAAGCCAAAACTACACCACACATTTTCATAGGGTATCCCTTTGGATCAAAAGGTTACAAGGTTCTTAGTCTAGCCACAAGAAAGATACATGTATCTAGAGATGTAATTTTCAAAGAAAATATTTTTCCATTTACAATTGTTTCTTATGTGTCATCCTTTCCTTCTGTTCTGTCTTCTGTACCTTTTGTAGATATTATTGATACTGAAATTGGTTCACAAACACCACTGCATGTTGAAAATAATGAAATTGATGCAAGTAACATTCCAGGTGACAGTTCCCTTAACCAAACATTACCAAATTCTACATATACATCTCCCACTATTCAGCACAGAAATGAATTGATTACAACATTAAATAGACCTCATAGAACACATAAACTACCTGCATACTTACATGATTACATCCTTCCTAAATCTATATCTAAACCAGTATCAACTAATGTTCTTTCCCTCAATACTGCCTTCTTTAAACACCAACATATACCACCTGAGTTTCTAGAACATGAGAGTCAAGTACTTGTAAGAAACATTAGCAGTGATGATGAACCTTCTTCATATGAAGAAGCAGCCATCAATCCTGCTTGGCAACTAGCTATGACACAGGAGTTTGAAGCATTATATGCAAATCATACTTGGGATTTAGTGGATTTACCTAGTGGAAAGAAGGTCATAGGGTGCAAATGGGTGTATAAGGTAAAACATAAGGCTGATGGGACCATTGAGAGATTCAAGGCACGACTTGTGGTGAAAGGCTATACTCAACAAGCTGGGGTTGATTACACAGAAACTTTTTCACCAGTCATTAAAATGACAACTGTAAGAGCCTTGTTAGCCACAACAGTCAAGAAAGGATGGAGCATTTACCAGCTAGATGTGAACAATGCATTCCTCCATGGTGAATTACATGAGGAAGTATACATGGAAGTACCACCAGGCTTAGTAGTAGTAAAGTCATGGATGGTGTGCAAGTTGAATAAGTCACTGTATGGGTTGAAACAGGTGAGCAGACAGTGGTATGCTAAATTAGCTGAAGCATTATACACTAAAGGTTACACCCACTCTTTAAATGACTACTCTCTCTTTCACAAAATGAGTGCAAACTCCACCATTTTGTGGCTGTTTATGTAGATGATGTTATCCTAACTGGCACAAGTGTAGCTGAGATAGAAGAACTCAAAATTTTCCTACATGATAAATTCAAGATCAAAGACTTAGGCAAGTTGCATTATTTTCTTGGAATGGAGGTACTTTACAAGAAAGATGGACTCATTATTTCACAGAGAAAGTTTGTTCTTGATTTGCTAAAGACTTACAATGTTTCCAGCCTAAGCAACTGCACTTCTCCATTGGATCCTGCTGTAAAACTTCATGCCAAAAAAGGTTCTCAACTTTCAGATCCTGTATTTTACAGAAAACTTATTGGGAAGCTAAATTTTCTGACTAATACTAGAATGGACATATCCTATAGTGTGCAGCATCTTAGTCAGTTCATGCAGGACCCGAGGGAGCCTCACTTAAAGGCAGTATTATATCTCTTAAGGTATCTCAAAACAGACACAACTATAGGCATATTCATGTCGCATGATCAGTCTTACAATGTTAAAGCCTATTGCGATTCAGATTGGGCTGCATGTCCTGATTCCAGAAAGTCAGTAAGTGGGTATATTGTACTGTTAGGTAATAGTCCACTCAGTTGGAAATCAAAGAAACAGGAGACAGTATCTCTATCTTCAGCTGAGGCAGAGTATAGGGCCTTGAGAAAAGTTGCAGGCGAGTTAGTTTGGCTTAAAAGATTGCTTGAAGAACTCACAGTGCCCCTACCAACTCCAATTGATGTATATTGTGATAGCTAGTCAGCTCTCCATATTGCTCGGAATCCAGTATTCCATGAAAGAACCAAACATATCGAAGTTGACTGCCATTTTGTGCGAAACCTACTACAAGAAGGCCTCATTTTGCTACATCACATAGGATCCAACGATCAATTGGCAGACATATTGACCAAAACATTGACTGAGGTTAAACATTCTGCTGCATTACACAAGTTGTCACTGTTTTCTACTCCTCCAACTTGAGGGGGGGGGGGTATTGAGATTAGATTAGTTAATTAAATATTTTTTAGTTAATTAATTCTCAGTTAGTTAGTTAGTTAGCCTAGTTAGTTATTTTGTTAGTTAGTGACAGCTGGATTGTTTGTTACAAATTTTATTCTGTGTTTGTATAAAACCTGTACAGTCACATTGGAATCAAGTCAATTGATTTTTCCCCAACTGCATTGTTCTTCTTCTTCTCCAATTGCATCCTTATGGATTCTGCTTTGCTCATGTGAGCATTGATGTTAACAATCAGTTTAGCGCATCCTACATAAAATAATTTAGTGATTTCTCATGGCTTTTTTTATTATTATTAGTTATGTAAATTTTTAGATTGTCAATTAAATATTTATTAATTTTATACGTGAAAAATTTATTTTCATTCATATATCTATTAGACATTTTATAAATTATAACAATTGTTACATAAATAATTTATTTTTTATATATCTACTAAACGATCTCTTATTGGTCGCATTCTGCACATACCCAATATTCCGTGTTTATTCATCATATAAATATAATGTAATTGAATACAAAATTTCATTCTTTCACAATTTTATTGGTCATTTTCTTTTATTAAAATTTTTATGCACCTTCTATTGTTTTTTTAAAATAAAATAATATTGATTAAACTAAAAAACAAGAAGAAATAAAATTGGAAGAGTGTCGGGGAGTCAAAAGTGGACAAAAAAGGCGCAGTTCTGACTTCTGACAACTCTTATTCTGTCTTCAATTATTAGCAAGTGCTCATACCACTTTTGTTATTGTCAACAATTGTCATAAAAATTATTAACTTCACTATTATTATTATTATAATAAAAATAATTTTTAATAATAATAAATATAATATTAATTAAAAATATCAAAAAAATTTATAACTATTAATTAAATATCACTAAAACAATATTATTAAAGACTTTAAGAATATATACAAATAATATTAATTATTATTAAAAAATATATTTAATAATAATTAAATTATTATTATTAATTAATTATTATTAATAATTGGTGCATGTAGGATGAAGACAAATTACAGAGAAAATTGGAGACATATCATTAAGAATTTGAGGTCATAAAAAATGTGAAACATTTACATTTAGTGGACATTACATAAATAAAATATTTAATTCCATTTATTCATTTTCACTTGTTAATTTTAAACTTAGATGTTTTTTAATAAATAGTGAGTAATATGAGTATTTTACTTCAATATCACAATAACTTGGGGATGAGTCATTAATCTTGAGGATAAAATATAAAAAAATAATTATATTTTCTTATATATTAAAAAAAGTATTTTAAAATATTGAACAAATAAAAATAAATTGAAAAGGTGTAATCTTAGTGTTAATAGTCAATTATTTGATTCTTGGCTTTCTTTTGTGGTCATTTGACTTTAGTCAATTAGAAAAGGGCAAAGTATGCTCCTAACGTTTTGAACTAGAATTTACCCTAATTTGAAGTGTCATTATCATTCAATAAAAGAAATATGCATATCATGTTGTTAATGTAGAAATTATCAGACATGCCTTTTATTTTATCACTAGTGTACTTAGCCGCGCCTCGCGCGGTTATAAAAAAAATTAAAATAAAATTATATATTAATATCAATAATTACTTTAATAAAAAGAATTTGTTGTTAATCACATAATTTTATAGAAGAGAAACTATGAAAAATATTTAGATTAAATATGAAATTTATTAAGAAATCAATATATGAACTTCGAAAAGTTAAATATTAAAAATAAATTTTATAGAGAAAAAGAGAAGGTAATAACTAATAAGAATTGGGTAATATTAGAACTACTTAAATGTAAACTTGTGATCATTTTTTTTTATTTGAGATTTTCTTAGTATATTTTATATATATTTATGTAAACTTTAAATCTAATCGTTCTTTTATGCTTATTTGTAATTTTATAAATTATATTCTTAGTATAGTTTTTCAACAATGTATAACTCGGATTGCTATTAATAGTTAGTATTCATGACTATATAGTTAGCCAACACTATTATAAATCATTATCCACAATTACTATTACTTGTCCTCGTCATGACTCAATCATCACATGTTTTGATTATTTTTATTGTACAATATTAGATTAATTTAATATTTGTATTAATAACTTTTTAATAATTAAATTTTAAATAAAGAAAAGTTTAGAATTCTTAATTAGTTAAATTTCATACTTATTATCATCATCATTATACTTAGGTTTTGATATCCAATTATTTTTGGGACAACTTATATTGGAAAAAAAATGTAAAATTTAAAAATAACATAAAAGAGATCAAATGAGAGAATTAACTTCGAAAAAAAGATTCAAGAAAATGACACATACACAATTCCTATTTTTTTTAATTTTGTTTGGCTTAAACACAAAATATTAAAAAATATATTTCACGTTTTAAATAAATATTACATTTAACATAATAAATTCCTAAGAATAAAAAGTCACAGTAACTAAGAGGATTAATAATATGACTTTGAACTTTTGTAACATAATAAGAGTAATATTTGTACATTATTACACTAATAAAGAACATTAACTATAGAAAATGAAAACAACAAATTAGAGTTATTGAGACAAATATTTTATTATAAGTAAATAGAAATGTAGGAAACCAACTAAATTTTTAAAATTATAAATTAATCGTAATTTTTAAATAACTATAGAACTCCCGAAAAATAACAAATATGAAAACATAAAGACTTATTAATAAACAACTTGAAATATTCTAAGAAAAACAACAAAAATGAAAAATTTAAGAATTGTAATTTTACATATTAATAAATAATTTATTTTTGATAAAACCATGTGTATTTTAAAAATAATAAATTAACTTTACATTCTTATGTTCTATCAATTTTGTTAATAAAAATTGTTTCACCGGATTATGAAAGTATATGCAAATATTTCTTTAAGTAGCATATCGATTTCTACTTCTATGTTTTAAAATATTATAAGTCACAAACACAATAAACTAATATTATCAATAAAAAAGTGAGAGATGAATTTACCTAAACGAATAATTATTTTTGAAGAATGTTATTATTATATTTAGTTTAATTATCTAAGAATCATATAGAGGTTTAAGGAGGATAAATTAGATGTTTTTTTATTAAAAAAACTCAAGATTTCTATCTTCATGAACATAAACAAATAATATTAAATGTATGATTCAACAAAGAAAGTGTTGTAATTATATTAGACATATCAAATTATTTTTCCTTGTAAACTCAAATTATGTAAGAATGTCTAACCATTTTCACTATAGATATATCTTTAATAATCGGCAAATCTGATTAAATAAGTTGAAAAATTATGTACCAAAAGAAGAAAAAGATAAAGAATAAGGAGAAAATTACATTTAAACACATATAATCTTTTTTGACAAAATATAAATAATTCAAAAGGAAATAATATAATAGAAACATTACTTCTTAAGGACCTAAAAAAAATAAAGAATAATCACTATATAGCTCAAAATCCATTAATCTCCATCTCTGAATGTTCTCATTTTATCCTATATACAAGAGTCAAGAAAAATAATAATAAATAAATTATTAGTCCTAAAATGAATCTCAAAGTTAACAAAATAAAATATTATATCTCATAAAGAATAAGGAAAAATTACATTTAATCATAAATTCTCCTACATAATCATTTTGAACAAATAATCAATATATTTAACTCAAAATCCACTAATCTTTATCGCTTAATGCACCTCAAAGCTTACAAATATTGTAACATTTCTTCCACTAATTCTCTACCAAGGATGACTACAAAATAACAAACAATTTTAGTGTGATTTTATAGTGTTAATGTAACCTTTCACATTAAATAATTATAAGTTATGAATATGAAAGGTTTAGGAGGTTATGAATATGAAAGGTTTGAGGGTTATGAATATTATTAATACTAATTTAAGAATAGAATTTATATAATTAAAGAGGTATAAGTTTATAAAAAAAATAATTGAAAAAAATAAGAAAAAATGTCAAATAAAAGGAAAAAAATTAGAAAAAATGAATGGAGGTCATTGAGAGGTGCCACATCACCTCCTCTATGATCCTCATTTATATATATATATATATATAGATTTTAGAAAAGAAAAAAAATACGAAAGCAATTATTTTTGGCCTTGTCGTCAAATAGAACTAATCTTACTTCAAAATTGGACAGTATAATTTACTTTGAGAAAAGTGAAAAACTATATTTATAATAAAATTAAATGAATGAATATTCAAATAAATTTATTTTTTATGTCAAAAACATGTCGGATAGAAAACTTTTTAGTTATTGATGTTTTAACTATTTCTAATTTAAAGTTGCTATTAAAATTGAGTGATATATATATATATCTTGTGATGTACATGAGAAGGTATGACTTTGTATATATCCTACACACATTTTACTCTTTGTATCTTTTCTTGATCTCAACTAACTTAACCAACTATGGGCTCCTAACTAATAATTATTTTTGAATTTGAACTAACTTCTAGCTGTTATAAAGTTAAGTGTGTTACTTGAACTCTCTCAACATTTTTCTCCTTCAAAATCAACTCCTCTTTCTCAACCCTACTAAAGCCTACATGAAAGCGCTATAATACCGCCTGTAGTGATATACTTTTTGCTATGACAGACGACCTCAGTCCGAATAAATTCAAATTCCTAAATTTTATCGTGTATCAAAATTTTAAATTGAAAACGTATCTTCAAGATTTTTTTGAACTCCGCACGAAATATATTTTGAATAATGGCAAATTAGATCGTTATAACTTATAAGTCAAACTCACAAATTTAAAATATTTAACTTATGACTTTTGCACATTCTTATTATTTTAGCTTAAAACCAAGTACTGATAAATATTCTTTTATTTTACCTAAATACTCTGAAAGTGTTTTAAAAGTTATTTTAGCTTAAAAATATTTAAAAGAAGTCAATTCAAACAAGCTCTAAAGAGTCGTTTGACGCGATCGATAATTAATTGCAGGATAAATTTTGAGTATATTTTAATTCCATGAGTGGTTACAAACTTTAGGTACTTATTTCATAATTAATTATTAATATTAAGATAAATTATCGATCTCTACCTTTAGGTGGAACATTAATTTGGAATATGAATATTATGCATGACTTTGGTAAAAAATAGTTTAATCTCATTATAATTTATCTAATCTAACTTGTATGTTAATCAAACAACCCCAAAAGTTTTGAAAATATATATATATGTATAGGTGGTGTCATAAATTGGTAAAAGTCTTGTGGTACCTTAATTGTGCTCCCTGAAATTAGAGGAAGGAAAATTGTAAAAAGCCATATATTTGACATGTTTAAAATCATCTCCTTTGAGTAAAGACATTTAACAAGTGGCCAATAAAGTCAAACTACAATTATTTTGTGCCAAGTCATTATCTCTACTTAAAATCTACTTGAAGGAAGGAGTCAATCACAAATTTTCAACCATTTCTATAATAAAAGTATTTATTATCTCGGACTCCCATGAATTGCCAGGGTGTTAGATATTTAAAGATAGTATTAATTAAAAGGTAATTATTAATCTAAAGTTATTTTTTTGTTTTACACCTGGTGGTATTGGAGTTTATATTGAAGCTCCGAATTAAATTAAAATTTATTTTGTAGGAACCATTTAGGAGTGACACTTCCAATTGGATTTTCTCCATACCCAATGCTTGAATATGAGACTTCTGATTTTTTTGACAGGATCCATTTGGGAGTGGCACTCCTAATTGGATTTGCTCTATACCAATGTTCTAATCCGAGACTTCTAAATAATGTTTTTCTTTAATTTAATTCTAAATTCTATTTTTTTTAAAAATAAATAGAGATAGTATTATTTTGAATTTAGAGTAATTGGAAATCCTATTTTAAGAAAGGATAATTTTGAAAAAAAAAAATATTTCAACTTTTTTTTTTAAAATCATTTATTTTGAACCGTAAAAAGGGTGTTAAATACTTTATTTATATTACGCATTTCACATTAATTTATGTAGTAGACATATGTTAGATTTTTCTATTGGAATTTGATTTGAAATACTTTTTTCATTTTATTTTACTTGTCCATTTCGATAAATTAAGAGATTCTTATTGTTTTTTGCCTTCTCATAATACCTTTAGTATTAAATAACTTCATAAAATAGTTATATCAAATTTAGAGTTCAAAATATTGTTATTAAAATGAATTAAATAAAATACATTTTTTGTTTAATTAAAGATTTCTTTATCAGATCAACAAGGGCCAAAGAGATACAAAATTAAGGGAGTCCAAGGATCTCATCTAAGCACTAATAATTAATTTAAATTTTTGCATTCATTTTTGTCATAGGTTGGTACCCACCAAATTTCACAGGTTTTATTGGCAAGCAATAAACCTCATATATAATAATACAATCAATACTTTCCAAGCTACCTAACAGTACTGCAGGACCTAATTTTCACATAGCCAAATTAATTTGATCACAGGATACATCTGGAACAATGTCAATCTCTCTCTCTTGATTTTTGCACACACCAAACTAAAAGAAACAAATAGATTATGGTGTCAATTATATTTAAGTATTTTATCTAATTATATAATAAAATTCTTTTGTATGTCTCTTAAATAGTTAAATTAATAGGAAACTTTTATATATAGCCACTTAAAACTAGTTTAATTACTTTCCATAGCTATAGTTTCATAATTACAATTTGTAGCTACATGTTATATGAAGGAGAGAGATAAGAGAGACTAAGGGAGAGGAGAGAGGAGAAAGAGGGGGAGAGAGGTGAATTGTATATGTATATTTGTTAGATAATAGTATATTATACATATGTTTGTATATATGGCAAGCGAGATTGGGAGATGGAGGAGAGAGGCGAGCGATACTGTGAGAGGGAGGAGAGAGGCGATAGAGAGAGGGAAGAGAGTGGGAGAGAGTTGAATTGTATATGTATATTATACATATGCATTTGTATATATGACAAGCGAGACTGGGAGAGGGAGGAGAGGGGCGAGCGAGATAGGGAGAGGGAGGAGAGTGGCGAGCGAGAAAGGGAGAGATGTGAATTATATATGTATATAGGGGAAATAATTATATATTGTACATATGTATTTGTATATTCTGGCATTATATATATATACAAACGTGACTAATTATACAAACTCAAAGTCAACTCACGTAATTAATGTATAGTGTTATTCGCGAATGATATTTATAGTAAATTATAGTTATAATGAATAATTAAATAATATAAATTTATTTAATCGCGTAATTTTTCTTAAATTAATCCGAGAGACTTTATTCTTTCAAATTGATTAAATTACTAGACACGTCTTAACAGTCCAGACTAAAGGTTAAGTAGCTTTATGAAATAGTGATTCAACAAAAATATTATAGTTAACATTTTAAAATGACATGCATATATTTATTGTTATTGTTATTAATACAGCTAAGCCAAGTAAGTAAGTGTGCTCTACAATAAAGTCAAATTAATTTTGTTAGCAAGTTAGCACGATTTTTTTTTTAAATTTTAAGTGAAACACGTGTTCATGTCAAATTTATCCTACAAGTTGCCATACTTGAAATATTTGTTAGCCCATTTCTTTTTCTTTATACAAATTAAATTATGATTTGGTAACCAAGTAGATCTCATAGATTTGGCACTAATATAATTCCCACCAAATCTTATTCTTTTGAATACATAATAATTTCCAATCTATAATGAAATTTTTTCAAGTCTATCGGTTAAGATATAAAAACATGATAAATGACAAAATGATTATAAAAACTTTGAGATGTTAGGAACGCCATTTCTGGAATGAGACAAAATAAAATTATCTTATTAATTATATTTTTTTTAATATACGTATAAAAAAAATAACCAACTAATATTAGACCAGATAATAATAAGACTCGAGAGAAAAGGATCGTAATGATATTTTCTTATAGTTGAAAATGTGGATGATGTTGGGGGAAATAAATAGAATAATTTCCACGGCCGGTGTATTTGAATATATATTCTTTCAACTTAGAATATTCAAAATTCTTTATATTATTTTAAATATATTCATGATGAAAGATATTTAGTTTATTCATTTATTTTAATAAAAATAACATACTCGTGAAGCATGACACAAATTAACAATATTGTATGATTTTTATAATCCAATTACTTTCATAAAGACATGGTTTTCTCCCTTTCAAGAAAAAATGTGGGGTTTAAATTATTAACTTGATGTACAATCCTGTGAAACTTAGAGACTACTCAAAATTTGATGTGTCAGGTAGGAGATCTTATCCATGTTTGTATAAACAGCAAAAAAAGATATTTGAGGATATTTTTTAACAAAAAAAGTAATAGTATTAGATGAATTTAATCAAATAATATTATATTTATAGATATGCAACACCAAAATTATTTTTGTAATATAAACAGAAGACAAATAAAGAAATATGAATATGTGCGACAGATATAATGACCGAAATAAATATAATAATATACTCGTGAAATAATAAAAGAAAAATGAATTAGTTTTTTTTTTTTTTTTAATTTTCAATTTCTTAAAGTTTACTCTTTGTCAAACAATTATTATTTGAGTGGGACTCATATACAATAGCGTATGGTGAAATATAATCACAATATAACAACTAGGAATGAAGTGGAGATCTTATCCATATTTAATATTTATTGTTTTTACGAAACAAATTGAAATCAAATTTTTAATCTTTGAAAATGTAAGCTTGACTTAATTGCTTGGATTTAACTGATTGATGTATAGTAAGTATATTGCAGTTTTTTCTTTATTTTAGCAAGGTACATTAGACACAAGTGGGGTGAATTGTGTCCTTTTGTATTTTTGCTAGTTAAAAGAAAGGGAAAATTGTATGTAATAGCAAACTAATAACCTAAAATAAATGGAATAGCTAGAGTTTGATTTAATTGTGCTCCATAGCAAACATTAGCTAAAATTTGCCAGCGTCTCTCTCCCAAAAATCTCGCTCGCCACTCTGCATTCTCGCTCGCCTCTCTCGCTTTATACACAGAAGTGTATAATTTTGTTTCTATTTTATATAAAGCGAGAGAAAATTGTATATACACATGCAAAAATGTATATCTTCGTGTTATATACTTAATTATACAATTTACAAACATTTTACTTCAAATATTGCAGAGAAAAAGGCCAACGAATTATACAATTGCGAATTATACAATTGCAGTGAAATACAATTTTCTCTAGCTTTATACAACAGAAGTGTATATATTGTGTTTCTGTTTTTGTATAAAGCGAGAAAAACATATATCTTCTTGCTATACACTTATAATTATGCAAAATACATACATTTTAATTCGATTCAACTGTATGCAAAACAAATTATACAATTGAAGCGAAATAGGCCAGCGAATTATACAATTTATGCCAGCGAATTATACAATTTAGGCCAGCAAATTATACAATTGTATATGTATAGCGAATTATACAGTTTTATGTTTGCTATGGAGCGCAATTATGCAAACTTTGCTATAGCATACAAATATGAATTTTTTGTTTGCTATACGTGAAAGTTGCCCTTAAAAGAATGGGAAACTTTTTAAGAATAATTATAATTTGAATTTAATTAGAGATGTGTAGTTGCAGTTTGTTAACTTATGAAATATAGTTATATTTTAGCGGAGGAGATTGATAGGGTGTGTAAAAATCGAATCGATTAATAAGTTAAATTGAGAAAATATTATTAATTTATTTTATTGGATTATTATATTAATGAGATTTTAATGGTTTTATTAAAAAATTGGCTTATCGATTCGATTTTAATTTTCAATTTGGATTTTTTAGGTAAATCGATAATCCATTAAGCGGTAGTAATATTGAATAGTAAGTAAATTTTAGCACCTTATTAGTCACTGCCTTTGACCTTTAGCATCCAAGTCACACTTCACGTTGACTTTTGAGTTTACAATTTCACATTATATAAAATGTCGAAACTTAAAGTAAGAATCATATTCCTCTAAATTTCCCTTTATGTTGCACTTTGTATAGTACTTTTCATGTTAGTTATTACTCCCTCCATTTCACAAAGATGACCTGGTTTGACTTTGCACGGAGTTTAAGAATTTAAAGAAGACTTTTGAATCTTGTGGTCCTAAATTAAAGTTAGATCAAATGTACAAAATTAACCTTTGATCTTGTGGCTTAAACATGCCACGTGGAAAACTGAAATTAAAATGTTACTTAAAAAACGAAAGAGGTCATTCTTTTTAAACAAACATAAAAAGGAAAGGAGGTCATTCTTTTATTTTGAAACGGAGGGGTATTGTTTTTATTTTATGAGTGTGTTGTAAAGTTACATTATTATCTTGTCGCGTCAAATTATTGGAGAAATCATATATTGTTGTAAAACTTAAGAACAAAAGAATAATATAAAGATGAGGACAAGAAGAATATAAGACAAGAAAACAATATGAGATAATTTTCTTCTTCAAGTTTTCACTCAATCTTCAAGTGTATATAATATGAACCTTATGCCTAAGACTGGTCAACGGACCGGAACCGGTTCACCGGACCAGAATGAACCTGTACCGGACCGGACCGGAACCCGTTGACCGGTATGTTGACCGGTACCGGGATGAACCGGACCGGAATTACCGGGATGATTCATCGGTTTCGTTCCGTTCCACTATATATCGGGATGGAACCGGAATGAACCGGAACAGACCGGGATGGAACGGGACGGGATAAACGGAACGATATTTTTTGGAACTACGAAAATATAATTTTTTTTAATTTTTTTAAAGTATAAATTAATAGTTTTTAAATTTATACTATAATTTTTTACTTAAGTTTATTTTATAGATATTTTATTAATTTTTTTGTTGTTGTTAAGTTTGCAAGTAAAGTCTAATAAAGTTTTCAAAATTTAAATCTTTTGAAGTTTATACTTTATAAGTTATTACTTATATTCATTAATATTTATTCTATAAGTTATATTTATAAAATAATAAGTGTTAAAAAATATAAAATATAATTTATAAAAAATATAAATATAAATTATATAAAATATAAAAAAATTAATATATATTCAATAAATCGGACCAGAACCGGACCGGAACCGGATTGTACCGGGATGAACCGGTACCGGTACACCGGTACGAAATCACGATTCCGTCCCGTTCCGTGTACCGGTACAGGCTATCCCGTCCTGTAGGCAACCGAAACGGGACGAACCGGAACGAACCGGAATGGTACCGGAACGGTACCGGTACGTCCCGTTCCGTTGACCAGTCTTACTTATGCCTCTATTTATAGTGAAACATAAAAGTATACAATGGAGGAGGTTATAAAAGTGAAATGTTACAAGAATAATGGTTATAAAGTTGAAGGTTGTAAAGGTTAAAGTTATCTTCATAATGGAAGAAAGTAATGGAGATAATGAGTGAGTAACTTCTTGGTGTAGTGGACATCCATACTATAATATTTTAAAACATTCCTCCTTGGATGTCCATAGATAATGTGTCTCGTTAAAACATTACTAGGAAAAAAATCATGTGAGAAAAAATCCTAGTGAAGGATAAAGAGTACACATATCTTTTAATACGCTTGAACGTTGCCTCGTTAAAAACCTTTCTAAAGAAACCCATTTGGGACAAAACAATGGTTAAGGAAAAAAGTACAACACATATTTTTCTCCCCCGATAAAAACATTAGTTGATGTCTCAGACACTATGCATTCCAATCTTATATCACAATTTCTCAAATATTGATGTTGGCAATCCTTAGTGAATAAGTTTACAAGATTATCACTTGAATGAGCCTTTGAAAATCTATCTCACCATTTTGTTAAAGATCAGGTGTGAAAAAGACTTTTGGTAAAATATACTTTGTCCGATCTCTTTTGATTGTATACTCACTTCAATTGAGCTATATATTATTTTCGTATATAGTGGCTGAAATATCCTTTGTCAAAGAAAAATCACATATTTTCTTAATATGATAGATCATGATTCCAACCAAACATAACCCCGACTTACTTCATAGATCTATATTATTTCTGCATGATTTGATGAAGTGGTTACCAATATTTGTTGAATGCCAAGATAATGTTGTGCCTCCATATGAAAACAAATAGCTCATTTGCGATTGAGTTTTATTTAGATCAAAGAAACATTCTACACATACATAATCAAATCATTTCTGACTCATCAGAGATTGATCAATTTTATTGAAGCTAGTCTTTTTTTCTCAAAGAAAATCACACATCTTCTAGCATTTGAATAACCAACAATCTGCAAGTGCACCAATTACGCTAATACATGACATTTTTAAATCATTTTCATAAGGTTGAAAAGACTCTTTGTTTGTGTTAAGCAATCTCAAAATCATTGGGTACTCAATGAAATTGCTTTAAGACCGTTTAAATCCTTTAAGGATTTTCATATAACCTTAATCGTCTAGTTAGACGTAATGATCATTCATTATGCATAGTTAAGTATTTCATCTATTGTCAGACTAAAACAAACATCCATTACTGGAGAATATATCTCCATTTAATAATGTTAGGATTTTTGCGAAAACCCTTTATTTCCGAAGGCACAAACTGCTCTCTATATCTTGTGAGTATACTTTCGCACAATCATTCATTTGTACCACACTGACATTATATATTGATCCATGATTTATAAAATCAAAAATATCATTTTTCTAAGTGAAACAAAATATACTTGAATAGTGCCAATCACTCATCTGTCCACACTATATGACATATTCGGATTTTAGATCCTCGTAATCATTTATAGCATTAAGTGCTACTTCATATCAAATATACCATCAACGATCATTTTGATATCGATTCCAGTACGACATAACTTATCGAGATCTCTTCATTTTTCATCATTTTCAGGTACCTGAATTTTCGCCAAGGTTTTATAAAATGTTATGTCATAACTTTCTTTCAAAGCACTTACCTCATTAGCAATGACTATTTTGATAATTTTCTCCTTTCCTTTCTCAAGTAGTTTTACATGTGGAATCAATTGATTTATCACGCTTCTGGCGTACTATAGACTTTGTCCTTCAAGGACTATTTATTGGAGCATTTGCAACTTAATTAAAATATTGAGTTAGCAAATACATTTGGCAAATTACTTGCAATATTTTGAAAATGAATTATCTGTTGAACTTCAAGTTCACATTTTTTTAAACAAGGAGCTAGATAATTCACCTCACACATAATTTCAGTTGCTACACATATCTCCCCCTAATGTAGGAAATCTAACATTCAGCCTCAACCACATTTGGGGATCCATCTTTGTGCGTGATGGGGCAATAAAATCATATGTGCACACATTAAAATTTTAGATGGAAATTATTTGGTTCCTGACACTGAACCAATTGTGTTGGGAGAACCTTGTTAACTTGATGCATACATGTTAAATAAACTTGTCTCATACCAAATTTTATTTGAGAGATTTATTTTTATAATCAACGATTTAGCTATAATTGGAGGCATACAATTTCTATTAAACCAATCAACATTATCAAAATGATTTTATAGTTTGGAACTGTAATCTTAATTTAATAATTCAAGCAAACAACCTTACAAAAACAATTTGTAAGTTGATACAAATGCACATGTGACCATACCATAGATGCATCTATTAAATCATAATAGTAAACGGTCCACATGACAGGTGAACGGGCCCATTCCATCATTTTATATGTTCCAAATAATTTTAGGCGATACAATCCCAACGTTAGTTGGTGCAATGATTATTTTATCACGAGAACAAGCTACAAAAGAGAAATTCTTGAAGAATCTTTAATTTCTTCAACATATAGCCTTGTGAATTCTTAGTTTCTTTTGCATCACATTTGAATCGGAATGGCAACCGATTATACCAACTGATATTATTGTAGTAAACTTCTAGTTTACTTTTGCATGTGATTTTATCATGATGAACATGTTTGTATACAACAAACAACGGGAAAAAATGGATAGTGTTATACGTAAATATTTATAATCCACTTTGATTTTAGTAATTTGAAGATATTAAATCTTCCCATAATTTAGTCTCAACATAATATTTGTTTTTAATTCTTCCGAGCCTTAAAAAGTTTCTTTTGAGACTTACTACAACCCCACCCAATATATTGAATAATTTCATTCCTCCTGATAGTAACAAATTAGCCTTTCGAAACTACCAATTAGTTTTGTGTACTACCACGATTTTCACATGTCATTCTTATGATGACCATTTCCTTCAAGGAGAAAATTATTATTATTGTCATTGTTAAATTTATTACATTCAAGATTTATTTCTTGATAACCAATGACAAATTTGTGTTGCTACACAACAACATTTATTTTGGTCATGGCCACAACCTTTACAGAAAATATTTATTTCATTCTTTTGTCCTCCAATAGTTCACTATAAAACATAGCACAATATTTGTGTAATACTCAAAGTATATATATGACCAAAATGACTATTTATGTCAAAATATTTTCTTTTAATCTCTTAAACCTCCCGTAGAGGTGAGATGTGACATTCATCCAACAATACATGAACATGTTCTTATCCATACAAACACACGTCACATTTTCTTCAAGAAATGAATCATAACCATTTGTACATGTTACACAAGTTTTTATTAGAAACTCATTGTCATGTTTTGACATTATGTTACTCACCTCAACATCATTTTAAGAGGTCAAATATACCAAATGTGCTACCACTTTGTATTAATTTATTTTGATGGAGGATTTACATAACTTTTTTAATTGGGTTGCACCAACAACAATGTGCCCAACTTCTCATACCACTTTGATGAATAAAAATTATTTTATACAATTACCTTCACATTTGAAGGACCATCTTAAGAAACAATGTGTCCAATAGCCTTTTATACAATTTTAATGAACAAAATTATCTTCACATTTGAAGGAACATCTTAAGAACCCGTAATGTTCTTCCTTTTAATTACCACAATGATGACCATCAACATTTTACCATACAATATTCATTCATTCAACCACTTGTCATTTTTCAGATATATTAATACACTGTTACCATATTTACATAAGAGATTGGAGCAAATTAATTGGGTAAATTTCATGACTATTAGCAAAAGTATAAAAGTTTATGTTAATCATCATCATATCATCACTATAGTGTCGTAGGACTTTAACCCAATGTCTTGCCCATATAAAGACACCTTTGTTCATAAATCAATGAGACTTGAACCCAACTTCTTATTATCATAGTGTACCAAGACTTTAACTCGATGTCTTACCCACTTGGTGTGGTGAAACCTGAATTCACCGTCTTACGCTCAACCAATGCTTTAATAAACCAAATGCATGCATTAGCAGAAAAATAATTGTCGAAAACCACAAATATAATCTGATTTGGACTTAATACACCAGAAAAATGAATAAAATCAATTAATTAGAACAACATCTTAGAATCATATAAAAATTTCAAGTAAAAATAAATTCAAACATTTTAATAGTCCCTCTCAACATTGTTATGAAGATTATTATAATTTACTAACCATTTTAGAATAACTACAAAACAAGCTTTGTTAGTACAAATAATATGTTAATAACTCAACAAGTGAATGTTTAGATAAAGAAAAATAAAGAGGTGCAAAAGTAACCAACAATATTAATCCAATCAATATGTATATGCCCCATAACTCAATAAAACAAGATCATAAAGAACAATTTCTTTATAAATTGTTAACTTACAAAACTAATTTCACTTTTTAAATATATAAGTGATCAAATTAAAAGTTTGCTAAAAGTAAAAGCAACTTGTTGGGGTCATATGATTTTGAGATGGTAAGAAAATTAATGATGCATAATCAAAAGAAAAATATAAAATAAATTATATATTTTAATTTACCTTGAGAGAAAAATAAACACAAGTACTTTTACCTTCTTTATATTTTCTTTGCTTCAATCCTTCAATAGTAGAACAATCGTGCTGATAACGTGTTGTAGAACTTAAGAACGAAAGAATGATATAAAGATGAAGACAAAAAGAATATAAGACAAGAGGAACAATATGAGATAACTTTCTTTCTTTCAAGTACTCACCTTGTAGTGTAACATAGAGGCATACAAAAGGTTAGTCATAAACATGACATTAAAATGAATATAATAGAGGAGGTTATGAAAGTGAAAGGTTACAAGAATAGTGACTATAAAGTTAGAGGTTATGGAGGTTATGATTATCTTCAAATGGAAGAAAGTACTGGAGATAATGGGTGAGTAACTTCTTGGTGTAGTGGACATCCACACTATAATATTTTATAACATATATTTATTTCATAAACATTTTATATTGGTTAAATCGAAAAGCGAACCCTTAAAGAGTTAAATCAATAACAAAAATCTTATTAGTTTAACATATTTAAAAATATCAATTATGCATAAAAATGAACCAAGTTGATCGATGCACACCCCTAGAAGAGAGAAGCTACCGAGATTAAGAGAGGAAGAAGGGAGGCGAGCGAGATCGAGAGAGGGATGAGAGAGTCGAGCGAAATCAAAAGAGGAAGGAGAGAGTCGAGCGAGACGAGAGAGGAAAGAGTAAGACGAGCGAGATTGAGAGAGGGGGATAGATGATGAATACATGTTGTATTTGTTGTATCACGAATACAATTGATAAGAAATATAAATAGATTTGATCCAAAATACAAATATAGTTGTTTAAATACAATTAACATGAAATACGAATCTTTCACCGATAATTAATTGAATACAATTGATACATAATACATTTGACAGAGATTATGAAATGAATATTGTATTCGTTATATCAAGTTTTATCAGAAATAAAACTAATATAAAATACAAATACATTTAATACATAATGCAAAATACAATTGTCATATTATGCAAAATACTTTTTGAGTTGTAGTTGTTTGAGATAGAGAGAGGGGCGAGAGGGACAAAGAGGGGGTAGTGAGAGTAGAGAGACAAGGGAGAGAAAGGAAAAAAGGGATATAAAAGAGAGAAATTGCTATAAATCTTACATACATTTACAAATTGTAATAATTTAAACTGTATTAATATCCTAAGCACATATGCATATTTGTTTAATTAATTTTCCCTTAAAAAATCGAATTTATATGCAAACTAAAAGTAAAGTGTGGAAATTAAATACACAAATAATGTTTTATAAAAAACTTTCTCACTCAAAGAAGTAAAAAATCATGACCTATCTTTATGGAGTTTGCCTTGAAACTTCACTAACTTTTCAGCAATTAATTTTAAATTAATGTTGGGATAGATACTACTTATTAATTATGAGATTTATATGGTTTATCAAGTGTTTAGATATATTATTTATCATGAAATATTTTTTAATCAATTATAATAAAAGATTTAATTGATTATATATTTATTTATGTATCTGTTTACTTATATAGTATATGATTAAAATCTAAGCATGTAAAGTTTTGCATATACATGAAATATTAAATCATTCTTTAAAATAAGAAGTTATTTGTTCATAATTTAAGATGTAAAATTGAACAAGCCGTCGATAAGATTATAGCACAAGATTAAATATAATTTATCTTTGATTGTAAAAATAATTTAGTTTCCACTTTTTATGCTAATGCACTTTGCATGTTATTTGACCAAGAAAAAACTCTATAATTGTGTGAATGGGGGTAATTCGATGATATCAATGTGGCGATATATATAATAGTAAGATTGAACGAAGTCTTCTACACTTTGCTCTCTAAAACCAACCCTAATTTGATTTTTATATATATATATATATATATATATATATATATATATATATATATATATATATATATATATATATATATATATATATATATATATATATATATATATATATATATGACTCTCAAATTTGGCATAGTTAGTATTATTACGTTTATAATTTTTAGACAATATATTATTTACATAGCTATGCATATAATTAGTTTATGAATCATTCAAAAATCATTGCAAAAAGATTTTAGTTTTACTTAACGCTTTATTAAATTAGTTTTAATAACTTGTAGTTCGGATCCTTAGTATAGTTAAAACTATTAGTTTATCTTGTTATATTTAAATAATATATATGTTCTATAGTCTTAAATAATCGGATTGTTTCATAAATATTCAAAACTCATCTCGAAAGGATTTTAATTTGTTGTAAGAATTTTATCTAGATTGAATTAGTTTGGTCTAAGTTGTACTTATATTTTGAAGTTATTAGTTTATAACTAAGATAGTTATTCTATTTCGTTAAAATTAAGAAGCTCATTAGTTAATTGACGTCGATTCAACTTATGTGGATTTTAGTCGAGTTTACTAATTTAATTAAGGAAAAATTTTATATAATAGAAAACTAATAACCTAAAATAAATGGAGTAGTTAGGGTTTGATTTAATTGTGTTCCATAGCAAACGTTAGCCAAAGTTTGCCAGACTCCTCTCTGCCAAAAATCTCGCTCGCGACTCTCCCATTCTCGCTAGCCACTCTACCTCTGCTCGCCTCTCTCGCTTTATACACAGAAGTATATAAATTCTCTTTCTGTTTTGTATAAAGCGAGAGAAAATTGTATATACATATGCAAAAACATATATCTTCGTGTTATACACTTAATTATAAAATTTACAAACATTTTACTTCAATTCAATTGTAACAAATGCAAATTTTATACAAATATTGCATCGAAAAAGGCCAACGATTTATACAATTGCGAATTATACAATTGCAGTGAAATACAATTTTCTCTAGCTTTTGTACAACAGAAGTGTATATATTGTGTTTTTGTTTTTGTATAAAGCGAGAGAAAACCATATATCTTCTTGCTATACACTTATAATTATGCAATATACATACATTTTAATTCGATTCAATTGTATGCAAAACAAATTTTATAAAATATTGCAGCGAAATAGGCAGCGAATTATACAATTACAGAGAAATAAGATAGCGAATTATACAATTGCGTCGAAATAGGCTAGCGAATTATACAATTTAGGCCAACGAATTATACAATTGTATATGTATAGCGAATTATACAGTTTTATGTTTGCTATGGAGCGCAACTATGCAAACTTTGCTATAGCATACAAATATGAATTTTTTATTTGCTATGTGAAAGTTGCCCTTTAATTAATTCGGTTAAATGCTTAATCTTGGATTAATTGCAACTGTAATTCTTAGCCATTCTCCGATTTTATGATCCGTCCAGCCCACTTACTCTTCAAGCCCATTTATTTTCACAGAAAAACCGACCCAACTCTTTAACCCCCAAATTCTTGCTCCGCCCAAACAAAAGAAAGTGGTACCCGATCCAAACTTTACTTTTTCCCATCCCTTGACCTTATTTGTTTTCTTCCCCAAAATAGGAAGTTTAGAAGCATGTGGCAGCAAGGAGAAAATATTTTCAGAGAAAGAAAAATCCAACTTCACGGCATAACAACGACAAAGGCGTGTGAAAGGATTTGCGATGCCCGACACGCCTCAAGTCCTTCACGCAAGAGCGAGTTAACGAAGGCAACACCAACAATGATAGACGGAAAGAGCTCTCGACGTCTCCTTCTCCTCTGCTTGTATAGCTTTACAACAGAGGACGTTTTTTGTTGTTTTTAAGCGCCTCTGTCTTCGTACAGTCCCAGCAGGCACGCATTTTGTCCTTGCAATGGTGAGATGAGGACACGTCGCCAAGCAAGGACGTTGTGGATCAATCTCAGCCATCCGCGCCGCTATCCTCGTCCGGATATTAAGGGATTTGGACGCGTTTCTCATACGGACAACAACTTTCACGCCCTTGCAATGGGATGTGAATTTCGAAATGGGGGAGTGATTGTCCAATTTTTGTTGAGTTAGTTTTTCTTCAGTTTTAGTTTACTTCAACAAAGACCTATTCTTCAGGGTTGGAACAAGTCAATTTCTATTTCCTATTTTTCTGTCAGTAGTGGAGTTAGTTGAGTCATGTCCTGTATTTTTGTTTTTCTTTAACTTTCATGTATTTCCTATAAAAGGCATTGGAACCTATGAATAAAGGTAGATCATTCTGGTGCATTTGCTAAGTCTCAAACTTACAGTTCACATTTGGTATCAGAGCCAGAGCAAACAGAGTGATCTAAGAGAAAGAAAAATGAGCGACGACAAAACATTCACCAAGATTCCACAATTTGATGGTTACTATGACCACTGGAGTGAACTGATGGAAAATCTCTTACGTGCCAAGGGTCTGTGGAGTCTAGTGGATGAGGGTTACGACGAACCAGCAGAAGGATTTGAAATGACAGCAGCAGAGAAGAAGAGTCTTGATGAGATCAAGATGAAGGACCATCAAGTGAAGAACTACCTGTTCCAGGCAATTGATCGGGTTGTGTTTGAACAGATCTTGAATCGCAAAACATCCAAGATCATTTGGGATTCGATGAAGAAAAAGTTTGGAGGCAACGAAAGGGTGAAGCGATCTCTTCTCCAAACCTTAAGAAGAGATTTTGAGGTTCTTGAAATGAAGAATGAAGAGAGCATTGATGATTACTTTGGAAGAGTAATGTCTGTCTCCAACAAGATGAGAACCAACGGAGAAGACATGACAGATTCAAAGATTGTTGAGAAAATACTTCGAACTCTGACTGACAAATTCACATATGTAGTGGTGTCTATCGAGGAGTCAAAAGACACAGAAAGGATGACGATTGACGAACTGCAAAGCTCTCTGTCTGTACATGAATTTTTTTTAAAGAAGATCAGTTATGAAGAAGATGATCAGGCTCTAAATGTTAGAGGCAGAGGCAGAGGATCATACAGAGGCCGAGGCAGGGGCAGAGGACGCTCATTCAACAAAGCAACAATCGAGTGTTACAACTGCCATAATCTTGGACATTTCCAATATGAATGTCCAAATGGGAATAGTGGAGCAAATTTTGCAGAGATCGAAGAAAAGGATGAAGTTTTTTCTCATGACGCATGTGGAGCTTCAAGGTGCTCGAAGAAGAGATGTGTGGTTCGTGGACTCTGGATGTTCAAACCATATGTGTGGAGAAATAGGTATGTTCTCAAGTTTAGACACTAGCTTCACACATAATGTTAAGCTTGGGAACAATCACAAACTGATGGTTGGTGGGAAAGGAGTGGTAAAAATAATGATTAAAGGAATAAACTATGTGATCAATGATGTGTATTATATTCCGGAATTGAAGAACAACCTGCTGAGTGTTGGACAACTTCAAGAAAGGGGTCTAGATGTGCTATTCAAAGGAGGAGATCGGAACACATGCAGCATCTTTCATCCCTCGAGAGGAAAGATAGCAGAATCTGTTATGAGTGCTAATAGAATGTTTATCTTGCTAGGTGAATCAAATGACAAAACAAAAGAGGAGAAATGCTTGCAGGTTGATATCTCAAACGAGGCAGAGCTGTGGCACCATCGATATGGGCATCTCAGCTACAAGGGACTTCACACATTATGCAGTAAAGAGATGGTTGTGGGATTACCTGAAATTGGAGATGTGAAAACCACCTGTGAGGCATGTGTCAAAGGGAAAAACCATCGTGTTCCATTTCCGAAGCAGAGCAAGTGGAGAGCCACTGAAAGATTGCAGCTTATTCACTCTGATCTCTGTGGTCCGATCAATCCACCATCAAACAGTCAAATAAGGTACTTGATAAGCTTCATTGACGATTTCTCAAGAAAAACATGGATATATTTTGTGCTAGAAAAATCAAAAGCATTTCATCAGTTCAAGACATTCAAAGCATTTGTGGAAAAGCAAACTGGATTGTTCATCAAATGTCTAAGAACAGATAGAGGAGGAGAATACAACTCAAATGAGTTCAAGGAATTCTGTAGAGAGCATGGAATCAAACGACAGCTGACCACAGCCTTCACACCCCAGCATAATGGCGTTGCTGAACGCAAAAACCGTACAATCATGAACATGGTGAGAGCAACTTTGTTAGAGAAGGATGTACCAAGAGTTTTCTGGCCAGATGCTATGCAATGGGTGAATCATGTTCTTAATAGATCTCCTACACTCATTGTAAGAGACATGACCCCAGAAGAAGCATGGAGTGGAAGAAAACCATCAGTCGAACACTTCAGGGTTTTTGGATGTATTGGTTATGTTCATATCCCAGATGTTAAAAGAAGCAAGCTTGATGATAAAAGCGTGAAGTGTGTCCTATTAGGTTTCAGCAGTGAATCCAAGGCTTTTAAGATGTTCGATCCAGTGGAGAAAAGAATTCACATTAGCCGAGATGTGATATTTGAGGAAGATAAGAAGTGGAATTGGGAAGCTGTTGGTTATTCTGGTGAAGAAAGCATTGAACTCGAGTGGGAAAACAATTATGAAAGTGTTGAGGAAGCGGAAGAAACAGAAAAATACACTGATGATGTTCCTTCACCAAATAATCCATCAACTGGAGAAACGATAACAACAATTAGCAGGGTGAGAAAACCACCAATATGGTCTGCAGATTATACCACAGGAGAAGGGCTATCAGATATAGAGGAAGAAGTAAACATGGCTAGAGTCGAGACTGAAACTCTAGCTTTCATGATCATATCAGATCCAACCAGTTTTCAAGAAGCCATCAGACATCAGAGTTGGAAACAAGCGATGGATGCTGAAATACAGTCCATCGAACGGAACCACACGTGGTCACTAACTACACTTCCCGTTGGAGCCAAGGCTATTGGGGTTAAGTGGATTTACAAGACTAAATTAAATGAACTGGGAGAGATAGACAAGTTCAAAGCTCGGCTGGTTGTAAAAGGATATGCTCAAGAGTACGGAGCAGATTACACAGAGGTATTCGCACCAGTGGCTCGAATGGATACAGTAAGGATGATCATTGCTGTAGCAGCACAAAGAGGATGGGGAATCTATCAGCTAGATGTCAAATCTGCTTTCTTACATGGTGAGATGAAGGAAGATGTATTTGTAGAGCAGCCACAAGGATATGAAGTAGCAGGGAAGAAGGACATGGTTTATAAGCTACATAAGGCCCTTTACGGACTAAAATAAGCACCCAGAGCTTGGTTCAGTCGCATTGAGGCTTATATCGTCAAGGAAGGTTTTGTAAGCAGCTCTAATGAACAAACATTATTCATCAAGCAAAAGGGAGGTAAAATCATAATTGTGAGCATTTATGTTGATGATTTATTGTTCACTAGTAATGATGAGGAGTTGTTGAAAGAGTTTAAGCGCTCCATGAAGGATGAATTCGACATGACTGATTTGGGGAAGATGAGATATTTTCTTGGCATTGAAGTGATAGAGAAGGCTGATGGCATCTTTATATGTCAAAGAAAATATGCTGCTGAGCTGATCGAGAGGTTTGGGATGCAGAATTACAACTTTGTTTGCAATCCGATAGTCCCTAGACAGAAGGTTGGCCGGGATGAAGCTGGTGTGAAGGTCGACTCAAAACTATATAAGCAAATGGTGGGCAGCTTAATGTATCTCACAGCCACACGACCTGACTTGATGTTCGTGGTAAGTCTTATTAGTCGTTTTATGGCAAATCCTACTGAGTTGCACTTTGGTACTGCAAAAAGAATCATGAGGTATGTGAAGGGAACTCTGGAATTTGGAATATGGTATCAACGTGAAGGAAAAAGTGAACTCTTAGGCTACACCGACAGTGATTATGCGGGGGATGTGGATGACAGTAGGAGCACTTCAGGATATGTTTTCTTAATGAGTGGAGGAGCTGTGGCATGGTCCTCAAGGAAGCAACCAATTGTCACTCTGTCAACTACTGAAGCAGAGTATGTAGCAGCAGCTACCTGTGCCTGTCAAGCCATCTGGATGAAAAGAATATTGAAAGAAATTGGGCATGAACAAGACGAAGAGATGGTTCTGTTTTGTGACAACACATCCACTATCAAGTTGTCAAAAAATGCTGTCATGCACGGAAAGTCAAAGCACATAAGGGTTCGATATCATTTTCTCAGAGAATTGGCAAATGAAGGTATTGTTAAATTGGTCTATTGCAGCACTGAGGAGCAGCTGGCAGACATAATGACAAAGCCTTTGAAGATGGCATCATTTCAAAGAATCAGAGAAGCATTTGGGATAAAAATTGTTAATTGAAACTCTTGATTGAGTTCAGTTCAAGGGAGGGAGTGTTGAGTTAGTTTTTCTTCAGTTTTAGTTTACTTCAACAAAGACCTATTCTTCAGGGTTGGAACAAGTCAATTTATATTTCCTATTTTTCTGTCAGTAGTGGAGTTAGTTGAGTCATGTCCTGTATTTTCGTTTTTATTTAACTTTCATGTATTTCCTATAAAAAGGCATTGGAACCTATGAATAAAGGTAGATCATTCTGGTGCATTTGCTAAGTCTCAAACTTACAGTTCACAATTTTATCCCAAACCTTTTGAGAATTTTCACCCGCCGTCCCCTTATTCGGAACCCTAACTTTCCCCCCTATAAATACCCCTCTTCTCTTTTGATCCAGGATTGGACGATTTTTGGGAGAAAAACTGTGATCGGCTATTTATTATATGTTTCCATAGATTTATGAAAGGTTGATAGATATTTTTAGTTGAAGTTCTTGGAGAAAACATAGAGAAAAAAGTTTCAAGGAAAGTTATACTAATGGTAATATAGAAAAACATTCACAGGTAGAAAGGTTTTTTTTTGTTAAAATTCGTATCACATTTCCACTTTACTTGTGTCCGTTTCCTTCAAGTTTTGTTGGCTGGACGTCGTGTTTCTGCTCGCTACTGTCTTAGTTGCTGCCTACAAAAAGGTAAAATCATTTCTATCTTAACTCTTTGGCTAGTATCTCGCTCACAATCCGAAGTTAATCATCTATTTTTGTTCCTTCTTGCTCAAATTCCACTTTTCTTCGTTGGGTTTGTTATTTGACGCTTAGTGATCAGTCTTGCGGTTCATGTTGGTGCATTTTAAGTGTTAAGGCGTAGAATATGTCTTCGTGTGTAGTTTGCGCTCATGACGCGAGTCTTGTTTTATCCTCTGACTGTCATGTAAAAAACAATGCTACTGTTTCTTTAGTCCTAATCCTTGATATTTTGCTCATATCTCAAGTATTGTAGTTGATTTAGCTAAAGTTCCCCGTCTTTCTGAAAATAATGTTCCTCTTTTTGTCAAAATCTGAAGATATCTATTTTATTTTCCTTAAATCGGTGCCTATATCAGTGCATTGCTTTCATGTTGTCTGTCCCTCATGCATCTTTCCCTCTTATTTGTTACGGTATATTATCTGTCTCCTTAAATTATTCTTGGATTCAATTTCTGTATTTTTCTCCTATTTTGGTCGTAATTTGGATAGTGGGTTGTTCTTTAAATGCTAAGGTATAATTGTTATTTTAGGAAGATATGTTTTTCGACACCTGTTCTCTTTTTCATGTGTGTATGAATGTCAGGTGGGCTGTTTGTTGACTCCTACCATGTCTCCGTTTGGTCTATTCTCAGTTGTCATGAAGCTGTAACAAATATGTGGTGTTTGATTTCGTACCTTTCGCTCTTTCACCTCAAGTTGAAAGAATGAGGCGAGATATCAATGCTTTGATCTCACCTATTGTTTCATCTTTGTTGTTTCCTCTATCCGTAGCCCATTTGTCTAATTTTATTTTATTTATTTGTTGTTATTTTTCTACTTTTGTTTTCCATTATATTCGAGTTCCAACTGATTTAGCATGCTTATGTCCATGGGGAAGCGATTCGTTCATTATGAACTACCTCTGGTGTTTGTTTGCTTCCATTTTGTTATATTAAGTGGTTTATTAAGTGGTGGTTTTATCATATGTTTGTTTTCTTTAATTATTAAGTTAGTATTATCACTCCCCTGGATATTTGTAATACCTGAGCCCCAGTTTCCTTTAGTAAAATACAACAGATAGCAAGTACGTAAGAATTAATGTATGTTGGTTCGTACATCTCACACATGTTTCCTTCTTTCAGCATGCTTTTATGTTCATCAAAATTGCTATTTCTTCTGTATTCGTTTCAACATCTATTGATCTATCATTTTTGTTTTACCCCTTCCTTGTTTATTTATTTATTTATTTATTTATTTGAGTGATTTTGTGTCTAATTCATAAAATTTTGTATCTAATTCATAAAATTTGCTATTTCCTGCAAATAATGTTTGTATACTCTTTAGGGGTATATTTTTAGATCTTTCTGTGCAACTATGAATGCATGAGGACTTTGTTACTATCTAACCCTCTGAAAATGCTCTAAATTTTCTATTATTTGTAGCTATTTGAATTAAATCGATAATTGAGCATACAATATTTTAATCTTAAGTTACTTATTAATTATCTTATTTTGTCGTCTGTTGCATGTACTGTTCAAAATGAGTCCATTGGACCGTTGTCATTCAATTTGTATTTCAGCGTTGGGCCATAAAGGCCCAAGATCATCCGTATCGAGTCAAGCATCCACAAAACAGACAAACAGAATCGGAGCGGGAAAATTCAAAGGAGGCCGAGAACTTGAAGATTTGGGCTTAGAAACCTAAATTTGTTTTTTTTTCAAATGTTGTATTTTGTTATTTTAGGGCCTAATTCCTCGTCTTCTTATTTATAAATTTTTGAGAAATTTTATAAAATGTCATTATTTTAGTATTTAATAGGGTATAGTGTTAACATTTTCAATATCTAGTGATAATGTCAAAATTTAACCTTATTATGTATTTTAATTATTTTATTTAATTAAAAAGAATATATAATTTATATAACAAACTGAAGCTATTTATGGGAAAGAAAAAATTATAAAAAGTAATAGATGCTTAAAAATCTCAACATCAGTTACAATTTATTCAAAATATGAACGATATATCTGTCCATTATTTATTATGTTCATCAGAAAAAAAATTCTTGCGAGGTTTATGTTTTGAAGAATAAACTGGGTAAATAATTTTTGGAAAATAAACACAAACAAAAAGTCGAATGTCAGGTATGTTTTAGTTAATTAATCCTTATATGTTTTGTATTTGATTGTGATTTGATGCGATTTTGTTTGTATAATAATTATTCATATGTATTTGCATTTTGAATTATTATATATTTTAATCAATGCAATTATCTTTATTTTTTGTGTGTTTGTTGACATTGTTTTTTTTAACCAGATGAACTGATATATTGTTAAAATAAATAGTATTCCGATTTGAAATTGTTTTTTAACTTTTGTATAAGAAATTATATATCCAACATAATACAAAATACATTCGATATAATAAATATAATATACAATTCCAAGTCTATAGATACAAAAATACAATATACCTATGAAATATAAAAATACATACTGACTAAAACAGCATCAAAATTCAATATATACTTCCAAATTTATGAATACATAAAACAATAAACATATGAAATATAAAATAAATACTAACTATGGTACATTGACGTAAATATCACAAAAAAAAACAGAATACAAAATGAATTTATAGATATATACAGACAGAATACAGAATACAATATACAATTTCAAATCTATGGATACAAAAATACAATAAAACTATGAAATACAAAAATACATACTGACTAAAACATCAACAAAATTAAATGTACACTTCCAAATCTATGAATACAAAAAACATTAAAACTATACAGTACAAAAATAAATAATAACTACAACAGAAAGAAATTTCATATACACTTACAAATCTATTCGATAATAGTAAATACACAATCAAACTTATAAAATGTGTTACATTGACATAACTTACACAAAAAAAAAACAGAACACAAAATACAATAAACATATTAAATACAAAAATACATGCTAACTATAACAGTGAATACAAAAAACATTAAAACTATGAAAATACAAAAATAAATAATAACTATAACAGGATGAAAATTCCATATACACTTACAAATGTATACGATAATAGTAAATACACAATCAAACTCATAAAATGTATTACATTTACAACTAACACACACAAAAAAAAAAAAAAAAAACAGAACAAAAAATACAATAAATATATGACATTTTAAAAAAAATCCAATACAAAAATACATAGTTAACTATAACAGACTAATAATTCCATATACACTTCCAAACTCATTGTAACATGTATTTTTTGAATCTTAAAAATTACTAAACAAATTAAACTAAACATGCAATACACAGCACATGCAAAAAAAACATTACCTCTTCTCCAAAAAATTGGTCTTCTTCAACTTCATGGTTATGAATTTATATGGGATTTTGCACATCGACGGATTCAGACATTTTTCTCCATCGTATATCCTCCTTAGATTTAAAGGCGGAATCTAAATCAATATGAATCTCCAAATCAAACCTTGAAAAGAAATTAATCGATAATGATAGAAAATAGGAAAATTCAGGAATCTGTGGAATTGATTTTGAAGAATGTTAGAGAGAGAAAATGAAAAGAAGCGTAAGAAAAGAGAGAATAAATCTGGGGAGTTGATTATGAATAGATAGAGAGAGAAATTGATAAGCTTAATAAAAGAGAGAAAATTTAAAATATCATTAATATCTATCCAATTACATAAATATAGGAAATTGTGTAATCCATGAGAGAGAAAATACTAATAATATTATAATAATTATTTATTTTTAAAATAATGACATTTTTGACATGTTTACTAATATTATTAAAGTTAGATATTATCACTAAATAAGTTGATTTTTTTGACTAGATAGCTAATTTTTCCTTTATTTATTTATCATTGTATGTTTAGTTTAGGATAGGTACAAACTAAATGGGTCAAAACCCTCAAAAGAAAATGGATTCAAATACTGATCAAGGTGAACAGATAACCCGAATTTGGATCGAACCCCACTCTCTCTCTCTCTCTCCTTATCTCGCTCTCTTATTTTATCTCTTATGTGCTTTGATTTATCGCTAGTTTTAAGGTTAGAATTTGCAAATTTTCGCGAAACGCCAAAATGTTTTAATGACTTAGTATGGAATCAAGTTTAAATAGTTTTAAAATTAACAAATTTTTTTACAAGTTAGATGTTCTACTTAGGGAAAGCTAAGTGTTCGTTCTCAAACAACTCTAAATAATTTTACCTCAAAATAAATTAACTTAAGCATTTTAGCCAAATCAAATTAGTTGTCGGATAACCGCAATTTAATGGACGTCGTAGGTGCTTTCAAACCTTCCTAAGACGTTAATAGGAATCCCCAAACCCCCTTTAAAGTTTTCAAATCGATTTCTTCTGTTTAAGTCTTTTGAAAACAAGCATTTTTTCTTGATTTTTTTTCTCAAAAATTAAGTGACAACTCTAAAAAGTCAAAAATTCTTATAAAAAATATTTTATTGATAAACAAGTTTGAAATAGTTGGAGGTGGAGAGGAGGTTGTGGCCCTATGACAATCCTTTAGTGCCCTTAAGCACCTCATTTGGGTACATTATAAGGCAAGCATTGAAAACCTTATAACCTAAATCAGGTAAAGTAACTTAATGAGCTATAACAGAATCATTAATTATAATTTTTAGATATTTAATGATTTTCTAATTTCAAACACACAATTTGGACCACATTTATTGTGTATTGCCAAACCCACCATAATTAATACTTTACCTCTCACTTTTACTTGTCAGAGTACTTTATATGCTTTTAAGAAAAATGGTAACATCAAATTTTTTAAATCATAATATCCATATTAATTGATGTATAGTTTTGATCTTGAGAAATGATTTGAGAAATTAGTAATTAAAGTTGAGGAGAAAATAAAAAAAATATTTTTTCTTGATATATCAAAAATGAAAAGTAATCCTAGGAGAATACTAAGTTGGTTTGGAGGGTGTTCATTCACAAGGATGACCAGGAATCGATCCCCCCTCAATGTCTTATGCGTCGAGCCTGTTGCATAGGACTTGCCTAGTATGGTTTGCAAACTATTACACAATGAGTGATTTACCCAGTGTGCACAGAGTCCTCACCTATAGAACAAAAGATGTGACAGAGGTTATAGCAGTTGCGGATTATCCCTAGATTTCAAAAAAAAAAAAGGCAAGTAAATATGAAAATCTATTTTTAGAATATTAAAATGATTTACGTGCAAGGGTTAATTGAAAACCAATATGTACACATAAATCGAATCAGAGTAACAAGCTAACATGAACAACTCATTAATCATATGAACTACTCCCCCATTATTGTAGTTTTTTCCTGTTTTAATCAATAGAGTAAAACTAGGAACAACTTCATAAAAGTACAATCACATAATTTGCATTGTAAAATATAGTCCAAAACTTGCATTATAATTAGGCGTGTCAAATGAGCGGGTTGAGTTGATATTGGAGATATTAAAATGGGTTGAGATAAAAATCGGATTGGATTTTAGCCCGTTCTAGTTTACTTTGGGCTCAAATGGGTTGGGCTCAAATGAGCTAAAAAAAGGGTTGGGTCTTGAGCTGCCCAATTTGACCCAATTATTCTCAATAATTTTAACATAGTGATATTTAACTTTTATTATCACAATTTGAATTTCCACTCAAGATGTTTTCTAAAAAAAGTAAGAAATGGATAGATAAGTCCTAAAATTGTTAAATAGATAATAATTTATACTTTTGATATAGGCACATATCTTAGTAAAGAATTTTAAAACGAGTTAGAACTTGAGATTGAATTGGACTCAATTGAGGATTGTCTTAAATCCGGTTAGAGTTGAATGAGTTGAGATTGAACCCAATTCAAATTATCATGAGCCCAACCCTTAAAATTCTGGGCGGATTGGATGGGTTACCTATATTTGGATTCATTTTTGACACCCCTAATTATAACTCTTTAGCTCAAAACACAATATGATATATAATAATAATATATATTTGTTATACAAAAATATATAAAATTTCATATTTCTTTATACAAAAAATGTTCTAAAATTTGCTATATAATTGTAGCGCCTAACAAATTCTAAGCAAAATACGAATCATTTATCGCATGTATAAAGAGATGATTTCTAATTAAGCATAACTATAAGTTTAATTATCTAGTATGATAAGTGCTTTAGATCTTAATTATTGTTTCAAGAAATCTCAAGCAAAAAGTTGAATTGAAGCTTCTTGATCGATCGAATTTTAATATGTGAAATTACGCGATTAAGCAAACTTATACTATTTAATTAGTCATCATAGCTATAGTTTACTATAATTACCACTCACTACTAACATTATACATTAATTATATGAGTTGACTTCGAGTTTGTATAATTAGTTACATTTGTATATGTATAATTCGACATAATATACAAATACATATGTATAATATACAATTATCTAATTAATATACATAAACAATTCACCTCTCTCCCACTCTCTTCCCTCTCTCACTCGCCTCTCTCCTCCCTCTCCCAATTTTGTCTTTCTCCTCTCTCTCTCCCAATCTCGCTTGTTTTTTATACAAATGCACATGTATAATATATAATTATCTAACCAATATACATATACAATTCACCTCTCTCTCACTCTCTGCCCTCTCTCGCGTGACTCTCTCCCAATCTTGCTCACCTCTTTCCTCCATCTCCATATTCTCGCTCGCCTCTATCCTCTCTCTCTCAATCTCGCTTGCCATATTTACAAATACATATGTATAATATACAATTATCTAACCAATATACATATTCAATGCACCTTCTCCCACTTTTTGCTCTCTCTCTCTCTCGCCTCTCTCCTCCCTATAACATGTAGCTACTAATTGTAATTATCAAATCATAGCTATAGAGAGTAATTAGGTTATTTTTTAGAGTCTATATGTGAAAGTTCCCCTAATAATATTAATTTTTACTTGAGTCAACTTCAAACATGCACATGCATAATTTGTAGAATAGAAAAGAGAAAACGAGCAAAACAAAGTGGAGCGGGGGGGGGGGGCGGGAATCTACTTGAAATTGACTATTAGTGAATTCCATACATAGAAGAAATAAAATCTCATACATTGAAAAGGTACATCCGAGACCTTCCTTCCAACCAACTATGAACAATTATATATCTCATTACAAACTAAATTAAAAGTTATCTTCTTTTCAACGTTATTAATAATTCATAAATCTTAGTTCCAAGTAAAAATCATAATTATTTTACTAGATTTTAAGTCCCAAAATACTACAAGTCATACCATGACTTATATGTTATCAAAGTACGAGTCATTGGGTAACTTATTGGTCACTACCTTCCAGGAAGACCCCAAGTTCCACAACTAACAATATGAGTTGTGTTTTGACTCACAAAAAGTGTAAATATCATATCGTTAAGTCAACATCATTCTTTCTTCCAATTCATTATTTTTTGCTTTCCATCCGGTGGGTGGATTTCAATTGGAGTTCCGACTAAATTTGGATCGCTCTGTAGGGTTTACTCGGGGGTAGCGCTCCAAGGGGCGGCTCTATGCTTTGGCATTTAAGGTTTTTGCCTTGGGGGCTCCAAATTTTTGTTAAAGATTAAATTGTGTGTTAAAAATTTTATACAAAAATTGATTATTTATGATAAAAAGTACTCCCTCCGTTCAAAAAGAATGTCCCTATTTCCTTTTTAATTTGTTTAAAAAAGAATGACACCTTTCCTTTTTTGGCAACACTTTAACTTTAAATTTTCACGTGGCATGTTTAAGACCACAAGATTAAAGGACATTTTGGTACATTTGACATAAATTTAATTTAGAACCACAAGATTAAAAAGTCTTGTTTCTTTTCTTAAACTCTGTTCCAAGTCAAACCAGGTCAATCTTTTTGAAACGGAGGGAGTATAATTTTTTTTTAAAATTAATTATTTTATCCACTTTAACATTTTTTATACTTTGTTAAATATAAGAATCAATAGTGAAAAGTGTTGAAAAAGAAAATTACAGAATCTTTTTTATTTCTTTTTAAATTTTAGTTTCAAGCAATACTAGAGTATAAGCATATTTATATGAGGTATACCAAGTCATCAACTTCTTGAGTCAAATTCTATGATTCTTACTAGAGCCGTCAATATGGGTTAGGCCGTCCTGGCCTAACCCGGGTTTAATAGGGCTAGGCTATGATTTTTGGAGCCCATTTGAGAAAAGGACTTTTTAGCCCTCCTGAGTAAGTCTGCTGATTTGTGGGGCTTGAGAAATATCGGTAGGGCCGGCTTGTAGGCAAATAACAATTAATTAAAAATATAATATAATATAATATAATATTAAAATTTAAAATTAAAAAGAGTCTAAACTCAAAACAATTAGGTTAATATTTCTATTTAGATATTTAACTTGAAAAAAAACTTAATAAATTTATAAAGATAATTTTATTTGTGGATTTGATTAAAAAGTAGTAACATTAACGTCATGTAATATTGTTTTGTTGATATTTATGATAATCTTTTATATTAATGTATAATTTAATTTAATAATTCTAAAAATAATATGATTTTTAAAAAGGAATAATTACTAAACTACACATCTTTACTTTACCTACTCCCAATATTTCCCTACTCTTTTATTAAAATTCAAAAATTCCTTTTATACACCCAATGATACTTCACTTACTTTTTTTTGTTGGAAATCAAAACTTGAACTTTCCCATCCCCAAAAATTTCGTCTAAATCCCCCCCCCCCCCCCAAGATTTTCGGATAAAATTTTAAACTAAATTTGAAATTCAAAAAAATCTAATCTCTATTCTTCCACTTTAGAGTTTCTCAAGTAATTTTTCTTTGATTTTTTTTAATTTTTTTGTGTATGTAATGTTCTGCATTTTCTAAAAAAATTATAGTTTTCTTTTTAGAATCAAAAGTTTCAAAGATTTGAGTTCTAAATCGTTCCATGACCCTAACAAGATCGAATAACAATCCTTATTCATCCAATTTAGAGTTCATAATTCGTTTATCATTTTCTCCAGTAAGTTTACTTCCCCCCCTTTTTTCACATTTCTTGTGTATCTAATGTTCTTCTTTTTCTAAAAAAATTTATTGTTTTTTTCAGAAGTGAAAGTTTCAAAGATTTGAGTTCTAAATCGTTGCATGACTCTATAATCATGACAAATCCAAGTTCTAGCAAGAGAGCTTCTTCAAAGAATAGACATGCATCAACTAACCCCAAAGAAAAGGGTTAGAAAGGGGGCACCTCCGATCATTCGACCAACACTACCTACAGTATCAACATTTGTATCCCTATCCATTCTGATTTTTGTATCTTTTTCAGTAGTTGAATGATTGCTTTTTTTTAAGTATCGTTTATTTCATTGCAATCATGGAACACAGAATATTGTTGATACTTTTATGTTTACACATTCCTTAATGTTTCATAGACAAAATTTTAATTATCGGTTTATAATTTTTGATACCTTATTTTTTTGTATATTTATATGACGACAAATGAAAAATTTAGGTATTTGTATATTTATTATTTGTTGCACAAGAACATTTACGTATCTAATCTGTTTAAGTTGGATGTATTGTTGATATTTAGTATAAAATTGCATGAATATTAATGTATATAAGATTATTATTTAAGTATCATATTTGTATGTAGGGATGATTCTATGGCGAAAAACAATACTGGTCCACAATCCAATTTTGGTAATTTCGATCAACAAATCATTTTACCCATGCAAATGGATTTTTGCAAATATTGATGATGTTGATGAACCTGCCGTGGAGGTTGAGAAACAAAAGGTATCTGTTTAAAATGTCCCAAAGGTATGTAGGTATTTGAAAGACCCAAAAACCCCATCAACTTAAATTAGTATCACTTCTCCTTCCAACACAATCTTACTAATTAATTATTAATTTTAAAAATATTTTTTATCAAGAAATATATTTCAATGTTAATTTTTGTCTCCAAATATATAATTTAATTTACAGTAACTTGTTATAAATTGTTTTTTTATAAGTATGATTTATACAAATGCTGCTGATACAATATGTACAGAAATATCTGATAATATATTTATACACATGTTAAACAAACTGATTATCAATTTAAATAGTATACATTAACATGTGGTAGTCTTGAAGTAAATCACAACGTCTGATACTATATTATCATCAGATATACAACATCCATAAAATTATTAAGTATTTGATACACATCCTATTATCAAAAAATAAATTTGTGTATATGTGACAATTGTTACAAAATAATTTACTTAATATATTTAGTATAGTTTATCACATTGAATCATATAACTTTGACTAAAATCATAATAACCAACAAAAGTTTGTTGTCAGATACATAATATATTTGACGTTTAATGTAAATGAGACTAAATAACTTATGAATATAGCTTAGTATAATTACACGTTATATAAAACAATAAAATTAGATATATTAAGTATCATTTTACATTTTGATACAAAATTAAATGTATCACATCATGATACTTTATTGTATACAGTAATAACAAATTTAATGTTAATCACAATTTGAAATTTAAATTTTCCCAAATCGGTTAGAGGTTTTGCAGACTGGATGCTAAATTTGTTAAACGTCCGCATAATTTGTGAGATTAATTTAATCCCTTTTTGTACTTTGTAACTGATAACAACAAATAAAAAATTAAAGTATCCGTACACTTTAATTTAAGTATCTTTATGTAATATTATGTATCCGACATACTATAAAATGGGGATTTATGGTAAATAATGAAAGAGTAGGGATAGAAAGTAATATGTCGCTTAGATTATGTGATTTGCCTAATTTTTATTTTTAAAAAAATGGCCTGGCTTGGCAAGCCTGTAGCCCACATACTTGTGGGTGGGCCGGCCATTTTTTGGCCTAAACAAAAAATGAGCTAGCCTGACCTGACCCGTAAAATGTTGAAGCCTGTATGAGTTAATCCTGATGGGATGACTAGCCCATATTGACAGCTCTAATTCTTACTCTTATCTATATTTAATATTTATCAACTTATTACTTATAGCACTATGTTAACAATTTATATACATATAATAGGAGAGATGAAAAACATCATGTGTCAACACCACAAAAATAGACTTTTTATGATAAAGTATTTGTATTATAGTGAATGTCTATCATGTGGAGTCCTTTTTTAGGATATGGTTAAAGAGTCCTACTTGGGGACCAAGTTAGATTTCTCCTATAAATAGAGTGCTCCTCTTAATTGTAAATTCATTCATCAAGAGAAATAACAAGTCTTCTCTTCTTTTCTCTCTAGTTTCTTCTTCTTATTCTATAGTTTTATAACACGTTATCAGCAGGAGACTTAATTTCTCAAAAGTTAAAGTTAGATTTGAAGAATTAATAAAGGTATTATCTTTTCTTTTGTTTTTAGTTTAATGGTCAATCTTACAAAACTAGAGTTCATTGTCCTTCAAAGTTCAAGCAGGAACTACCTCTCATGGGTGTTCGATGCTGAAATCCACCTTAATGCAATGGGTCTTGAAGACACCATAAAATAAGAAAATAAGGCATCAAATCAAAACTGTGCACGAGCAATGATATTCTTGCGTCATCATCTTGACGAGATTCTGAAAATCGAATATCTGACAGTTAAGGATCCACTTGTTTTGTGGAAAAACCTAAAAGAAAGATTTGACCACTTGAAGATGGTCATACATCCAAAGGCACGATATGATTCAATGCATCTAAGGCTACAAGACTTTAAGTCTATACATGAGTACAGTTCTGTCATGTTCAAAATCACTTCTCAATTGAAATTATGTGGAGAAACGGTTAGTGAGAATGATATGATGGAAAAGACGTTCTCCACTTTCCATGCCTCGAATGTGCACTTGCAGCAAAAATATCGAGAGAAAGGTTTCAAAAAGTATTCTGAACTAATTTCTCATCTTCTTGTGGCCGAACAAAATAATGATTTATTATTAAAAAATCATGAGAATCGACCTACTGGATCTGAACCACTTCCTGAAGTGAATGAGGCGTACGCCCACCATGCTATGCGTGGAAAAGGTCGCGGTCCTAATCGTGATAGTGGAAGTGGTCTTGGACGTGGACGTGGTCGTGATCATTGTCAAGAACGTAATTCTAATCCTGGTATTAATCATTCATCAAATAAAAAGAAAAAAAAGAAAGGATGAGAAACGTGAAGCAACTAGGGAAGGTTGTTTTCGATGTGGTGGAAGAGGTCATTATGCACGTGATTGTCATACTCCCAAACACTTGGTTGAGCTTTATCAAGAATCACTAAAGAAGAAAGAGAAAAATCCCGAGGCAAATTTTATCTCTGAAAATTAAGTTGACATCACGCACTTAGATGTAGCAGATTTCTTCGCACATCCTGAAGGAAAAATAAATCACTTAATTGGTGATGGTTCTGTGAACATGGAAGAGTGATATTTTTTTGGTAGTATTTATTAATAAATTTCATGTGATGATAGTTGTTTGCATGAGTATTAGTATTTTAAATTAGTTTAGTCGTTCATTAGCTTGTTCCTTAATTCTTAATTAAATAAAATATATATTTTTCATTGATTTATTTATATGATTCTAATATGATAGAGTTAGTCATATACTAAACTTTATTACGTGTTTGTATTATATTAGGTCTTTAACTTCGTCTAATGTTAAAAACATAAATTCTGATATTAACTACGATTTATCATGTATTTGTATTATATTAGGATAAAATAATAATTTAATTTTATTTTCCTAACAACTCGTTTTTGACTTAGAGGAAACAATAAATTAAAGCTCAATTTCTAATATTTAATTATTAATCTATTCCTTTGAATATATTGTACCCTTTTGACAACACTAATATTTAATATATATTTATTTTGTGTATGTCATTTCATGTGAAAATATGGATAATTCTAAGAACATATTATCAAAATATGAAGATATTTGTTTGATTGATTCTGGTACAACACAGACGATATTAAAAAATAAGAAATATTTTTCTCATTTAAGTATGAGTAAAATAAATGTTACTACAATTTTTGGTAGTACTAATATGATTGAGGGTTTTTGAAGAGCCATTGTAATTTTGCCCAAGGGAACTAAACTCATCATTAATAATTCTATGTTTTCTCCAAAATCTTAGAGAAATTTGTTGAGTTTTAAAGATATCCGTGAAAATGGTTATCATATCCAATCAATGGATGAAATAAATCTTGAATATCTTGGTATCACCAAGAATGTCTCCGGGAAGACATGTGTTATGGAAAAGTTCTTTGTTTTATCTTCTGGCTTGTATTGGACAAAAATTAGTGCAATTGAGGCACATTTTATAGTAAATAAGAAGTTTACTGATTCCAATACATTTGTACTTTGACATGATCGTCTAGGACATTCTGGATCAATAATGATGAGACGAATTATAGAAAATTCGAATGGACATCCACTAAAAGACCTAAAAGTTCTTTTAAATGGTGAATTTTCTTGTACTGCTTGTTATCAAGGCAAGTTAATTGTGAGACCATCACCAATGAAAGTTAAGATTGAGTCCCCTGCGTTCTTAGTACGTATACATGGGGATATTTGTGGACCTATTCACCCACCTAGTGGGTCATATAGATATTTTATGGTTCTAATAGATGCTTCTTCTAGATGGTCTCATGTGTGCCTATTGTCATCTCGTAACTTGGCATTTGCAAAATTATTGGCACAAATAATAAGGTTAAGGGCACACTTTCCTGATAATCAGATTAAGTCCATTCGTCTTGATAATGCTGCAGAGTTTCATCTTTATCGTTTAATGATTATTGTTTAGCAAACGCGATAAGAGTTGAACACTCCGTTGCTCATGTTCATACTCAGAATGGTCTCGCTGAGTCATTAATTAAACGTTTGCAATTAATAGCAAGATCATTGCTAATGAAAACTAAGTTGCCCACTTCTGTGTGGGGACATGCAATTTTGCATGCTGCAACACTTATTCGTCTTAGACCGACAAGTTATCATAAGGTTTCTCCATTGCAATTGGTTATGGGTCAAGAACCTAATATATCCCATCTAAGATTTTTTGAAAGTGCGGTACATGTGCCTGTGGCACCACAAAACTGCACTAAGATGGGCTCTCAAAGAAGGTTAGGAATATATGTTGGGTTTGAGTCACCCTCCATTATACGCTATCTTGAACCATTGACTAGAGACATGTTTACTGCTAAATTTGCATATTGTCGGTTTGATGAGACAGTTTTCCCAGAATTAGGGGGAGAGAATAGTGAAATAAAATGAGAAATTTTGTGGAAAATTTATCATTGTCTCAACTTGATCCATATTCTTCTACTTGCGAACAAGAAGTACAAAAGATTATTCATCTGCAGAAAATTGCAAATCAAATGCCAGACGCATTTACAGATTTGAAAAGGATTACTTAGTCACATATTCCTGCAGAGAATGTCCCAATTCGAATTGATGTCCCTAAAGGACCATCCACTATTGTCATAGATAATGAGTCAAAAACACACCTAAAGCGTGGTAGACCATTGGGGTCTAAGGATCAAAATCCTAGAAAAAGAAAGATTAAATGTCAAGATGACACTATGAAAGAATCTCATATGGAAGTTCAAAATTTGAATAAGTCTGATATTCATGAAATAATTAATGAACTTGAAACTCAAGGAAATAATGAACTATCCATAAATTTAAGAGATGTTGAAAATAATATGAATCAATCAGAAATAGTGGTTGATTATGTCTTTGCATATAATGTTGCAACAAATATCATGCAAGATAATGAGGATCATGAACCTCAATCTGTTATAGAATGTCGACAACGAAATGATTAGTCAAAATGGCAAGAAGCAATTCAATGAGAGTTGAATTCACTTGCCAAGTGTGAAGTTTTTGGACCTATAGTTCAAACACCTAATGGTATTAAACCTGTTGGTTACAAATGGATTTTTGTGCGAAAAAGAAATGAGAAAAATGAAATACAAAGGTATAAAGCACGCCTTGTGGCACAAGAATTTTCTCAAAGGCCTACCATCGACTATGAAGAGACATTCTCACCCGTTATGGATGTAATAACATTGCGTTATCTCATTAGTTTCACAGTCCATGAGCAACTTGAAATGCATTTGATGGATGTGGTTACAGCCTACCTTTATGGATCACTTGATAATGAGATATACATGAAAATTCCTGAAGGATTTGCGATGTCTAAATCATGTAATTCAAAATCTCGAGAAATGTATTCAATTAAATTGCAAAGATCATTATATGGTTTGAAACAATCTGGGCGCATGTGGTATAACCGTCTTAGTGAGTATTTAATTAAGGAAGGTTATACAAATGATGCAATTTGTCCATGTGTCTTTATAAAGAAAACAATATCGAAATTTGTTGTACTTGCTATTTATGTTGATGACATAAATCTTATTGGAACTCCAATAGAGCTTCAAAAGGCAATTGATTATTTAAAGAATGAATTTGAGATGAAAGATCTGGGAAGGACAAAATTGTGTCTTGGTTTGCAAATTGAGCATTTGACAAATGGTATTTTTGTTCATCAATCTGCCTACACAGAAAAAGTGTTGCAAAAATTATTTATGGATGAAGCACATCCATTAATTACTCCGATAGTTATTCGTTCACTTTATGTGAATAAGGATCCATTCCGACCTCAAGAAAAGGATGAAGAAATTCTTGGTTCTGAAGTACCATATCTTAGTGCAATTGGTGCACTAATGTATCTTGCTAATACTACAAGGCCTGATATAGCTTTTGTCGTTAACTTGTTAGCAAGGTAAAGTTCTGCTCCTACTAGGAGACATTGGAATGGGATCAAACACATTTTGCGATATCTTAAAGGGACAACTGATATGGGCTTATTTTATTTTGTTAATTGTAGCTCAAATCTTGTTGGTTATGCTGATGCAGGATATTTATCTGATCCACACAAAGCTCGATCCCAAACAGGCTATGTGTTTATATGTGAGGGGACTGCCATATCTTGGAGATCTACAAAGCAATCCATCGTAGCCACTTCATCTAATCATGCTGAAATAATAGTTATTCATGAAGCAAGTAGAGAATGTGTGTGGTTAAGGTCTATGATACATCTCATTCGAGAGAAATGTGGTTTGGAATGTGATAAAGTACCCACCACTTTATATGAAGATAATGCAGAATGCATAGCACACCTTGAGGGAGGATTCATAAAAGGAGATAGAACAAAGCATATTTCACCGATGTTTTCTATACACATGAACTTCAAAAGAATGAGGATATAAATGTGCAACCGATTCGTTCAAGTGACAATGTGGCTGATCTATTCACCAAGTCTCTACCAACTGCAACTTTCAAGAAGATGGTGCACAAGTTTGAAATGCGAAGATTCAAGTCTCTGGATTGATGTTCTCATTAGGGGGAGTTAATACGCGTTGTACTCTTTTTCCCTTACGAGGTTTTGTCCCACTGGGTTTTCCTTGTAAGGTTTTTAATGAGGCAGCCTAGATGCGTATTAATAGATATGTGTACTCTTTTCCTTTACTAGAGTTTTTCTTTTCTTAAAGTTTTTGTTTTTGACGAGACACATCATCTATGAATTAGACATTCAAGGGGAGTGTTATAAAGTATTTGTATTATAGTGAATGTCTATCATGTGGAGTCCTTTTTTAGGATATGGGTTAAAGAGTTCTACTTGGGGACCAAGTTAGATTTCTCCTATAAATAGAGTGTTTCTCTTCATTGTAAATTCATTCATCAAGAGAAATAACAAGTCTTCTTCTTCTTTTCTCTCTAGTTTCTTCTTCTTATTTTAAAGTTCTATAACACTTTTAAAATAATTAAAATTATTAATTACATGTAATAGGATTAAATAACAAATTATTATTTTATTTAAAAATAATTTTAAATATAGTGCTGTAACGTGTGTGCTTCCCTTCTTTTGTGGATTTTTTAACTATCTTTTCACAACATTCTTATTTATAGTAAAATAATAATAATAATAATAATAATAATAATAGCAATAAAAATATTTATTATTATCTAATAAAAATTATATGGATTTTGTATCAAAGAAATATATTAGTAATTAATATTATCTAAGAGGTAGTTTATATATTTATATATCTATATCTAATTTCTTAACTTTTAAAATTGCAAAAAAAAAGGGTAAGAAATTGCAAACACTACAAAATGTTACGTATATATAGGTACATATATAAAAATTCAAAGACTAAAAAATAAGTACAAAATCTTACGCTTACAAAATCACAATATTCAAATACAAATTAATATTTATTGAAAAAAAATTTATACAATCAAAATAGGGAGTTTTAAAACTTCTTTGTCATGTTGCTAGATAATAACAAATAGTATTAAATAAATAGTATAAAATAATATTAGTATTTACTGTGTACTAATCCTAGTCCTATTAGGATTAGTACTCCTTAATCCTAGTCCTATTAGGATTAGTACTCTTTCCTATATCTCCTATATATATCTCCCATGTAATCCCTTAACACTTCAATACAATCAATATTCCTTCATGGTATCAAGAGCCAGAAAACCTAGATCTTCTTTTCTCTAGGTTTTTTTTTCTCCCTTTAGGGCACCGATCGTTCCCTCTCTTCTCTTGGGCGGCGGCATCCATGACAACCGAGGTGGATCCTCTCGATTCACTTCCTTCTGGCGTTAAACTCATTCTCAGGCATCTTCATGCCTTGATTCCCGAAAAATTATCAGACATAAATTACCCTACATGGAAAATCACCGTTCTTACAGTCCTCGAGGCCAATTACCTTATCAAATACGTCGATGGAAGCACAGAACCGCCGCTGGCAGTTATCACCGCCACAGACAAATCAGAAAAAACCAATCCGGCCCATGCCGCCTGGAAAGCCGTGGATGGCCAGATCCGATCATGTTTAATTGCGGTCATCTCTCCCACGGTTCAGAAACACGTCCGATCCTTCACAACTGCTTCAGCCCTATGGACGGCCCTCGCAACACGCTATGCATCAATTTCCCACTCTCATATTTTTCAATTACGTGATCGTCTCCACACAATTACCAAAGGCACGAAAATTATGGCGGAGTATTTAGACGAGGTCTCCATCATCATCACAGCCCTCGACACCGTGAACGAAATCATTCCCGAAAAAAATCTCGTCATGTGCGTCGTTCGGGGGCTCCCATCAGCTTACTCCTCCATTAAACAGGCGGTTCGCATCAGTCCAACACCCGTTGACCTGACTACTCTCTCCTCGTGGCTAAAAAGTGAAGAAATCAACGTGGATCTAGAGAGCAAACTTCTTCTCTGAGAAGCCGCTGTTATGGAGCCGGCCACCGCCCTCACCGCAAGCCAGAACTATCGCGGGGGGGCGTGGTGGCGGCCGGAAGGGGAGCCGCGACGGCTACGGCAGAAACAGCGGAGGCCGCAGGCGCGACGGTCGGCAGGACAGTCGTCCGCCGTACGACGGTCAGCAGCACGGCAGCAACAACAGCCTGCACTCCTTCGGCAGCGGCGGGCAGTCATCTTCCAGCGGCGAGCAGGGCACTTACGAGCGGGATCGTCCAACTTGTCAAATCTGTCAGAAAACAGGACACACCGCTGTTCGTTGCTGGTTTCGGTATGAAGAGAGCCGAAATAGTGATAACCGTGCCAATTATGCATCTCAAGCCGGCCCTTCCTCTGAATGGCTATTGGATATTGGGGCCAACATGCACGTTACTTCTAATCTATCCAAGCTTAACGCTCCAAATCCATATCATGGCTCCAATGGTATTACTGTTGGCAATGGTGAGTCCCTTAATATTTCTCACACTGGCACGGGTACCATTAAAAACCCCACCGCTATCTTTCACCTAGGTAACCTTACCCACGTCCCTTCTATTAAAACCAATCTCCTTTCAGTTCACCAATTCACAAAAGACAATAATTGCTCACTCTTGTTCACCTCTACTGATTTTCAGATCCTAGACAAAACTACCAAGAGGGTGATTTTTCAGGGCCCCTGTGAGCATGGTCTATACGTTCTTCCTGGCATAAGTTCGTCTGCCCACCCAGTTTCAGAAAGCGTTCCTGTGGCTCCGGTGGCTCTTTCGGCTGATGGCCACAGTCTGTTGTGGCACAGTCGTCTGGGTCACCCGTCTACTCATATAATAAATTCTTTAATGTCTCAATTAGGTTTTTCTTCCATTCATGTAAGCAATTGTGACTCCTGTTCAATTGCTAAATCTCATAAATTACCTTTTACTTTATCTGAGAAGCGTACAACTGCACCTTTTCAACTTATTCATTCTGACCTATGGGGTCCTACAGCTGTTCCTTCATTTGCTGGTGGTTACTCTTCTACATCAATCTCATCTCCCTGTCTCCTTTTGGGTAGAAGCTCTAGCCACCGCAAACTACCTCATTAACAGAATGCCCAGTCACACCCTCTCCAACAAATCACCCTATCAACTCCTTTACCAAGAACTTCCCAATTATACCAACCTCCGCGTCTTTGGGTGTCTTGCCTACCCTTGGCTACGCCCTCATATTACTCACAAATTACAATCCCGATCCCGTCCTTGTATTTTTTTGGCTATCATCCTACCTCCAAGGGTTATCGCTGTCTTGACCCACAAACTCATAAAGTCTACATATCTCGTCATGTCAAATTTGTCGAAAATGAGTTTCCCTACGAGTCTATTTCCTCCTCCACAAATACATCATTCATTGGCGTCCTTCCCCTTTTTCCAACATACTCACAGGGTCCCTCACCACCTTTCCCCACACCTCCACCCATTACCCAACCACCCCTCATCACCCCTTCGACCGTCACCCACAATACACCCGCAACCACCACCCACACTCACAACCAACCCGAACCACCCCATACACACAACATCTCCAGCCCGATCCGTTTTGGGTCCTTCCCGGCCACCCCCGAATCACCACCGCCCGTGCCACCCCCTAATACTCATCCCATGTTAACCCGTGGCAAAGCCGGTATCTTTAAACCCAAAACCTTTCAGGCTACCATACTACCAAATACACCCCTTCCCGACAGTGAACCAACAACCTACTCTGTTGCCTCAAAAAATGCTTATTGGCGTCATGCTATGGATGACGAGTTTAAGGCTTTGACTGATCAGAAAACTTGGATTCTTGTACCTAAGCCCCATGGGCGGCACCCAGTGGGCTGTAAATGGGTGTACAAAATTAAACACAATGTAGATGACAGTATTTCCAGGTACAAGGCTCGTTTGGTTGCTAAAGGCTACAATCAGCAGTATGGGCTTGATTACTCCGAGACATTCAGTCCTGTTATTCGGCAGGAAACCATTCGCCTGGTACTGTCACTCGCCATGCGCAACAATTGGCTCATAAATCAGTTGGATGTTTCCAATACTTTTCTTCATGGCATGCTTGATGAAACTATCTACATGACGCAACCACCGAGCTATGTTGATCCCCGCTTCCCTCAACATGTTTGCAAACTCCAGAAGTCTCTCTATGGGCTCAAGCAAGCCCCCCATGCTTGGTACACACGTCTGAAAATGTTCCTCCAGGGACTCGGCTTCACGTGTTGCGTACACGACACGAGTCTATTTACTCGACATTCAGCACACGGTACAGTCATTCTTCTTGTCTATGTAGATGATATCATTATTACAGGCTCTACTGCAGCTCTCATTCAGGATGTCACTCGAGCTATGCATACTACCTTCAAAATGAAGGACCTTGGCTCGTTACATTATTTTCTGGGAATGGAGGTTTCTCGGACAGGCAGCGACTTGTTTCTTCATCAGTCAAAATATGCTCGAGATCTGTTGCAGAAAGCTGGACTGGAAAAATGCACCAGTCAACCAACACCGATGGCAGTCTCTTCGTCTACGAATGGAGCCGACACCCCCTTTGTCGATATCACCCACTTCCGCAGCCTCATTGGGGCTCTACAGTATCTGGCCATTACCCGTCCTGACATCCAGTTTGCTATCAACCGAGTTGCTCAGCGCATGCATCAACCAAGTGAACATGATTACCATTGTCTAAAACGCATTCTCAGGTACATTTTTGGCACTCTTGGTCCTGGTTTACTCATTCGACCCGGGGACTTGGAGCTTTGGGGTTTCTCAGATTCAGATTGGGCGAATGATAAAAATGACAGAAAATCTACATCGGGGTTTCTCATTTTTTTGGGGCCGAACCTGATCTCCTGGTGTACAAAAAAACAACCCAAGGTCTCTCGGTCCTCGACTGAAGCTGAATACCGCACCCTTGCTCTTCTTGCTGCTGAGACCATGTGGGTCACATATATTCTTCGCGAACTCCGCGCCACTCACACTGTTCCTGCTCTCTATTGTGACAACAAATCAACCATCTGTGTGGCCAAGAATTCCGTCCTACACACCAGAATGAAACATGTTGATACCGATTGTCTCTTTGTTCGCGATGAAGTTCAGGCCGGCACCATGACTGTGCAGTATGTACCCACTGAAGAACAACCGGCTGATATTCTTACCAAGCCTCTCCCGAGACGACAGCACGATTACCTCAGTTCCAAGCTTCCGTTCGCTTCCGCTCAGCTCAGCTTGAGGGGGGATAATAACAGATAGTATTAAATAAATAGTATAAAATAATATTAGTATTTACTGTGTACTAATCCTAGTCCTATTAGGATTAGTACTCCTTCCTATATCTCCTATATATATCTCCCATGTATTCCCTTAACACTTCAATACTATCAATATTCCTTCACTAGAAACTAGGATTAGATAAGTATTAACCAATTCATTTTAAATTTTGAATTTTAAGCTACAGATGTATTAATTATTCAAAAATTATATAAAGTTCTAAATAAATATAACTGATCACTTTAAAAAATTTAACTTTAAACTTCTCATATGGAATTGTCGAAAGAGATCTACTCTTAATTAGATTTAAAAACTCATAAACTTCATTTTATCAAGGCAAGTTGTCATGTATTTTTAGATTTTTCTTTCTTTATCAAAATGAAATAGTAATTAGCGTTTTTGATTTTAGGTTTTAATTTTTTGAAATATATTGTATACAGGTAAGTGTGTATTACAGCAGAATGATTAATAATTAGTGCTCAGACAACTATAAAGAAACAAAGAAAGACAATGTGAATGAAAAATAAAAAATTACGACTGAAGAATATCATAATTGAAACCATTGATAAATATTGTTGTGGATTGCAAGAATGACATGATATAAGATGCTTAGATATTTTACCTACTTTCTTTTTTTATTTCCTATGAACACGACAAATAATAATTTTATGTTTCTTTGCATATGTATTTTAAGACTAATAATTTCTCTATTTATTTATATATGTATTTTTGAACAATTGCTTACAAAGAATTTTTGTTGCTTTAAATATTTTTGAAATAAATCTATAATGTATAAAGCACAGATAGAGTTTTTATTGCTTTCAAATTAAATTGAAAAAAACACTATAATCTATAATCTAAATCTAAATTATTATAAAGACAATAAAAAACATGTTAGTAGAATCTTCATCAAATATAAACTCAGAGAATAATGTTATGTGTCTTTGTACATGTATTTTTAAGATTATAAGCTCAGAGAATAATGTCATATGTCTTTGTACATGTATTTTTAAGATTAGTAATTTCTCTTTTATTTATATATGTATTTTTTGAATAATTGCTTACAAAGAATTTTTGTTGCTTTAAATATTTTTGAAATAAACGTAAAATCTTTAGCATAGAGAGAGTTTTTATTGCTTTCAAATTAAATTGAAAGAAATCTATGATCTATAATCTAAATCTAAATTATTATAAAGACAAGAAAAAACATGCTAGTAGAATCTTCGTCAAATATAAGCTCAAAGAATAATGTTATGTGTCTTTGTACATGTATTTTTAAGATTAATAATTTCTCTTTTATTTATATGTGTATTTTTAAATAATTGCTTACAAAGAATTTTTATAGCATTAAATATTTTTTAAATAGACCTAATGATTGAATATATGCCTTCACTTAACAAGTAATGGACCAGGTCCCGTACTACACTAATGAATAAAACAGAAAGTTAAATGCAGTAAAATCAACACGATGATTTTACGTGGAAACCTCCTTGCTTAAGGGAGTAAAACCACGACCTGTCTCACAGGATTTTCAATCGTTTTCACTAATCTTCAAAAGCAAAAGTAAAACACGATTACACCAAATGTCAGAAAGAGTTATCAATCTTACAGTTAAGCAATAGTCCCTCTTGCTTAACAAGCCTAAGTAGAAAACTATCTACCCACTAAGTTATCTCACTTGGACAACCTAGACTTTTAACACTACACAACAATTCCTTTATAGATTGAGGAATGGTTTACAGTTTGCGAACAAGAGAATGTATTCCTAAACAAATATACGAAAAGTTCCAGAGATTGTTGTTGTTGTTGGAATACTTCTGCCTTTGTTTTCTAGCAGACTTTGCAAATGTTCTTGAAGAGGTTTCTCTCAAGTTGCAAAAACTACTAAAAATGTTTAGGAAAGTGCCTTTTATATGGACAAGTCACTTTCCTAAACCTCTTTGCCATTGGCTGGAAAAGTCACACTTTCTGACGCCATCGGAAAGTGTGCACCTACTTTCTGTACCGTCTCCAGCTGGCAGTCAACTGGCTCGTCATCATGAGAGTCTGGTACCTCTACTAGGTCCCTGGGTTTGTTTCATCTGCAATACTCAAGTAAGAAACCTGCAATACTCAAGTAAGAAACCTGGTACCTTTACAAGGTCCCTAAGTTTTTCAAATCATCAAAACTACAAATAACACCTAAAATCTATAAAGTACAGAGAGAGTTTTTATTGTTTTCAAATTAAATTGAAAGAAATCTATAATCTAAATATAAATAATAATAAAGGCAATAAAGAACATGTTAGTAGAATCTTCAAAATATATACGTTTTTTTTTTTAAAAAAAGAAGAATTGTTTGTTTACCTTTTTTTTTCTGGCGCTAAATTACTTTTATTCGAATTTATTAAGGTTTTTTATTTAATAAATATATTTTACAATTTACAATATGAATTTCATACTTCTTTAGTTGAATATCAACTTAGACTTTTTTTAATGACTTTCATACTTTACAATGTTTGAATTTTATATGAAGGGTCATAATTATTATATCGAATGTGAAGGAATATTGATTGTATTGAAGTGTTAACCTAATAAGGGAATACATGAGATATATATATATAGGAGATATAGGAAGGAGTACTAATCCTAATAGGACTAGGATTAAGGAGTACTAATCCTAATAAGACTAGGATTAGTACACAGTAAATACTAATATTATTTAATACTATTTATTTAATACTATCTGTTACTACCCCCCTCAAGCTGAGGTGAGCGGAAGTGAACGGAACCTTGGAACTGAGGTAATCGTGTTGTCGGCTCGGCAGAGGCTTGGTGAGAATATCAGCCGGTTGTTCTTCAGTGGGTACATACTGCACAGTCATGGTGTCGGCCTGAACTTCATCGCGAACAAAGAGACAATCGGTATCAACATGCTTCATTCTGGTGTGTAGGACAGAATTCTTGGCCACACAGATGGTTGATTTGTTGTCACAATAGAGAGCAGGAATAGTGTGAGTGGCGCGGAGTTCGCGAAGAATATATGTGACCCACATGGTCTCAGCAGCAAGAAGAGCAAGGGCGCGGTATTCAGCTTCAGTCGAGGACCAAGAGACCTTGGGTTGTTTTTTTGTACACCAGGAGATCAGGTTCGGCCCCAAAAAAATGAGAAACCCCGATGTAGATTTTCTGTCATTTTTATCATTCGCCCAATCTGAATCTGAGAAACCCCGAAGCTCCAAGTCCCCGGGTCGAATGAGTAAACCAGGACCAAGAGTGCCAAAAATGTACCTGAGAATGCGTTTTAGACAATGGTAATCATGTTCACTTGGTTGATGCATGCGCTGAGCAACTCGGTTGACAGCAAACTGGATGTTAGGACGGGTAATGGCCAGATACTGTAGAGCCCCAATGAGGCTGCGGAAGTGGGTGATATCAGCAAAGGGGGTGTCGGCTCCATTCGTAGACGAAGAGACTGCCATCGGTGTTGGTTGACTGGTGCATTTTTCCAGTCCAGCTTTCTGCAACAGATCTCGAGCATATTTTGACTGATGAAGAAATAAGCCGCTGCCTGTCCGAGAAACCTCCATTCCCAGAAAATAATGTAATGGGCCAAGGTCCTTCATTTTGAAGGTAGTATGCATAGCTCGAGTTACATCCTGAATGAGAGCTGCAGTAGAGCCTGTAATAATGATATCATCTACATAGACAAGAAGAATGACTGTACCGGGTGCTGAATGTCGAGTAAACAGACTCGTGTCGTGTACGCAACACGTGAAGCCGAGTCCCTGGAGGAATGTTTTCAGACGTGTGTACCAAGCACGGGGGGCTTGCTTGAGCCCATACAGAGACTTCTGGAGTTTGCAAACATGTTGAGGGAAGCGGGGATCAATATAGCCCGGTGGTTGCGTCATGTAGATAGTTTCATCAAGCATGCCATGAAGAAAAGCATTGGAAACATCCAACTGATTGATGAGCCAATTGTTGCGCACGGCGAGTGACAGTACCAGGCAAATGGTTTCCTGCCGAATAACAGGACTAAATGTCTCGGAGTAATCAAGCTCATACTCCTGATTCTCCTGATTGTAGCCTTTAGCAACCAAACGAGCCTTGTACCTAGAAATACTGTCATCTGCATTGTGTTTAATTTTGTACACCCATTTACAGCCCACTGGGTGCCGCCCATGGGGCTTAGGTACAAGAATCCAAGTTTTCTGATCAGTCAAAGCCTTAAACTCGTCATCCATAGCATGACGCCAATAAGCATTTTTTGAGGCAACAGAGTAGGTTGTTGGTTCACTGTCGGGAAGGGGTGTATTTGGTAGTATGGTAGCCTGAAAGGTTTTGGGTTTAAAGATATCGGCTTTGCCACGGGATAACATGGGATGAGTATTGGGGGGTGGCACGGGCGGTGGTGATTCGGGGGTGGCCGGGAAGGACCCAAAATGGATCGGGCTGGAGATGTTGTGTGTATGGGGTGGTTCGGGTTGGTTGTGAGTGTGGGTGGTGGTTGCGGGTGTATTGTGGGTGACGGTCGAAGGGGTGATGAGGGGTGGTTGGGTAATGGGTGGAGGTGTGGGGACAGGTGGTGAGGGACCCTGTGAGTATGTTGGAAAAAGGGGAAGGACGCCAATGAATGATGTATTGTGGAGGAGGAAATAGACTCGTAGGGAAACTCATTTTCGACAAATTTGACATGACGAGATATGTAGACTTTATGAGTTTGTGGGTCAAGACAGCGATAACCCTTGGAGGTAGGATGATAGCCCCAAAAAATACAAGGACGGGATCGGGGTTGTAATTTGTGAGTAATATGAGGGCGTAGCCAAGGGTAGGCAAGACATCCAAAGATGTGGAGGTTGGTATAATTGGGAAGTTCTTGGTAAAGGAGTTGATAGGGTGATTTGTTGGAGAGAGTGTGACTGGACATTCTGTTAATGAGGTAGTTTGCGGTGGCTAGAACTTCTACCCAAAAGGAGACAGGGAGATGAGATTGATGTAGAAGAGTAACCACCGTTTCAATGAGATGGCGATGCTTACGCTCAGCCACCCCATTCTGTTCGGGAGTGTATGGACAGGAGGTTTGATGTATAATTCCCAGGGATTGCAGAAACTGGCCAAAGATGTTATTGACATATTCCTTTCCATTGTCACTTCGAAAAAGTTTAACATGAGATTTGAATTGTGTTTTGACCATTTTTTTTAAAAGGGACAAAGGTGGTGTATGCCTGTGATTTGTGTTTTAGTGGGTACAAACAAGTGTATTTTGTAAAATCATCCACAAAACAAATATAATAGTGAAAACCAGCAAATGAAGGAACAGCAGTAGGACCCCATAGGTCAGAATGAATAAGTTGAAAAGGTGCAGTTGTACGCTTCTCAGATAAAGTAAAAGGTAATTTATGAGATTTAGCAATTGAACAGGAGTCACAATTGTTTACATGAATGGAAGAAAAACCTAATTGAGACATTAAAAAATTTATTATTTGAGTAGACGGGTGACCCAGACGACTGTGCCACAACAGACTGTGGCCATCAGCCGAAAGAGCCACCGGAGCCACAGGAACGCTTTCTGAAACTGGGTGGGCAGACGAACTTGTGCCAGGAAGAACGTACAGACCATGCTCACAGGGGCCCTGAAAAATCACCCTCTTGGTAGTATTGTCTAGGATCTGAAAATCATTAGAGGTGAACAAGAGTGAGCAATTATTGTCTTTTGTGAATTGGTGAACTGAAAGGAGATTGGTTTTAACAGAAGGGACGTGGGTAAGGTTACCTAGGTGAAAGATAGCGGTGGGGGTTTTAATAGTACCCGTGCCAGTGTGAGAAATATTAAGGGACTCACCGTTGCCAATAGTAATACCATTGGAGCCATGATATGGATTTGGAGCGTTAAGCTTAGATAGATCAGAAGTAACGTGCATGTTGGCCCCAGTATCGAACAGCCATTCAGAGGAAGGGCCGGCTTGAGATGCATAATTGGCACGGTTATCACTATTTCGGCTCTCCTCATACCGGAACCAGCAACGAACAATGGTGTGTCCTGTTTTCTGACAGATTTGATAAGTTGGACGATCCTGCTCGTAAGTGCCCTGCCCGCCGCTGGAAGATGACTGCCCGCCGCTGCCGAAGGAGTGCAGGCTGTTGTTGTTGCCGTGCTGCTGACCGTCATACGGCGGACGACTGCCCTGCCGACCGCCGCGCCCGCGGCCTCCGCTGTTTCTGCCGTAGCCGCCGCTGCTTCCCTGCCGGCCGCCACCACGCCCCCCGCGATAGTTCTGGCTTGCGGTGAGGGCGGTGGACGGCTCCATAACAGCGGATTCTCGGAGAAGAAGTTTGCTCTCCAGATCCACGTTGATTTCTTCACTTTTTAGCCACGAGGAGAGAGTAGTCAGGTCAACGGGCGTTGGACTGATGCGAACTGCCTGTTTAATGGAGGAGTAAGCTGATGGGAGCCCCCGAACGACGCACATGACGAGATCTTTTTCGGGAATGATTTCGTTCACGGTGTCGAGGGCTGTGATGATGGTGGAGACCTCGTCTAAATACTCCGCCATAGTTTTCGTGCCTTTGGTAATTGTGTGGAGACGATCACGCAATTGAAAAATATGAGAGTGGGAAATTGATGCATAGCGTGTTGCGAGGGCTTTCCACAGGGCTGAAGCAGTTGTGTAGGATCGGACGTGTTTCTGAACAGTGGGAGAGATGACCGCAATCAAACATGATCGATTTGGCCATCCACGGCTTTCCAGGCGGCATGGGCCGGATTGGTTTTTTCTGATTTGTCCGTGGTGGTGATGACTGCCGGCGGCGGTTCTGTGCTTCCATCGACATATTTGAGAAGGTAATTGGCCTCAAGGGCTGTAAGAACGGTGATTTTCCATGTAGGGTAATTTATGTCTGATAACTTTTTGGGGAATCAGGGCATGAAGATGCCTGAGAAAGAGTTTAACGCCAGAAGGAAGTGAATCGAGAGGATCCACCTCGGTTGTCATGGCTGCCGCCGCCCAAGAGAAGAGAGGGAACGATCGGTGCCCTAAAGAGAGAAAAAAACCTAGAGAAAAGAAGATCTATGTTTTCTGGCTCTTGATACCATGAAGGAATATTGATTGTATTGAAGTGTTAACCTAATAAGGGAATAAATGGGAGATATATATAGGAGATATAGGAAGGAGTACTAATCCTAATAGGACTAGGATTAAGGAGTACTAATCCTAATAGGACTAGGATTAGTACACAGTAAATACTAATATTATTTAATACTATTTATTTAATACTATCTGTTATTAGAATGTATTAACGATATAAAATAAAATCTCTCTCTCTCTCTCTCTCTCTATATATATATATATATATATATATATATATATATATATATATATATATATATATATATATATATATATATATATATATATATATATATCTTAGAAAAATGCTATGTACCTTTGAAAAGTATGAGTGTTAGAGAGTAGTAACTTCTCCCGCCAGGGAAAAGTAATTTCCTTAATGTTGTGAGTATTATATAAGTATATTATAGTCTGTATGTAAAACTAAAAATATGAAATAAACAGTTGGTTTTATATCCTTCTTCTTAAAACTCCATTAATAGTCGTAAGTGAATGTTGCAATCTTCAGCCTCAGGGAGGAACTGTAACAGAGTAGCCAAAGACTGAGGTCGTTAGGGTGAAACACTGTTCATGGCCTAAAGGGAGAACTACTGTGGTAGTGATAAAGACGATTCATCGACAAAAGAGAAGAAAGGTATACACGCAAACTTTTTATTAAATATTAATAATTTTACAAATATACTATATGTACTTATAATTAACTTAGACATTAAGAAAAATTACTTAGTACCTATAGGGAATCAATAAATATTTGAATATCTCATGTTAATATCTAATATTAACTTATCATGTTGTTTTCATAATACATGCATATCTTAACATAAAAATGAAATTTGTACAAAAATCTTTGCATAGCATAAGAAAAAGAGCTTGGAAGCATAAAAGGGCTTTATTTCATATGGATAGAGCAATTTTCGAAATGGAACAAGTATATCGGCATACTAATCATCAATATGATGCATTAATATTTTCTATACATGAAATGAAAATGTATAGAATACAAGAATATTTTGAGTATAAAAATGCTTTATCAATTTTAAAAAACTATATAGTTTTTAGTGCTTAAAAACAACATTCAATTTTCCGCTACCTGTTTAAATAAATTAAACAGCTCCAAAACAATGGTATATATTAAAGAACACCTCAAAATAAAAAATTTTAAACGTTTAAAATTAATCACGTATAATTTTTCTTATAATTATTAATAATTTTAAAATATTTCTAAGAATAGAATGATGTAATTTGTGTGATTCTTCTTTTGTGAAAAAATGTTTTACCCATCTTTTCACAACCTTCTTATCTATAGTAAAATAAATGCAGATATTTGAGTGATATGTTTTTACATTAAATTTTTTAAAGACCTTCAAGATTTAAAAAAAGAAGAAGATAAGAATATATTTACTAAATTATTAGTTTAAACAATGAAATAAATGATAAGAACACTTCCTAATTTACACAAAACTAGAGAAGAAAGATAAAATTAGAAAGAAACAAAAAATAATTAATTAACTAATTCTAAGTATGTGGTTAAAATAACTATTTCACGTATGATGGAGTTTTTTTAAACATGATTCATATCGAATTATTAACTAAATTAATTGAAATTTGAAATTAAAAATTAAAAATATTATAAATTTATTTATTTTTTTAAATGAGAAGAATACTTATGCAGTTATGCACGGTGGAGTCTTTCAAAGCATAATTCATATTTAATTAAAAAATTAATCTAAATATTGAAATCTAAAATATTTAAATCTGAAAATATTTTAATCTTAAACCCAAAAAAAACAACATAATCGTACCATTTTATTTTATTTAAAAAAATTCCCACCTTTTAAAAAATACAAATTTAAAACAAAAATAAATTTAGCCTTTTTATTTGTAACTATATCTCCACAAAATATCAATCACATAATTACATGTACAAATAATGATGACATAGTTTAGGATTGTGCCGCTAGAGAAACAACGAATATTATTATGTTTGATTTTTGTTGATTATATAAAACGTTATTAATATTGCTTGAATAATTAATTTGGAATTTAAAATTTTAAAACTAACTAATTAATGTTATCCTTGACAATACCACATTTTTAGCCACTAAAACACAGACTTTTTTTTTGTTTAATATTCTATATTATTGTCACGACTCATTTTGAGTCGTGAACGGCACCCACACTTAACCTCCTAGGTAGGCGAACCAAGGAATTCAAATCCTAACATACAAAATACAATCATAATGCGAAAGCCCAAAAACTTACTAAATATCTTTTCTCAAAATCTGAAAGTCATCACAACAAGGACATCTAATCTCCAATTACTAAGTCTAAGAGTATCAAAGTCACCAAAATAAATGAAATAAAGTAATTCAAGTACGAAAACTAAGGATATCAGTTAATGACTGAGAGAATCCAACCTAAACTCGAATGAATAACTCACCCTTGAACCTGATATGTCAAGACTTGATAGAGCTGACGGCGATTCAATTTTGTCGGTACAATTGTTGCACTCCATATAAGGAAATCAAAAAACAAATACAAGTAGTGCTCAATACGAGGCAACATGTACTGAGTAAGTATCATCAGCCAACCCAAAATAGTTATTAATATACACTGAATAATATAAAATCAACTATAGTACTTAATAGGTGAGAAGCAACAAACGACATGAATAAGTGACAACTGAAGCAAGTACGTAATTAATCACAATATCAAGCACACACGAGGACTACTGCCTCCACACCACGTTCGTTGGGAAATTGATTCATTGAGATTGAGTACATTAAATTAATTCAATATCTTTTTCCTTTAATCTTTCTGTGTCGGAACGTGACACTCCAATCCAATTATACCGTGTCGGAACGTGACACTCCTATCCAAGAATATCGTATCGGAACGTGACACTCCGATTCAATTATACCGTATCGAAACGTGATACTCCGATCCAATTATGCCGTGTCGGAATCTGACACTCCTATCCAAGAATACCGTGTCGGAAAGTGACACTCTGATCCAATAATATCATTAATTTATCATTTAATATCATCACTTTCAATTCATTGATAATATTTCATCAAGCCTTTTTTATTCAAGGCATCACTTCGATAAATTAGGGTTCAAGAATATAAATTTCACGGTCTTAGGATTTCAGACCAATCTTAAAACACGTAACCAAGCAACACAACCACACAATCAAGTACACAGAAAACTTCACAATATCATTCAATGCATATTAATCACTATTAAGAGTTTACTATCAAATATCATAAATCATAACCTACCTCCACCGAAAAATCGAAGTCAAGCAACTACTTTTCAATGCTTTTCCTTTCCTCAATGCTTTGAACCTTTCAATCTATCAAATATATTTGCATAATTTGTAAGTTAACAAGCCTATAGCCATCCATATTATTCTACGTCTAGCCTAGACCCAAAAACTCCCTAAGTAAATCTAAATTCCTCCCATTAGCATAACTTTAATGTAATTACTATAATAAACTACACTTTATATTTAATTACCTATCACAATATGTTGAAATTTTAATATAAAATATGATTGAAAAATATTAATTATTCAAGTTTGAAGCCACAATAACCAATGACAGCAAACACATGATAAATGAAATTGATGGCTACCATTTTAATTCTAAAGTATCTTATGATTCCCAAATCATAACTCCTAATTATTGAATAATTAATGACCACTAATTACCTAACAATTGTCCATTTTACAATTTCACAAAACAAATACACATTGTAGTAACAACATGCAACCTCAACAATATTAACTTTAACTACTTCTTATCCAACTCAAATAATATTAAAACAATAATATGATTCCCACCTATAACAAAAGAAACAATCTTATATGCACTGCAACTATATGCAACACAATCTTCCCATATAAAATATAATAATAATAAATTCTATATCTACATTATTCATCAAATTTACATATACATATGTGTTTTTACCTCGATAATTATGTCGTCCCTTTACGTTGTGCCGCCTTTTCGTTGTTCTCCTCTTCCATTTTTTTTCTTTGTTTAGCAAACTATTTCTTTGTCCTAATTATTATAAATAATCAATTGTATAAAATGGTAAAATGATTCATTTTTAATTTTAATGTTATCTTCTTTAACCACCAATTAAATAACTTATTAAAATTACCTCATTAATTCTATAATTGTATCTACGAATAGTTCAAAAACACCCATTTAAATTCTGTCAAAAGCGTCTTTTAGGTAATAAAAGTTCTAGTACCCTAAATTAATCAAATGTGTCGTTACATTAGATACAAATTTACCCATCGTTCGTACTCGAAGAACCAAAGGAAGGTGAGGGTAAGAAAGGATAGTTGTCTCAACAACTCTTTCAAAATATTAATACCCAAGGCCTCATATCAAAAGTGTCAACCTAACCAACTAGAGATTTACACCTACTTCCATACAATGTCTCAAATGAGGTCATCTCAATACTCTACTGAGAATTGTTGTTATATTGTAAACTCAACTAACAACAAAATTATTTTCAATAACCACCAAAATTAATCGTATTCACATCCTCAACATGTTCTCAAGGACCTTGGCATAACTATTTGGTGAAATCCTTTCTCACATAATCATGACAAAATGTCAAAACTAATACAATCTATAATTAGTAGTTAAACTGAAACAATCACCATGCACTCATAGTGCACACACCATCATAGATCTTATCAATATTGTCTTCTCACACAAAAACTTTCAACGAGCTTAAGTTATAACAATTTAATCTTTTAGACATTACCAAACTTATCTAACCCAAAGAAAAAAATAATAATCAAGTAACCACCCATCGAGTGGTACACCCAAGCATACATAACCTCTTACAAGATTGTCAAAATGCTAGATTAGTAGCTATTATAATCAAACCTTAAGAATGACAAAACTACAACGGTCCTCACATTCCATTACACATAACCAAAACATAATACCGATGATGAGATAAATCTTAAGTCTATCTAAAAACTATAAATTTCCATGATAGCTCTCCTATAAATTCTCATAAGCAAAGTGGTACATGTAGAACCGCTCAAATACAACACTAAATATGTCATATCGAAAATAACCAAGGTGGAATAACTCTAATAACTCCTTCCATAGTGTCTATATCAAACATTTTCATTTAACTGACTCTATCTTTTTTATTTTCTAGCTACCCACAATCACTAATTTACTTCCTATAAGAATTGCACACATACTTGATTTATCGAAATCCACATTCACTTAAATCTACACTATTAATACTAACAAAAAATTATAACCATATAGATCGTCTACCTTACTCCTAAGTCATCTTTAGTATTAAGTATTCTTATCAAATACATGTCCAAACTCTGACTGTCTCTCTTCCTATTTAAGCATTTCATAAAAAATATGAGTTTCCAAAAGCCAATATCATTAATTTTGAATTTGATAATACCTTTTCATCGAGATAAAATTATTATCACCACAAGGGTTTATGCAAGAGGTCTTATTCTTTCACTTTTTTTTACCTTTAAATTCTTCTCATTATGTAAAGTTCTAAATATTTCAACCCTTCAACATATCATACTCTTACTATTTTTTGATGACTCGCTTACTAATATTATTCTTTGGTAAAAAAATCCTTGACATTTTTATGTTAGCATTTAAATCAAAATATTACGGGAAGCCTTTTAGCAATCAAAAGAAACCAAATTTTCGACTCAAATTATGCATAAGTCCTTCCATATGCTTCATACTAAATGTGATAAACATACCACCACTAATGTAGACTTATAATAAAAAACTCAAATGTAAATCTATAACTTTATCTCCTTTTATATCAACATAGCTCATACCTTGAAGATTTTTGTGAAGTTATGTACCTTAACTTATCATTGATCACCTCTTCATAGATCTTATCATACTTTTAACTAAAAATCCAAATGTAGTCATTAACAAACTAAAAACCACAAGATAACTTATCATCACACTCGAGCTCAATGTTTACACATTCCTTTCTTAAGTCATTTTCTATAATTCTTGTCAATATTATAAGCCCGTGACACTATTACAATAACCATTGTATAATATATGACACCGCACGTCTTTGAACTCAAGTCTCAACCTATTGAAGATACCTCTTTAGCCCTTGCAATAAAACAAATATTATTGCCCTCACCTATATTTGAGGGCTACACTCATCCCGCGTGTACCAAAGGTAGACTACCTATACACACTGTCTTTCAACCTAAGAATCTACTACCACATTCACTCTGCCAAAATGATAAACAATAGTCATTCCATCATCCTTGAGAACTCTAATAATCTCCATTGTCTTAAATTAAGATTCCTCTTATTAAATACTATACTAAAATATCTCATAATACACACTATAAATACAATGCCTCTACAATTTTAATGCAAGGACCATCCAAATGCACTGCTTTTTAGGATCTAAAAACATGATCTTGTGGATATTCGAATATAATCTCAACCGTTCAAAACAAACACTAAAATGTCAGGAATATATAGTTCAAATTTTAGCCCGATCCAACGGTTAGTTATTTGAAAAACATGATCTGAAGGTTGCTGGTCGAAGAAAAGGTATGCAACAAAATAAATCTTTTTCTTCTCTCCTCTCTTTTCTCTTATTGAAAGATCTCAAAACCTCTCTTGTGTCCTAATGTCTTTCAAGGTAAATACTAATGAGTAGTTCAATTTTCTCAAGACCATCCTCTATTTATACATTTTTGTTTTTCCTTACAAAGTCAAAATTAACCACAAATATTATTATAATTCCAAACCTTTCTAGTAGAATCAGAAATCAAATAAAGAGAATAATTTCAATCCTTTTTTAAATAGGATTAGGCCTAGTGTCCAATTCTTAAGCAAACACTGAATTCAATATCAGATCCATTGAAACACTTTCAAGACTTTGTTGCCACTAACACTGATTCTAAATGAGAATTTTCAAGACTAGTACAACAAACATAAATCATGTAGGTCATATATCACTTTCTCTTTTTACCATCATTCTTAGCTAGACCTTTTCATCATCAAGAAGTGAACCTTTTCCTCAACATGACACTTTAAACTCAGGTATACCAATAAAATTTAAGGGACTAACTCAATTTTATAAGCATTTTGTTACTAAAATCTTCAATTTAGTTCACCCAAGTATACTCAATAGGACTTTATTTCCATATAAATTTGTCATCCTAGTTTCAATCTACCTTTTGAAGCTTAAGATAAAATTGTCAGTCCTCATTCAGAACCGTCAAGATACATTTCACAACCTAAATATATTAGTATTGTACCAAAGATCCACCACCAAGATATTTCTTAAAAATAATGCAATTCAAGTGTCTGTAGTAATAACTAGTTGGTTCTCAATTATGAAAGCAATACCGAATCTCATTATCTAACCATATCAACCACTAATTATTTGTTAAGTAGTTAGTATTCACACTTGAGAATCGATGTACTCGTTTCTACGTAACACTAGTACCGTAGCATGAAAGTTCGTTTTGATACCTCGAATACATCATACCTATCGATAAGATCATACCCAAATAGCCCACATATTTCTACCCATTGAATAATTGCAAAACATTATCGAATATGTTCTCTCTCTATCCCAAACAATTTGCTTTAATTCTTAGACCAATTCAATAGCAAAAATAACACACTTCCTAACTTTAACCAAGTAACCATCGATATTAGTGTAGTAGTAGTATCATGACCCTTTTTTATATACACTTAATCTATAAAATCGTAGTAGAAATTCTACCTTCAATTGACTCAACAAAATTTCATTATTCACTAAGCAACCCATATATCTGATAAGAACTTTATTATACTTTTCCAAAGTAATGATATTCATTATCTAGCCGTCCCTTACAAACTTTTTCAATGTTGTCACCTTGACAAAGTCATATTGCTTCGCCCCTTCTACCTCATATCCATTAAGATCCGTAGAATATATATCTCCATGAAGAAGCAAGAAAATGCTACCCAAGTTATAGGTAGCGTCATTACCGGCAAGACTCAACATGAGACTGCCACCACATTTTCGCATCATTCCAAAATTAGTAAGTTAGAAACTCAATGTTCCATCACTCTACCATATCCATCTTATGAAACAACTCACATAACAAATACTAAGAAAATCATCAACATCTTCATAATCAGTATCCATGAAGAATAGGGATTTCGACTTTAAGAACATAATAAAAAGATCATACTAGTCACTAGAAATTGCATATCTATAGTAAAAAGTGGAAAATATATATTTTTATGAATGCATACTCTCTTGCTGGTGTTGTTGTTTCCAATTCTACTACTCTAATACTAATCATATGTGAAATAGAGTGAAGAAGTTAGACATCAATTTGTGCCACCTAGATACCAATTGGACTCAAGTAGTAGCACGAAAGAAAGAAGGAAAGAAGTTTTCTTAAAGTCTTATAGCCTCTCGAAGAAAAGTAAAGGCGTCCTCGTACCGTTCTGCAAAACTATACTTAGACCTGTCCTTGGGTGATGAGATCAACGAACCTAACGCTCTGATACCAAGTTTGTCACGATCCAAAATGAGTCGTGAACGACACTCACACTTAACCTCCTAGGTGGGCGAACCAAGGAATCCAAATCCCAACATACAAACTACAAGCATCATGCGGAAGCTAAAAAACTTACTAAATATCTTTTCCCAAAACCTGAAAGTCATCACAACAAGGACATCTAATCTTCAATTACTAAGTCTAAGAGTATCAAAGACACCAAAATATATGAAATAAAGTAATTCATGTCCGAAAACTAAGGACATCAGGTAATGACTGAGAGAATCCAACCCAAACTCGAATGAGTAGCTCACCCTTGAACCTGATATGCCGAGACTTGATAGAGTTGAGGGCGATTCAAATTCGTCGGTACACTTGCTGCACTCCACATAAGGAAAAAAAAAGAAAAATACAAGTAGGCTCAGTACGAGGCAACATGTACTAAGTAAGTATCATCGGTCAATCCAAAATAGTAACTAATAGACACTAAATAATAGTATAAAATTAACTATAGTACTTAATAGGTGAGAAGCAACAAACAACATGAATAAGTGACAACTAAAGCAAGTACGTAAGTAATCACAATATCAAGCACACACGAGGGCTCATGCCTCCACACCACGTTCGTTGGGAAATTGGTTCTTTGAGATTGAGTACATTAAATTAATTCAATATCTTTTTCATTTAATTTTTTCGTGTTGGAACGTTACACTCCAATCCAATTATACAGTGTCGGAACGTGACACTCCAATCAAAAACTACCTAGTCGGAAAGTGACACTCCGATTCAATTATACTGTGTCGGAACTTAACACTTCGATCCAAGAATACCGTGTCAGAACGTGACACTTCGATCCAATAATATCATTAATTAATCATTTATTATCATTACTTTTAATTTATTGATAATATTCATCAAGCCTTCTTTATTCAAGGCATCACTTTGATAAAGATGGTTCAAAAATATAAATTCCATGGTCTCAGTATTTCAGACCAAACTTAAAACACACAATCAAGCAACACAACCACACAGTCAAGTACACATAAAACTTTACAAAATGTCATTCAATGCATATTAACCTATATTAAGAGTTTACTATCAAATAGCATAAACCATAACCTACCTCCACCGAAGAACCAAAGTCAAACAACTACTTCTTCAATGCTTTTCCTTTCCTCAATGCTTTGAACCTTTCAATCTATCAAATATATATGCATAATTTGTAAGTTAACAAGCCTATAACCATCCATATTATTCTATGTCTAGCCTAGACCCAAAAACTCCCTAAGTAAACCTTAATTCCTCCCATTAGCATAACTTTTATTAATTCATATAATATACTACACTTTATATTTAATTACCTATCACAATATGTTAAAATTTAATTTATAATATGATAGAAAAATATTAATTATTCAAGTTTGAAGCCACGGTAACCAGTGGCAGCAAACACATGATAAATGAAATTGATGGCTACCATTTTAATTCTAAAGTACCTTATGATTTCCAAATCATAACTCCTAATTATTGAATAATTAATGACCACTAATTACTTAACAATTGTCCATTCCACAATTTCACAAGACAAATACACATTGCAGTAACAACATGCAACCTCAACAATATTGACTTTAACTACTTCTTATCCAACTCAAATAATATTAAAACAATAATATGATTTCCACCTATTCAAATATATATAAATATATCCACTACTCTTTCTTCACTAATCAAAAGAAACAATCTTATATGCACTGCAACTATATGCAACACAATCCGCCCATATAAAATATAATAATAATAAATTCTATATCTATATTATTAATCAAATTTACATATACATATGCGTTTTTACCTCGACAATTATGTCATCCCTTTACATTGTGCCGCCTTTTCGTTGTTCTCCTCTTCCGTTTGTTTTTTTCTTTGTTTAGCAAATTATTTTTTTGCCCTAATTATTATAAATAACTAATTATAAAAAATGGTAAAAATGATCCATTTTTAATTTTAATGTTATCTTCTTTAATCCCAATTAAATAATTTATTAAAATTACCCCATTAATTTTATAATTGTAGTTACGAATAGTCCAAAACATCGATTTAAATTCTATCAAAAGCGTCTTTTATGTAATAAATTTTCTAGTACCCCAAAACAATCAAATGGTCGTTACAATTATCCATTTTAAAATTGGAAAATAATTTACAATAAATGAAGTTTAAATTTTTTTTTAATTTAATATAATAATATGTATCTTTATCTACATCTGGGAAGTATTAAATTCTATCTTGAACTATATAGCAATACAAAGTAATTTAATTTAATTTAATGTGCTCAAATAAGTAAGGTAATGATTTGTATTATTATCATATTATTATTATAATAATAAATTATTATATTATTAAGTGCATAATACATAACACATTTTATTAATTAAATTTATTATAAAATTATTACATTTTAAATTATTTGCGCAATATGGTGACACGTATGCTAGTACATATAATAATTAAATCACTTAAAGGATGTTTTTCAATGTTGAGTTGATAAAATTTTACCTAAAACTAGTAACTGAAAAAACAATACTAAGTACTAATAATTTCCATCAAAATAGTGTAAAAAAATAAATTTTGAATAATTACGTATATAAAGTGTATTAAATATTAGGCCGCGAAATGAAATTTCGCTTTAGGCCCCCAATTACGTTGAGCCGCTCCTGGCGCTCCCAACGAATTTTCTTCATACCCAGGACTCGAAATTGAGACCTCTAATTAAGGGTGAAGCATTTCCACCAGTGCACTACAATCCATGTTTGTCTTCCAGCTCAAATCAAGAGCAAGTTCTCTTAAGCAAGTCAATCATGCACCTAGGATATTGTTCAAGCAAATCCATCAATAGTTTTTCCTTTCAATTTATTATCGTCTATGAGCTTGTAACATAATTCATTTCAGTGGTAGATCTAAGATTTTAATTTAAGATGTTCGAAAAATAAAAAAATCAACGTGTAAATAAGACTTTAGAAATGGAAACATTAATTTTCTTTTTTGGGTTAAAAATCACACTTTTAACACGTTTTTTAAAGTAAAAGAACACTAAAATGAAAAATTAATCTACAAATTAAAAAAAAAACTTAAAAAAATAAAATGCTTTCAGTGGGATTCAAACCAGTGACACAAAACTAATTTCAGAAGGACTTGCCACTACATCATCATCTTCTCTTTGTTATTGAGGGGTTTCAAAAAATATATATATATATCTATAGAATTATTGAAAAATTACTTTACATATACATTATAATTTTTTTATCGAGGGGAACCCCCTCGAGACCATGTGGATTCACCCTGGTTCATTCTCATACCCTACATCTATAATTTCAGTTAGTAAAATCAAAACTAGAATTACCAAATTTTATGAATTCAAATTCAATGACTCAAACTTTCAATTGTTGAATCCTATTATTGAAATACATATTGTGTTTCATATTCATTGATGATTCTTGAGTGTTTATTCTACCATATGAACCATTCTTAACTAAGATTTTATGAAAAAATTGTCACAATATTTCATATGCATTATTTTCATGAAATTCCTTTATATCTATTTCGAAATCATATTATAAAGAAATATAGTCACTTGTAAGGTTTTTTCTAAATTTTAAAAATGATCCTTATATACATAGGTCTGATATAAAATTGTCTTATATCGTAAAAACTCAGAATATCAATATGCTTTAGATATTTGTGAGCGCTCACCAAAAGTATAATTTACAAATTATGAGTAAAAACTCCTAACATAATTTTAAATATTTTTTTATGATATACTATCGTCATATATAGACTATTTTGAGAGGATTATTTAGCATTAAAAAATGGACAACTTTCACATATAGCAAACAAAAAATTCATATTTGTATGCTATAGCAAACTTTACATAATTGCGCTCCATAGCAAACATAAAATTGTATAATTCGCTATACATATACAATTGTATAATTCGTTGGCCTAAATTGTATAATTCGCTGGCCTATTTCGCTGCAATTATATAATTTGCTTTGCATACAGTTGAATCAAATTAAAATGTATGTATATTGCATAATTATAAGTGTATAGCAAGAAGATATATGTTTTTCTCGCTTTATACAAAAACAGAAACACAATATATACACTTCTGTTGTATAAAGCTAGAGAAAATTGTATTTCACTGCAATTGTATAATTCGCAATTGTATAATTCGTTGGCCTTTTTCTCTGCAATATTTGAAGTAAAATAATTGTAAATTGTATAATTATGTGTATAACACGAAGATATACATTTTTGCATGTGTATATACAATTTTCTCTCGCTTTATACAAAACAGAAAACAGAATTATACACTTCTGTGTATAAAGCGAGAGAGGCGAGCGAGAATGGAGAGTGGCGAGCGATATTTTTGGGAGAGAGACGCTGGCAAATTTTAACTAATGTTTGCTATGGAGCACAATTAAATCATACCCTAGCTATTCCATTTAATTTAGGTTATTAGTTTGCTATTATATACAATTTTCCCTTAAAAAAACGGGCAACTTTCACATATAGCAAATAAAAAATTCATATTTGTATGCTATAGCAAAGTTTGCATAATTGCGCTCCATAGCAAACATAGAAACTGTATAATTCGCTATACATATACAGTTGAAGCAAATTGTATAAAACGAAGTGTATAAAACAAGAAAGAGAAAGACATTTGGACAGAGAACTGTATAAAAACGAAGTGTATAAAACGAATTGCATTATTATAAGTGTATAGAACGATTATATACAATTTGAATTTGTATAAGATGAGAAAGAGAAAAAGACAAAAGAGACTTGACAAGGAATATACAATTGAATCGAATTGTATAAAACGAGAAAGAGAGAAATTAGATACAATTTGAAAATTGTATAAAACGAGAAAAAGAGAAAGGCAAAAGAAACTGGGCATGGGAGTATTTTTATTGTATAATTATAAGTGTATAGGACGAAAATATATGTGCTTGCATGTGTATATACAATTTTCTCACGCTTTATACAAAAAAAAACGCAATTTATACATTTCGCTTCTGTTTGTATAAGTGAGAAAGGTGAGGGTGGCGAGCGAGATTTGGGAGAGTGGTGAGCGAGATCTGGAAGAGGGGAACAAAAATATATGTATATATATAATTTTCTCTGCTTTATACAATTAGAAATAATTTTTATACATTGGTGTTTGTATAAAAAGTGAGGAAGCGAGCGAAAGATTGGAGGAGAGTGGCGAGCGAGATATTTGGGTTAGAGGCGCCTGACAAATTTTTGCAAACGTTTGCTATGGAGCACAATTAAATCAAACCCTAGCTACTCCATTTATTTTAGGTTATTACTTTGCTATTATATACAATTTTTCCTTTAAAAAAATCTAAATTTCATTATTAGCAATCAAATGATTTGACTACATCACTGATCGGTAAGCTACTTTAGCCTAAAATACTAAATAGTGGATCTACATTGGATATATAGATATATATAATACCTTAGCAAGGTATATAGGACGACCTTGTCAATTTGAATTAGTTGTTGGATATCATGAGCACACTGATGTATATATATATGTGTTCTATTCTAAACTGATAACATTACTTACGAAGTAATACATAGGAAAAATACATAAGTGTACTCTCAATTTATACTATATTAAGGTCATATTATCTCCTGCATTTATTATATAAATAATTTTCTACTCCTTTTCGGCTTACGTGGCATTAGCTTGAAAAAAATGTCAACACACGCAGGGCCCACAAGATAGTGCCACGTAGACGAAAAAGGAAAAATTATTTATAAAATAAGTTCAGGGGGTAATATGACGTTAGTATAGTATAAGTGTGTATATGAGATTCGGACGTAGGTTGATGTGGTACTTGTGCATTTTCTCTAATAAATACTCTATCCATTTCACAAAAAATGCTTTGATTTGACTTGACACGGAGTTTAAGAGTATAAAAAAGAATTTTGTATCTTGTGGTCCTAAATTAAAGTCAGGTTAAATGTACAAAATTGCCCTTTGATCTAGTAGCCTTAAACATACCACGTGGAAAACTGAAATTAAAATATTACTAAAATAAGAAAGAAGTTAATTTTTTTGAAACAGATTAAAAAAGAAAGGAGATCATTCTTTTTGAAACGGAAAAAGTATAAGAATTTCTTAAATTTACTGTGTTATATGTTTTTAGCTCAAGTCATTAAAATTGTTTCACATTATTAGATGATGAAAGTATTTTAAAACAACTTGCATAGTACTTTCTTTCATGTTCTTTATAGAGAATTGTAGAGTCCTGAATCATACCATCATAATATATATATATATATATATATATATATATATATATATATATATATATATATACTCTTATAATTATACTTATAATATAATTGGCTAATGAGTAATATTTGAACAATAAACTTTAATGACATCAATATCATATATATATATATATATACCAATTAACATAAATCATCATCATTAATGATACCAATACATTAGATGATATATATTTAATATCAATTAATCGAAATTAGTTTGAAGGTATATAATATAATTATATAGTGGAGTATGAATATAAAAAAAAAATATATCTATAATTATTTTGCTTTTATGTGATACTTGCTTAGTTTTCCCATAATAATATTCTTCGCATATTATTATTATTTGAACGACATTATATGCATACGAGTTGGTCTTTTTTATGAGACAATCATCCTCACATGATATAAGAATATAAGCCATACAAGATGTGCCAAATCGTTGTGGGCAAAATGCCACATAAAATTGCTTCACAGATTATATGCATCTTTACAATCACAAGTCGCAATAACTATTAGACACTTTGAGTTCTAATATATATATATATATATATATATATATATATATATATATATATATATATATAACTACTAGACACAGGTATCCATGCTAGCACATATTTAATATATGTTATTTTTTTAATTTTGATTTATGTGATATAGATCGAATTTAGAAAGTTAATTAAATTTTAATATGATTTTTAGATATTTTAAGTTGTTAATCACTTTTTGTTTGCGAACAAATTCAATGTGAAAATGTCCATAATTAAAGTGTTTTTCAGCATCGATTGTTATTCTTTTACTCAAAGTAGTTACAAGATATAAACAAATATTATCGATATTCTAAATAATAAAGCTATAACTAAATAATTTGAATATAAAAATAAAAGTCATAGCTAAAACAGATATCATAATTTCCTAAAAAAATTAAACACCAATTAAATTATAGTAGAACAAATAAAATAATTTTTAAATTTCTTTTTTCGAAACATGCTAAAGCGGCACGTCAAAGGAGATGTGCCTGCATCAGCGTGAAGTCTTTCTTATACAATTTTAGTAACAAAAAAATTAAGAAAAAATTGTATGAAATAACAAACTATTAATTTGAATTAAGTGCTATAGTCATAATTTATTTATTTGGAATTCAGAACAAACATCCCATACAATTAGCCATTTATAGTATACAATTATCCATTTGTTATACAAATATATAAAATGTGTTTGTGTGTGTATAAAGCGAGAGAAAAGTATATATATATATATATATATATATATATATATATATATATATATATATATTGTAACAACCATTTTTGATCGTTTTGAGCACTAGAACTTTTTATGTTAGAAAATACTTTCCGATAAATTTAAATGGGTGTTTTGAACTATTCATAATTATAATTATGAAATTAGTTGGATAATTTTAATAATTTATTTAGTTGGTGGTTAAAGAGGTTGATAGTGAAATAAATAGTGGGTCACTTTCACCACTCTTATAATTAGTTATATAATATTTAGGAAGAAATATTCTGTAGAAGGGAAATAAGGGTTTAGCCAAGAGAAACCATATCTGCAGCTTGTTCCATCATGTAAATCAATTTTTTTTCGTGTACAGTAGTGTACTTGGTACTCATTGTTTTGTTTTTGTATGCATTTTTGAATTTATATTACTCTTCTGCATTTGTTCCAATTTTGTCGTTCAGTTAGATGCTTAGGGCAATGGATGTCTTCTGGAAAATTTGCCAATATAATCGGTAGATTATAAGCACAATTTTTCTATTAATCTTTAAATCTTAAGTGCAGAATAGATTTTTAAAAAATAATTCGTATTCTATCTGCCTCTATCCATTTAATTAAAATATGATGAGTCATTTATTTATCATGAAAAAGGGTTCGAAAGAAAATGATGCATCTGTTTGAAGAACTTATTTCAGGCTAATACAACGTGAAAGAAATGCTGCTTAACCACTTCCCATTGTTAAGAGATATGACGTCTGTTTTTTTTCATGAAAGTTTCTTGCATCATCTAGGCTTTCTCCACCGAGTAGCTACTGGAAAAGTAGTTAGTTACTCACAAAATTAGATGTATCAAATCGTACAACTTGTTGCTTGTTTCTGTCACAACGAATCTTAGTTAATGCATTGAACTTTTCAGAAGAGCCAACAATTGATGTACCTTCTCTTGTAGAATTTTCTTTCCTGTGCAATAAACTCATATTAATTTTTTAAAAGTTTGATCTCTTTCATCTAAAGAGAGGATAGTTTTGATAAAGCAATAGTTTTATTGATTAGAATTCCATGTACTAGTAGTATAAACTAAGTTGCATGGATTTTTCACTTTTGGTGTTGCATCTATGCCGACACGACATGGGTGTGGGTTCCATACCGGATATGGTCAAACAACTTTGGATACTTGGACCAAAACTGATAGAGTAATTTGAGAAAAATACAATGATTCCTAAAATTTTGAAATGGGTTTCGTGTGTTGGTGTGTCACAATTATGTTACTTTGATTATTTTATTAGATAGTTACCTGTGTTAATTGCCAGTGAAATCATGGCAAATGGCTTGAGTCTACTATTATTAAAAACTAAATACATCACTAGGTATGCAGACTTAAAATTAAAATTATTGGTTCTTATATTTTAATAGTAAAAAAACAAGTCAATTAGAAAGGTGAATAGAGGATATAATGATAGTCCAAGTATGTAATGGTTGATCCTTATTTTAATAGTTAAAAAAAAGGGTAACAGTTGCTAGCTTACCAATGTTTCCGTAGCAAGTGATACATAATTTAGCATTATTGATCTTATTATCGTGTTATAAAATTAGGTGTTAGCATATGGAGATAGATAACTAAATATCAGGTGTATTGTATACTTGATAGATTGGAAACATTCAGGGCTATTGAGGAAAGGAAAATTATTGAAGAAGTATTGATAGATAAACTCTAAATAGCGATTGATATGCATTGAGTGATATTGTAAAGTCTCCTATGTACTTGATTGTGTGGTTGTATGTTTTGATAGTGTGGTTTGTGGTTGGCCTAAAATTATGAGACTGTTGAATTTCTAATCTTGAACCCTCTCTATTAAAATGACTCCTTGAATAAAGAAGGCTTGATGACATAAAATAATGTGATAATTGAATCGGAGTGTCACGTTCCGACGCGATATTATGGTATCGGAGTGTCACGTTCCGACACGACATATGGGACCGGAGTATCACGTTCCGACACAATAACATTAAAGGAAAGGAATATTGTAGTAACTTAATATACTTAATCTCAAAAAAAAATATTTTTCAAATGAGTATTATGTGGAGGCCTGAGTCCTCATAGGTGTGCTTGATGTTGTGATTGATGTTGTACCTATTATGGTGTGTTGCTTGCCACTTGTTAAGTATTGTAGTTGATTTTATATTATTATTCAATATATATTGATTTCTATTTTGAGTTGACCGATGATACATACTCAGTACGTGTTCCTTGTACTGACCGCTACTTGTATTTTCTTCTCTGTCCTTTTGTGGAATGCAGCAAGTGTACCATCGACTTCGACTCGCCCTCATCTCTAGCCAGTCTCCAGCACATCAAAGTTCAGGGTGAGCTATTAATTCTAGCTCGTGCTAGATTCTCTCATTCACGTCTTGATGTCTTTGAATTTCGGACATGGACCATCTTTTTGCTTATTTTGTTCTTCTTAAACACTCTTAGACTTGATAATTTGAAAAATAGATGTCCTTGATGTGATGACTATTAGATTTTGGGATGATAAGTATTAAACTTTAGAGACTTATTTAAATTGGTTGCTTAGTATCTTTTGGAGCTTCCGCATTATTTATATTATTTATAGTTGAACTATTGGTATATGTTGGGGTTTAGATGTGCTGGTTCGCCCACCCAAGGAGCTAAGTTTAGGTGCCACTCACGAATCATTTTGGGTTGTGACAAAACTTGGTATCAGAGCGTTAGGTTCATTGATCTCATCACACAAGGACAAGTCTAGTAGAGTCTTGAGGAACGGTATGGGGACGTCTTTACTTTTCTTTGAGAGTCTATAGGACTTTAGGAAAACTCCATTCTTTCTTTGTTTCGTGCTATTAATTGGATCCAATTGGTATCTGGGTGATACAAATTGGTATCTGACCTTCTCACTCTATTTCGCAGATGGTTAGAACTAGAGCAACAACTGTGCCACCACTGGCAAGACAGGGTGCGTCTGAGCCAACCATTGGGGCTGTAACTCGAGGAGGAGCAGTGACAAGAGGTCGTGGTAGGGGTCGCAGGAGGACGCCCACTAGAGGCAGATGACAAACACCTGGTCCAGCTAAAAATAGAGCAGTGACTCCTCCACCGACTGATGAGGTAGTGAGAGAGGGTGAAGAAGGGGAAAAAATGAACAGGTTCAGGATAAGGAAGTACCACCCCAGCCTACCCAAGAGATGATTAATCAGGTTCTTACTTATCTTAGTGGGTTATCTGATCAGCATCATGCACCTCCAGTGTTTTCTGCACCAGCGACTCAGGTTCAGGGAGTACAACATGCAGCTACTGTGGCTCCCCGCATGGATGCATAATTGGAAGAGGCACGTTTCCTCGATTGACTATAGGGTCTATAATGACAGGTGATCAGCATGAACTTTTCATTTAGTTCTTAAAGTTGAAACCTCCAGTCTTCAAGGGTGATGAATCTGAAGATGCCTATGATTTTCTGGTTGATTGTCATGAGCTGCTACATAAGATGGACATAGTAGAACGATTCGTATTGAATTTGTGACCTACCAGTTTCAGGGGGATGTCAAAATGTGGTGGCGATCATATATTGAGTGTTAACCAGCAACTGCGCCACCTATGACTTGGGCCTCATTTTCTAACTTATTTATGGAGAAGTATATACCCCGGAATTTGAGAGATAGAAGGAGAGATGAGTTCCTGAGCCTAGAGCACGGAAGGATGTCTGTTGCTGCTTATGAGGCCAAGTTTCATGAACTATCCAGGTATGCCACTCATATTTCCTTCAGTCCACAAGAAAGGATTCGCCGCTTTGTGAAAGGATTGAGGTCAGATTTGCAGATTCAAGCCTTACAAGTAGCTGCTGCAGCAAAATCCTTTCAGGAAGTGGTTGATTTTGTGATAGAGGTAGAGGGGGTGAAGCCAGACGACTTCACCACGATGTCGACATTTAAGAAGTTCCGTAAGGGAGGTGAGTTTAGTGGTTCTTACTCCAGAGGGCAGAGTTCAGGAGGTTACCCAGCCCGTCCTATTCAGTCTTCATTGCAGGCTTCAGCTGGGGGTCTATCTCAATCCAGTTAGCCTTTTTTTTAGTTTGGAGGTTATCTCCAGACTTCATCATTTTCACAGAGACCTATACTTGACTCCAGTAATTGTTATGGATGTGGAGAGGCTGGACATATTAGGAAATATTGTCCAAAGCAGAGTTACAGACCCCCGGTAGTTAGAGGTAGAGGTGGTCATGGTAGAGGCCGCCATTCTGGAGGACGTGGTGGCCAAGGTAATGGTGGTCACCAGTTCAGTCGGGGTGGCGGGCAAGTTGGAGCTACTGCAGCGCAGCTTTGTAGGGGCAATGGACAGACAGGTGATAGGGCCCATTGTTATGCTTTCCCCGGGATGTCTGAAGCAGAGACATATGATGATGTTATCACAGGTACTCTTTGGTCTGTAATTGCATGACTTTTGTATTGTTTGATCCTGGATCCATATTTTCATATGTATCTTCCTCATTTGCTACTGATCTTGATTTATATTGTGATTTGCATGACATGCCTATTCGTGTCTCTACTCCTGTGGGTGAGTCTGTGATAGTTGAGAAGGTGTATAGGTCTTGCCTTGTGACTTTTGTGGGGAGCAATACTCATGTAAATTTGATTATTCTAGAGATGGTTGATTTTGATGTAATTCTGGGTATGACTTGACTTTCTCCAAATTTTGCAATCTTAGATTGTAATGCTAAAACTGTGACATTGACAAGCCTGGGACAGATCCGCTAGTGTGGGAGGGTGACTATATTTCCACTCCAGTTCGTATTATCTCTTTTCTTCGCGCTAAGAGGATGATGAGTAAGGGTTGTGTAGGTTTCTTGGCACATCTCAGGGATGATACTTCCAAAGTACCTTCGATTGAGTCTATTTCGATAGTCCGTGAGTTTCTAGATGTGTTTCCTGCAGACCTTCCTAGTATGTCACTGGATAGGGATATTGATTTTTATCTTGATATGGAGTCGGGTACTCGCCCCATTTTCATTCCCCTTTATAGAATGACTCCAGCTGAATTAAGGGAGTTGAAGGCCCAACTTCAGGAGTTGTTAGGTAAAGGTTTTATTAGACCGAGTGCATCCCCTTGGGGTGCTCCTGTTTTATTTGTGAAGAAGAAAGATGGAAGTTTTCGGATGTGCATAGACTACAGGCAGCTGAATAAGGTAACTATTAAGAACAAGTATCTCATTCCTCGCATTGATGATTTGTTCGATCAGTTACAAGGTGCTTATGTCTTCTCTAAAATTGATTTGAGATCTGGATATCATCAATTGAAAATACGGGCAACAAAGACTGCTTTTCTAACCAGGTATGGGCATTATGAATTCTTAGTAATGTCTTTTGGGCTTACGAATGCCCCTACTGCTTTCATGAGCCTGATGAACAGGATTTTTAAGCCATATCTGGACCTCTTTGTTATTGTATTTATTGATGATATACTGATATACTCAAAGAGCAATAAAGAACATGAGAAGCATTTGAGAATTGTATTGAAGTTGTTAAGGGAGAAAAGACTTTATGCCAAATTCTCCAAGTGTGAGTTTTGGCTCGATTCAGTATTCTTCTTGGGGCACATGGTTTCTGAGGATGAAGTGATGGTGGATCCTTCTAACATTGAAGCAGTGAAGAGTTGGGTAAGGCCTACTAATGTTTCAGATGTAAGGAGCTTTGTTGGTTTAGCTAGCTACTATCGTCGATTCGTCAGGGGATTTTCTTCTATTGCTTCCCTGCTAAAAAATTTGACTAAGCAGAATGTTCCATTTGTATGGTCGAACGAATGTGAAGAAAGCTTCCAGAAACTCAAGACCTTGTTGACTACTGCACCAATTCTTTCCTTCCACTCACCAATTCTTACCTTGCCAGTGGAAGGAAAGAATTTCATTATTTATTGTGATGCATCTTATTCTGGTTTGGGTGCAGTGCTAATGCAGGAAAGAAATGTAATTGCTTATGCTTCGAGGCAATTGAAAGTGCATGAACGTAACTATCCGACCCATGATTTGGAGTTGACTGCAGTTGCATTGAAGCAGTGGAGGCATTACCTACATGGGGTCAAGTGTGAAGTTTACACAGATCATCGTAGTCTACAATATGTCTTTACTCAAAAGGATTTAAATTTGAGGCAGAGAAGGTGGATGGAATTATTGAAAGATTATGATATTACTATTTTATATCACCCTGGAAAAGCTAATGTTGTGGCAAATGCCTTATATGGCATGCTTCCCCTTTTAATCCGTAAAAAAAAAAAGAATGACACATTTTTATATTTAAAAATAAATTAATTTTAAAATATTTATTTTATCCTTAATAAAATGATTTACAGTCAAATAAACACACGTGCATGCATGACTTAATTATTATTTTATACCAAAATTTCAAAAATCTAACTTTCTTTCTCCAACTCTATATCAAATCGATCAAACTACATTAAATAAATTGGGATGGAGGGGAGTAAATATTAGATAGTGTATATTAAAATTCATGATATTACACCATGAGTATATACAAATCATATACTCAAAACCACCTCAACTTTATAATAAGGAAGCAAATAACACTAAGTGATTGATCAATTTATAAGATTGTTCTTCTCTCTTTTATTGACTAGCTAGGAAGTAGCTAAAATTGTGATAACAAGTTGTTGAAATGTAGATTCATCACAAGGAAGAAGAATTCTATTTCTATTATGAAAACCATACTCTTCTGCAGCTTTATCAAGCATGTTTTGGAACAATGGATTCTTCAAGTAAGATGTAGGAACAACAAACCTTGTCATTTCCTTGCCTACATACACCACAAAGTGCCCTTTTGGAGCTCTTCTTTTATTAGCTTCAACTTCTACTCTCTTTTGCATTCCCAATAAGGAAAAAAAATGAATAAATTTGCTAGTAAATTATTAGTCTAAGGATAGGGGGAATTAATAATGAGATGTATGTATATATAGAGAAAGTTGAGAAATGTGCCCATAACGTGGTACTAGAAGATAAGGTAATAAGTACATACAAGTGAAGGAATGAAGCCAAAACGTGGAGTACTTATCGATCTAGTTGTTGATGACCATGCAAAGTTGATTGAGTACTGAGAAGAAAGGGAAACAATAGAGTGGGGTGGAGTCTAGGTTTGCTACAACTTAGTGGTGATGGAAGAAAAAACTATTGCCATACCATTCAACAGTATTATCTATAAAAAGAGATGTATTGAAATTATCTCTCAATTCGGTGCGAAATATTAGTTTTATTATTGAACTATTGATAGTTTTAAAAATATCTTTTACTTGACTAACATAATTTATACATCTCCGATTTTGCAACATGAGTGAAATATACCTAAATTCTATCAAGTATTAGGGATATTTTTAACACTTCTCTTGACTTTTTATTAAGAATAACATGCTCGTATAAAAATTTGAAATAATATGTTATGTCATAAGATAGATTAGAGGTATATCTATATTTAGTTAGTCGGATAAAATGATATTTTTAAGGCTTTTAATATTTCAAAATAAAAACTAAGGTGAAAGAATTTCAATTTTCGCTTGTCAAGTTAGATGACCGACAACAACAAGTAATTTCTTTTGACACATGGGAAAAAAGATAAATAACCATGCAATTAATAATTGATTAGAACTTTTCACCATTAGTATATTTTTGTTGGTTAAGGTAGATTATCAATAATTTAATGTGAGTAAAGTTTGGTTCTTTTTTTTTTTTTTTTATTTTCTGAATTTTCTTCATAAAGGTTGCTAACATTGTAGGATGATTTAAGAGGTAATATTTGATCTTTGAACTCTTTATATATATATATATATATATATATATATATATATATATATATATATAATGAGATTTCGAGATATATATTCAAAAGAATATACATGTTACCCTCTATACAAGGATAGAATAGCATGAAAGAACTCTAATAGAAATTAGGTTCCACAAATTATTGTCTACGCATGCATATAATTAGACTTTATATATATATATATATATATATATATATATATATATATATATATATATATATATTGTATTATTGATCTATATTCTTCCTATTGTATTATATAGTTTCATAACAATGAATTAATTTTTGTGTCCATATTATGTATAGATTATTTACAATATCGTTAAGTTGATGAGAGATATCAACTTTACTTAACGATATTATAAATAATCTCTACAGATTATGGGCACAAAAATAAAATTTATTGTTATGAAACTATATCATACAATAAGAAGAATATAGTTAGGAAAATAGAAAAGACTTATTATTTCTCTTGAAGGGAATCCTTTATTTATAGAAAAAAACTGACTTAATCTCTAAATAAAATTTCTAACTTTTCTCAGAAGACTCCATATAATAGACCTTATTAAAATAGAAATATGTTTATAACAATTATAATGTACACATTGATTAAGCCTATGTGTCGGAGACAAAAATGCAAGTTGCATGGATATAGGGTAGGGATGAGCAGTATATTCCTCTATGGTACTTGACCTGAATATCCTCTTTAATATTTCACTACAAGCCAGGGAAGGACAATGATTAAAGAAAAGAGAACCAAACTAGAAACAGAAACTAGCTAGCTAACTGTGGAAGCTAACAGAATTAGATCAATTTGGTTAGTGTATGAGAGTGAGGAGTTGTGATCTGTTTACAAGTGCTTGCAGCCCATCTCATCCAACTATCACTACAATAAAAATTATTTTTAGCGGCATTAAATATTGACATTAATTAAGAGTGCATTAGTTTAGTACAATTAGAACCAATGTTGCTAAAGGCTATAGGGACATAAACAAAGAGTGTTAATTGTCGCTAATAATCATTTTTGATGTAGCATACCGAAAGACATAACATACATGGTTTCTTAAAGGCTATGCCTTCCATTTCAGTTTACACAAGGATGAATTTTGCAACTTGTTGGATGTTTTTTATTCATTATATAATATAAGGATTTACTTTAGGTTTAAGTAATATTTTCTCCGTCTCATTTTATGTGGCAATAATTGACCATGCACGGAGTTAAAGAAATAATGAAGGCTTTAAAATGTTTGTCAAATTGTGCTTAAAAAAGTAAATTCATTTTTCTCTCTCCTCATAAATATATTACAGTACTATTTTTTAAATTAAGTGGGATCAACAAATGTAAAAGAGATATTATACTTTTAAATACTTACCATATAAGAAAATGTATTTGAGATGGAACAAAAAAAATGTGACATTCTTTTTGGGACTGACCAAAAAGAAAATGGTGTCACATAAAATGACACGGAGGAAGCATGTTTTAGCCAAAAACTCTCCCAATTTATATAGTGGTTGGATATACAATTAGCATAGGAATTCCTCAAGGTTACGTTGCCTCCAAATAAGGCAAAGATGAAAGTTTTCTGTGCATAGCTAGTAATAAAAATGTGAGACCATACAATATACATTGATTCATCTTAATTCTTAAGTGCTGGTGTAATACTCCTTAATTTGGTGAAGAGAGTTTTCCTTGATTCTTGTATCTTTTTTCACCAAGCTATTACTTATTATGTCCAAAGACTATCCAGCTAGGGACACTTGTTCTGCATACAAGCATGTTTGTTGTTTCGAGAGACAGGTCTAATTAGAACAACCACCACACTTTCTTATTTCAAGTTCTACTGAGGGTAGCAAGTTTTGGCCATATACACCCTTCTCATTCCATTAATCTTAGGATACAAACCATTACAGTGTATTGCAATGTTAATTTAAGTGTTTGACAATCCACACGCTATCCCTTACAATTTCGTCAAAAAAAAAAAAAAATTCTACTCTCTCCTTTTTTGAGGTGATGCATCCCATGCTTGTTACAATAATAGAGTGGTAACAGACAAATATTCTTTAAGTGGCTTCATTTGCAGCAATAATTTGCTCAGTACAGCACTGAAGACCCCTAGGATTAACTAGCATACAAAAATGGACTAATAACAGAATAAAGATAGCATCACAATACACAAGTGTTTTAAGATTTCAATTGAAAGCAAGTAAACATACAACAATTTTCGATTACCAGCAAGGGTTGAAGATCCAGAAAAGAATAGTGACATTTGGTTATACAGAAAAACGCTGTGGAGTATGAGAAACACCGAATTTCTCATTATAATCGACAGCGGTTTCTCTGTATATATAACAGAATGGTAAGCAATAGGGTTTTGTGTGCAGACTCAATAAGGGCTTTATTATAAGCAAAGAAGAGAAAACATAACAGAGTATGTAGGAAACCAACTAAACTCCCCAAAATTATTAATTTCGTCCTCAAATTATTGATAATTTAAAAATATCTTTTAAAATGAATAACTGAATATAAATACACCCATGATCTTGTCAAATGGGTGAAATACACTTTTTAATTCTCGTCAAGTTTAGAAGTATTTTTAACAATTCTCTCGACTTTTTATTAAGAGTCTTACCCTTGTATGAGTTTGACACCACTAGTTATGTCATATGGCAAATTAGGGGTGTATTTATTATTTAAATTGAATTAATCAAGTAGACGAGTGTTTTTGAAGTTGTCAATAGTTTAAAAATAAAACAATAATTTATGTCAAATTCATAAGTGTTTTCAATAATTCTCTCAAAATATAAAAAGATCGATTAAATAATTGGGCCTTCATTGTCAGATGAGCTGATTGACATGAATTTGAGCGGGTCAAGGGCCTCCATAAGTCATTTGGATCGAAACAAATTAGGTTCAAATAGATTTAATATCAAAAATGGAAAAATTGTGTAATTAGGTAAACATAAAATATGAATATATATAATACATCACTATAGTTTGAGAAAATTTTAATTTGTAATTGAAGTTAGGAATTTGTAGCTATTTTCTCTCACCTCTCTTCGGCTCTACCTCACCTCTATATGCCCTCTCGATCATCTCTCTTCTCTCTCTTCCTTCTCTATCTCAATACGAATAAAAATTATAAGAATTATTCGTATAAATACAAACATTAATAGTTAATTATATAAATATAGATGATAATGATCAATTATATATATATTCAATGATAAGTGTAACTATACATATCTTTTTTACATAATACAAAATACATTTTTATTTTTTAATACAACTTTAATACAAATGATAACAATCAATTATACAAATACAATGTTGAACTTGATCCAACATTGATACAAATGTATTGTCCAGAGTCCAAGTTCACCTTAAATGTTGAACTTGATCCAACATTGATACAAATGTATTGTCCAGAGTCCAAGTTCACCTTAAATATAACATGACGAATATGATCCCAAAAGACCCAACAAGCTACTTGACACAAGACATACGAGAAGTACAATAAGGGCGAATAGGCCATATTATGAGAGCATTTCTAACATTATAGAATAGAAGTGATTAGAGCATAACTCATACACCATTTACAAGTATGAAACCCCAAACGACCATAAAAATAATAAAAGGCTCTATGATTTTACACTCGAATCATGAAGACTCATCACTCAAAGTGATGAAAGATGAGCAATCCTGATCTAAGCACGACTAAGAGGTAGTCGGATATGATTTTTCCGTGAGATAAGAGATGGAGTAGTGAGATTTTGTGATGAAGAAGGTATAATTATTATAGAAGTTTAATAATTAATTAGTTTAAAATATTGTTAACAAAAAGAAAAATAATTAATAAAGAACGGAAAAAGAATTTTTTTTTTTTATAAAAAATCATAATTTCTGACATGGCGATGATGTAGCTGCGAGTGTATTGTAACTACACCCTTACCCGTTTGGCCATAGATTTCCCATATAATATTTGGGGGAAATTTTGGCAAATAATGTTTGTCCATATAATTTTTCATTATTTGGCAAATATTTTTGGCAAATATCCCAAATTCCCAAATACTAGTTTTTTCTAGTATTTGGCCAAATCTCATAATTTGGGATCTTTTGAAAATTAAAATTTTATCCCAAACTTTTATCTTTTACAAAAACACCCTGTATAGTAGTTGTTTGTGTTGTATTACATATTTTTTTTATTTGAACATCAAAATAGTGATGAAATATTTAGTGAATATTAAATAATGATATGATTGTTGATGAAAATGATGAAAAATTAACTCAAGGTAATAAAATCATGTGCTTCGTCTACTTCACGATGTATGGAATGATACTCATTGCACTCGCTCCAAATCACCACATTGCTCTAGTGTGATGAAAACTATTTGTTATTGTTGTAATGAACATCCAATTGACTTGTAATACAAACTTATAGTTAGTTTTAATAGTTTTTAAAACTTATGGGTATAAATCATATTTTTCTAAAAAGGTAAAATATATTTCTCAAATCCTATGGCCAAACACATGATGAAATTTCACCTAAATTTTCACTCAAATAATATTTGTCAAGAATATTTGAAAATTTATGGCCAAACGCTAGCTTAGGGCCCGTTTGCCATAAATTTTGCAAGTAAAACTTGGGAAAAAACTTGGCAAATTTTGTTTGTCCATACAATTTTTTATTATTTGGCAAATTTTTTTGGCAAATTTTCCAAGTTCCCAAATACTAGAAAAAACTAGTATTTGGGCCAAATTTCATTATTTGGAAAGTTTTAGAAATTCAATTTTTACCCTTAACTTTTTAATTTCTTATTCTTATCACATTATGGGTTAAGTTTTGGAATATTGAGGTAAGTAATTAAATATTAGATCTATCATATTATATAAATACCAATCGAATTATGATAGTTGAAATGTTAATTAACATCGATAATTACAAATTTAATTATAAATTTGGGGTGTATTTTTAGGTCAAGGTTAAACACATAAAAGTGTGAGTGTTGTTAGTTCTAAAACCTTATTGTGAATATATACTTGAATAGATTCCATTGGTTCATAAGCTCAACGGAAAGGGAAGGCTCAAGTCCAAGAGTAATTATTCGATTGGCTAAGACAAGTGGATTTCTAAACCCTTGTTAAGCGTTTGAAATTCGTGTATTTTCTTGTGTGGTATTGAGAATGACTTGGAGACTTGTTGCTTATTTGTTGGTGTTGCATTCCTTGTTGTAAATTGTGCTTTGTTATCAAAATGGTTATCTCCTCATTTCTCATTTGAGCATGTCAATTGCATTGTATTTGAGACATGATTGTGATAAGAGTTAAGTGATAAGAGGATGTACTATTTCGAGGGTCGTATCGCGCGCCGCGATGGTATTATATTTTGAGGGACGTATCGCGCGCCGCGATGGTTACTATTATCAAGGGTCGTGTCGTGCACCGCAACAGATGCATGGACATATATGTCCCCCATGGGTCCCGGACTGAGAGACAGCGGGTGTGTATCATTAAGAAAGACATGCATCACGATATTTGACATTGCATCTCATTGTATTGCACATTTTATTATTGATGAACTTGAACACGTGTTTTGCTGATCTTGTGATTGTTTCTCTGTGAAGCTTGTGACTGTTGAATATTGAGTTGTTATTGAGAATCTGTAAACTGATAGAGTGTGGTTATTGAGTTGTGTGTTTGGTAAACTGTTAGGCTGACTTGTCTTGGTGGGATAAGACGAGTGCCATCACATCCATTTTTGGGTCGTGACCATTGAATACCCACTAACTAACTAATGCCAATATTATCACAATTCAAAATTTCTTATTTAGTTTTTAAGACTCAAATTGGCAATCATCGTACACATATATAATATTATAAAAATTACCTATATAATATTGTTATATGCATATAATGTGTGCAGCAATTAAGAAATACATAGAGGCAAAAGAAACTTACATGAGGCAGTTTGTAAGCCGCAGGTGCAGAAACCCTTCGCCCCTCTTTTTTTTCTTTTCTTTATTTCTTTTTCTGAATTATTTATGTATCAAAAGTGGTGAATTTTTACTTTTTTTTTTATTTATTAAATATAGGCTAAAGGGTATAAGGTCTTAATTTTTTTTTATCACTTTAGCCCATTAACTATTAATTTAATTATTTATCTACAATTATTCATCCATTAATTAACTCAAGTTAAGCAAATATTCAAAATTTCCAAAATATGACCTTCCGGGTCATTACATTTACAAAAATAATATATTTATTGACACCAACCAATAATTTTTTACGTGAACACCAAAGTAGTGATGGAATATTCAATGAATATGAAAATGATGATATGGTTATTAATGAAAGTGACGAACTATTGGCTCAGGGTAACAACATCGCTTCATCTTCTCCATCATCTGATTCGAAAGTGAAAGCTCATCGAGAAGAGATTGTTCATAAAATGTGGGAAGATTATATCAAAGAATAGGTTGAACTCTTTCAGATGAGAAAGTATAGGTTCTTCAGTGATTACACTATTTATTTCCTTTTGTTTTCTTCTCTTCTTTTTTTCCCCGAATTTATATTAGTTGTATTTTCATTATCATGATTTGTACCAAGACCTTTTCACTATACGAATATTTACTGTAATGATTCTTGTTGATTTGTTGCGGAAGTCATAAATCTTGTTACGTGAGATTTCTATTGTGCTATGTAATACAAATTTATGGTTAGTTTGATAGTTTTAAAAACTTATGGGTATAAATCATATTTCTTAAAAAAATGAAATATGTTTCTCAAATTCTATGGCCAAACACATGGTAAAATTTCACCCAAATTTTCATCCAAATAATATTTGCCAAAAATATTTGAATATCTATGGCCAAACGCTAGCTTAGAGTGGTGTTACACGTCTCAGGGTAGTATTACATTCACTTTTGAATAGTAAAAGTGTGTAGCGAGTCATCATGATAGTTTAACCGTACAAGTGACTTTTCGATACAAGTTTTGCGAGAAATTTATGCATTTTTATTTATTACATTAATCATCTTTTAAGTCCACAAGAAGGGTCAGAGATTGCTACAATACAAAGCAAACTAAATAAAAAGAATCAAAAGATCACAAAAAAATAAAGAAATATTAACAAAATATTTAAGATCTAAGAGATTGCAAAATCAAAAAGAATAAATGAAAGATATACCCGATATTATCTTTCCTTCTTAATATTAAGTTATTAGCATGGAAAACACTTGCATCGCATATAAGACGAACAACCTGCTACAACAACTTAAATAATCATTGCATTTTATCTTACTTCTTTTTCTTTAAGTCATAAAAGATGGCACATCTTCTATAGTACATTTGGCACAAACGTAAGAGTCAAGAGATCAAGAGGAATGATCAATAACTAATCCCTGGAAGCTATCTCAAATATACACCATCTATTATTGTGTCCATTCAATATCACCCTATTCAGTAATTAATCCACAATGTAAACTTAAACTAACATAAAACAAATGAAAACAAGAAGAAAAAGGAATTTACAATCAAATATTGCAGGACTTTTCCAGCTACCAATGCACTACACCATCTGCCTTGCTTGAGAAACACAGCAGCAAGCCTAATGCCAAAACATAGAATAGACTCACCAGCACAACTTGTTTCCTGTAACAAATGTAACATTTGTAACTAAGTAGACATTGTTTATTCAACTGTATGAACCTGAAACCACCAGCAGCACCAGCACCTGAAGCTTGATATCGCGAGTGGAAATGAAGAGCAATAGTACCTGAGGATGCTAACATCACGAACGAGTCCTATTTTAGAGGCTTTATACCCTACACAGTAACATAACAAAAAAATTTCAGCAAGAAAAGCACGTGATGCCACTACCATTGTTCAATTCAATGTTGAAATCGGAATGAATGAAGTGTGTTGACGACTAGAAGTATAAATATATTATTCTTCAGTTTTCAAGATTTGAAAGGTACTAAATGTCGACACCGAAATAAAATCTTTATTTTATAACTGTTGTGTGGGACAATTTGTGTGCATCTCGACTGATTCACAAGTGCCTACTGTTTCCCACCAGCACAGGAATCAGGTAATTCCGCCCACAAAGACTTGGGCATATGGAAAGAAATCACTTGGTATTTTTGCCTCTGCTGGAATATGAACCTGAAACCTCATGGTTCTGGACTCACTAGATTTTGCAATAGAATCTTATGAAATGGTAGAAACATTAAAAAGAACATTTTTATTCAATTACTAGATTTGTGGTTCCCATTCAAACTTCTTTTTTTCAACTTTCCTGGTTGGGTCACTTGAAGTAGATTCAACAGTTTACCTTCCTTTTATTTGGTGTGGTCATCCCTGTCTTCCACCTGTGAATCACAATTTCTCAGGCTTCCTTTCCACCCAAGTCCCATATCTCCATCTTTAGCCATCCCTACTTGGTTTGATCAGTAAGCCTCTACACAACCTTTTGAATGCGAGAGCACCTTGATTCACTCACCTATCCGCTTTATTCCCCCTCAACTTTTCCATATACCCATCTTGATCACCACTTTCCCCTAATGCTTTTGGTGCTGGAAAAATCTACATACACTGAATCTTTATTATCACTCTATATTTGCCAACTATCCACTTAGGGCAAACACCAAACATGTTTTGGAACCATTTTATACCACATCCAAAGGTGAGAAATCAGTACTTGTCCCTCCCTCCCTCCCTTGCATATGCAGTAGCATATGGGGATTATGATAATGGTTTAAATCACATAAGCTATTTGTGTGCGACTTACTTTTAATAGGAAGACTGATAAAGCACAATCTGTTATATGGCTTATAGTGTCTGCAATTTTTATTCAAAAGATGCAGATCTTTTCCCTGTTCATAGTCGTGATGAGTAATTCAAGTCTGTCCTTAAGTTGTATACGAATGTCAGAATTTTTCTCTGAGCAGGTTTAGATAATCCTTCACAGGGTATGATTGCACCTAAATGTACTAGAAGAATTATACCCAAATAGTTATATTACAATGCTATTAATTCTTGAAGTTTGGAGATTAGAGAGTTCGAAAAGATTGTTGTGCTAGGATTTAATACTATGACACAATCAAACATTATGATGTAATGCCCGAGAACACAAGTATGATGAAGTCCAACTTTATTATATAATGCCAAAGGACATAAGGCTGATACCTAGGGCTGATTCTGATATACTGAACCTCTTTGTCATTCTATTCAAACCTTAGCCATCTATAAGCCATTACTCATCTTAAAGAATCCTTTAAACAACATAATTTGGCATTCATTTCAGCCTCTGAAGAAACCAACCTCCTAACGCTACTGTGTGTCTCTCCAACATGAAGACACGCTGTGAGCTGTAAGATCTGTTTCATGGAGGAGAAGGCTATAATGAAATTTCAACTCCGCCTTACACGCCGTTCGTCCACTTTTAGGCTGATGTCTATATCTCTACAAGTGATTCGAGCTGATGTTGCACAAGCACTCACTTTTTGCACGAGATGGAAATTATATAGATATTCATACAATTAATTAAATAAGAAACTAAGGTCCAATACTTGTGAGCTAAAATATCCATCGTAAGTGTGCATCCATACCTTGGATACTCTAAACTCATTCACAGCCATTCTGAGATTATCATCAGATAATAGCAACCTTGATAAAGCCCCTGTGCTCAACCTGTAAAAAAAGGTTCAGCAAAATAAACATACCCTGCTTCCCAAATGACAGTTCAAGATTTAAGGGATCTATGCAGGACACGTAACTTGTTAAGCTGCCTTGAGTATGGAATTACACTATTAAGCAGAAGAAATTTGACTAACTTAAAAAGGAAATGGAGTTTATTTCTACAAACACGTACCCCAACTTTTTTGCGGCATCTGATACCGAGCCCTCAACAGCAAAAAGTAGGTCCAGTAAAGCTTGCATTCCCTATGGATTAAAGAAGAACGACAGCCAAGAAAATATCACTACATTTGGCAGTTGTTAAAGACACGGAAAAAAAGGAAAAACATACCAAAGCAAACTTAGGATTGTTTGGTCCAATTTGAGGGCCACAATTTGATCCCCTGATTGTTGATTTGGCAGGAAGAATTTGAAGCAGCTCTTGTGGAGGAGTATATGTATCAAGATCTATGTTGTTCCTAACTAGATGAAAAAAATAGAAAGTAAAATAAATGGAAGCATCTAGGAAAAGAGAGCCACATCAACATCATACTAAACCTTAAGACGAGCTTAAACATATCCAAGAATGAAGATCAGTCCATTACCTCAACGACACATACCCAGTGTATTCCCATAGAGTGAGGTTTTGGGGAGGGTGGAGCGTAGGCAAACCTTACCTCTATCTCAAAGGTGAAGTAGAGGGGCTGTTTCCGATAGACAATTGGCTCAAGACCAATAATGAAGTACAAGACACAATAGGTAGTAACAAAAGAATAGACAATAGAACCAGTCCATTGAAGTTCATGAGAAAGAAACTTCACAGGAAAACCAAACTTCAAAAGATTTTTAACTCCCAAACTATGAAAAATGTGTCCAGTTTACACTTGGCTAGTATTCCTGTTTTCAAATTTATAGAATTTCAAAGAAAGTGAGTCGAGTAGCTATTGGTAAATTTTCTGTATCTTTTGACTTCCAGATATCAGGACACTGAATAATTTAGCCTACACAGTCACAAACATAATCTTTGTACATTTTAGTTATTCAAGCTCCTTGGTCAAACCAATATAGTTTGAGTTTGAGGTATAAAGTTGACTAAGCGATTGAAGCTGGTCAAATTCTTATTTGACATGGATTTAGCAAAGAGACCAAAAATAATAGAAGCTGCTTTTTCTTTATCATAGTTCATTCAATTGAGGAACTCCCAACAATTAAGGGGTGGTTTCAGCTGTGACACAGTTCTTCTTTGTTTTTGATAAAGTAAGTTGTTGTATGTAAAAAGCATCAAGAAGATGCATGAATGATCAGCTAGGACACAGTTCTTGTACTTCGTTTTATCTATATATTCCATTATTTTCAACAGATTTTTGCTTTTCATCTACTGGAAAACCCTCTCTTTCTTCTACTGCTTCTTTGTATTCCCCCTAGTAACCGCCGATCTTCAGGACTCTTGAACTCAATTTTGTGGAACCTAAACCATAGAACTCAAGAAACTAAAGCCTGAAAGGTCCTATTATCACAATGCGCACATGAGTGGAGAAGGTGGGAGAGATGCCAACAACTTATCTCGGCATGTCATTGGGGGTGAACAATAAGTCAATAGGGATTTGGAATACGGTAGTGGAGAAATGCACTAGGAGATAAACAAATTGGAAGAGTCAATATCTCTCTAGGGGTGGCAGACTGACATTAGTCAATAGTGTTCTAGACACTTTGCCTTTTTATTTGATATCAATTTTTTCTACACCTGTGTAAGTAAAAGAATAGATGCACTGAGAAGAAACTTCTTCTGGCAGGGAAATGAAGGTAAGAAAATATATCACCTAATCAAATGGGAGGAGCTATTAGTAGACAAGAAGGCAGGGGGTCTAAAAATTAGAAACATGAAGAAGCAGAACCAGAGTTTGATGATGAAATGGTTGTGAAAGGTTTCTACTGATGAAGGAAGGTTCTGGAAAGAAGCAATTGTTGCAAAATATTGCATGGAAGACAAATGGATGAGTAAGATTGTAACAACACTCGGTGGGTGCTCAGTCTGGAGATCTATCAGGAACGTATGGCCATTAATGCAGATCAAAACAAAGGTGAAGATTTGGAATGGACAGCAAACATTTTTTTGGCATGACAAATGGGCACAGCAAGGAACTATGAAACAACAACATCCAGAATTCTTTACGTTAAGTCAACAGCAACATGCCACAGTTGCCATGATGTGGACTGGTCACGGATGGAACTTATTCCTAAGGAGACATTTGAATGATTGGGAGATGGAAAAAGTTGCAGAATTTTACAATTCAGTAGCAGGTTTCAATAAGCTCAATGGAGGAGAGAACAGACTGAAATGGAGTAAAGACAAGAATGGGAAGTTCTCTGTTAACTCAGCATATAAGGAGCTGAATTCAGCGGTGGTGAAGGAAAGTGATTGGCCTTGGAAGATGATTTGGACGCCAAAGATTCCTTACAAAGTTAACTGTTTCACCTGGCTTTTGGCAAAAGAGGCAGTCTTGACACAGAAAAACCTAAGTAAAAGGGGTCATCAATTAGTCGCCGAGTGTTTTCTATGTGGGGAACAACCTGAGACAATCAACCATCTTTATTTTGCGTGGCAAGTGTACAAAGCAACTATGGAGGATGTTTATATACCTAAAAGGGATCAGATGGGTGAAACTTGGAAGCATAGAGGATGTCCTAACTCCTAAGATGCAGGAACAAGGATGGCATGGTAAGTAAGGAGGAGAGATGGAAGATTGTCCTGGCTTGTATTTGGTGGTCAGTCTGGATTGAGAGGAACAAGAGGTGTTTTGAAGGAGTAAAAAGCAGCTTACAGATTCTTAAGATGAATTGCTTAGGCCTAATTAATTTTTGGTGTGAGCAAAAATTATTAGCTCAAACAGAAGACATTTTTGATGTTTTAGACTTTTTGTAACGGTAACTTGAAACACAAGATGTAAGTTGTAATACTTTTGTTGGGAAACAATACCTGTTGGTGTAGTATACCTGTGGTCATATAGAAGTAAATAGTAATGTTACCATTCTAAAAAAAAGTCCTATTATCACAAAAGGAGATTTGCACTTAAACAGGCCTATTTCTCATGGTGCCAGGACATGGTCTGCCTCAAGATTAGGAAGGTGGACTCATTACACCAATAAAAAGAAATAAATGATCTCTCATCAAGTCTCCTCTCTAGTTCCATGTTTTACTTAGGTCTCACTCTGCTATAGTACAAAAACAACTTTTAATGGGTTTCACAACTAATAGTCCTCGCACAACTTTGCTAAATCATCAGTGCACCAAGCTCATCACTTGATACAATCAACAAAACCCAAACTCAAAAAAATTCTCAAGCACAAAACTCAAAGTTAATAAGCATATACTACACAGCTGTTTATCACGCCGCAAACCACAGAGTTAAAGATATAAATTTGTCTTATATAATAAGGCAGTGGTTCTGGAAGAAACAACAAAGAATAGATTGTATACCTTTAAGAGCCAGTAACGCCCGCAATCGAGATAAAGCAGACGCACGATTCATGTGTTGGGATCTATCCTCCACAGCCTAAATAAAACCCAAAATACCCCAAAAAAGTAAAATTCCATTTCAAAATAAAAAAAGGTCATGAAAATCTAGCAAATCATCAAATCAAAACCTGAGCAATAATCCCTGTTGGGCTATGCTTCAAACGCACAGCTGATTCACGCTTGTTGCGGTGCTGTCCACCAGGACCTGAAGCCTTGAAAGTGCTCAATTCACACTGTTTCATCAACTCCTCATCCGACATCAACAAGTAGTCTCTACCACCAATACCCGTATCAACACATCCATCGCCATTGGTGCTGTATTTAGCTGAAAATAACGACCCAAATTCTTGAAATTGCTCACCAACGGGTACAGAAAACAATGACCCAATTCTCTTGCTAATTCTTGGAGTTGAGTATGAGCTAGAAATGGAGATCGAATTTGGGCAATAAACAGAAGGTGTTAATATGAAGATAGATTTAGGAAGATTTAGAAACGATTTGAAAATGGAACGAACCATATGGATTCTCAAAATTAGCTTTTGTTTTCAAACCTTTTGAGGAGGATGAGAACATAAAAGTAGGGATTTGGCCTTCATTCTTAGAGGGTGTTTCGCTAAGCTTAAAAGCTGGTCAACTTGACTTAAAAGCTGGTTTTTGACTTATTTGACTGTTTGGCAATACTCAAAACAGCTTATTTTAAGCTAAAAAAAACTTATTTTAAGCCAAAAGTTAAAAGTTGGGGTAGGGGTGCTTTTTTTTTTTAGCTTATAAGCTGTTTTAAGTTGACTTTATTACCCTTTTGCCCTTAATATTTTTATATAATCCCTAAATTACCCATCCTTATCCTCACATTTTCTTCCATTTTTCCTTCTCACGCTTGGCACATATAACTTAAATAAAAATTTATATTCCTCTTATAAATAATTTGTGATAATAAAAAAATATGTGAATGATAGATAATTATTATTACATATGGATGAAACTAAAATAAATCTTAAATCGTTCTTTGATCTATTCAAATTAAATATCTTTAAAATCTATAATAAGTTTATATTCCTCTTATAAATAATTTGTGATTAGAAAGAAATTGTGAATGATAGCAAAATATAATTATTTATGACTGTAAAATATAAATTAATTAACTTTTATTATGTTAACAGTTTTTAAGGGTATTTCAGACATTTTGATTTAAAAAGCTATTTATCAGCACTTATTTGCCAAACACATCAACAACTTTTTTTTTCAACTTCAGCACTTTTATCCAAACACATAACTGCTTATTTTAAAAATAAGTTTCAGCACTTTCAAAAGTACTTTTTTAAAGCTGCTTTTATTTAGCCCATCCAAACGGGCCCTTAGTTGTTTGACAATATTCAAAGTAACTTATTTTAAGTTTTAAAAAACTTATTTTAAGCCAAAAGTTAAAAGTTGGGGTAGGGGTGCTTATTTACTTTTAGCTTATAAGCTGTTTTAAGTTGACCACATTTTTATCTTTTTGCGCTTAATATTTTTATACAATCTCTAAATTACCCACATAACCCTAACATCTCTTTTTTCCCTTTTCACGTTTGGCATAGCAACTTCAGCACTTTTATCCAAACACATAACTACTTATTTTAAAAATAAGTTTCAGCACTTTCAAAAGTATATTTTTAAAACTACTTTTATTAAGCCCATCCAAACGGGCCCTTAAACTATTCCCAAACTTATCACTTTATTTCATAATATATTATAGGAAGAATGGTTTTAAATGAATTCTCAAATATTTAAATTGATACAAAATTATTCTTTCATCTATGCTCTTAAACTACTCCTGATGTTAATTCTTTAATTATATTTGTTATTATTTTTAATAGTTTCCTAAAGTAAAATTATTCAATATTTATTAAAGGGCAACTTTCACATATAACAAACAAAAAATTCATATTTGTATGCTATAGCAAACTTTGTATAATTGCGCTCCATAGCAAACATAAAATTGTATAATTTGCTATACATATACAATTGTATAATTCGCTGGCCTATTTCGCTGCAATTGTATAATTTGTTTTGCATACAGTTGAATCGAATTAAAATGTATGTATATTGCATAATTATAAGTGTATAGCAAGAAGATATATGTTTTTCTCGCTTTATACAAAAACAGAAACACAATATATACACTTCTATTGTATAAAGCTAGAGAAAATTGTATTTCACTACAATTGTATAATTCGCAATTGTATAATTCGTTTGCCTTTTTCTCTGCAATATTTGAAGTAAAATGTTTGTAAATTGTATAATTAAGTGTATAACACGAAGATATACATTTTTGCATCTGTATATACAATTTTCTCTCGCTTTATACAAAACAGAAACAGAATTATACACTTCTGTGTATAAAGCGAGAGAGGCGAGCGAGAATGGAGAGTGGCGAGCGAGATTTTTGGGAGAGAGACGCTGACAAATTTTAGCTAATGTTTGCTATGGAGCACAATTAAATCAAACCCTAGCTATTCCATTTATTTTAGGTTATTAGTTTGCTATTATATACAATTTTCCATTTATATTATATTGTTTAATGTGATTGATCCAAATTTAAATTCTTCTCGAATAAATAATAAAAATAATATTTTTAAAAAAATCATTTTTTTATAAAACCATCGACATTTCATATTTTGACTTGATACATTTAAAAATAATATTGAAAACAATTAATTTCATAATCTTTCTATTATCCTATTTTAAAGGGTAAAACTTATCCACACTGAGTTTTTGCATCAATCCAATACATGCACGTCATGTGTTTAAATTTAGAGCTCATTTTACTTAATTTTAATTAATTAACATGTGTTTTACTATCAAATCACATAATAATAAAAATTGTATTAATTTGGTGTGAACATCCGATCCGGATAAGTTTTTTCCCATTTTAAATTAAACTCAGTTTATTATAATGTAACTCAACTCAAAAATGAGGATCCAACTAAAATCCATAAATAATTAATTTATCTTATTTATTTTCTCTTTATTCTTTTTTTAATCTCTTATTCTTAATTAAAATATTCGGAATTCAAACTTCAAATGGTCTAACATATTTATATTCTTTTAATTAGTATTATTGTCATATTGGCATGAGGATGGGAATATGATTATTTTTATTTTTACTTATAATTGTGGGTACACACAAAAGAAAAATATAATTTTTGTACATATTTGCTTAATTAAGTTATCTTTTATTGAACTAATTATTTCCATATGAATGCATCATTATTTTCCTCCTTTTTCTCTCTTGTTTGTCATAAATTTTTTAAAATGGTGGACAAGATCCAAACTAAAAAATGGAAGAGACAGGAAGTAAGGGTCGGGGAGGAAGGAGTGTAGAGAGTAGATGTTGTTGACACCAAATTTTGGTCTGATAGTTGTAAAGTTAATAATTTTTGAGTATTTTATTTTCGATAGTTCAAAATACATGTTTTATCATTTTAATGCAATTTTTTGATAATCAACCTTTTTCTCAAAGTATTAGGATTTTTATCACTTGTTCTTTTTATATATTTTTTTCATAGCCGGACGTTCAAATATTTGTTCATTTTTTATAAAATCATTATTTCTGTTAAATTGCACTTTTTACTTGTTATTGATTACGTGCATTACATTTTCCAAATTCATTTTTCTCTATTATATTGTTAATATTAATTTTGTTATTTTGTGCAGTCTAAAAATTCATCCAAATACATTTGTATAGATAGATATTTTATCAACCAACAAATTTTTGGGTCACAATCTCGAGCTCATAACTTAGGCCCATTTTTAATAATTTTCTACATATAGAAGATTTAGCTCATTAGGTTAAGAATGTGGTGAAATATCTTCAAATTAGGGTTGAGAATTTTCAGATTTTTATTGACAAAGGTTTAACTTTTCATTATTTTTCCGGTCACCACCACCCTGGAATCCGGTGAAGTTCCAGCAATCCAAAAGACCCCAAAACTCCATTGTTACTCATTGAAGCTCTTCAACATAGCAACCAAAATCCCATTTTGTTTTCCTCATTTTTCCGGTGAAACTACTATTTTTTAACCAACATCCATGAATTTCAAAAATCAGTTTCTCTCTTCCTTTTCCATTTCCGTTTCCGACCAACAACCATGACCAACCAAACACCCATTTTACTTTTCTTTCTCCGGCAAACAACCATCCTTCAACCCCCCTCCCCGCGCGATTCTTTCTTCTCCGTTCTCCCTCAATAAACCTCCGAACCCCACTTGAAACCAACGCTAACAACACCGAAACAACTCTACCATATCTCCCTCTCTCACACTTCAGAAATCTGCCGGCAAAGCCACCAGACCCAACCCTTCACTTTTTCCCTGCTGCTGCAAGTAACTCTCTCCAACAGCAACAAATGACCCATTTTTTCCATCCAAACCACCACCTGAAACCCCTAGGAACACCAACCAGAAAACCAGCCCAACCCACTTCCGTTCATCACCTTTTCTCCTTCGACCCTCCTCCTCCATATCTGGAGAAACACCACTAAATGATGTTAATCCTTCTTTGTCTCCACTTTGAGCCTTAAGCCTTTTCTTTGAACAACTACATTTTAGTCAATATCCTTTCTGAGTGATTTTTACGCGCTATCCCTCTTTTGACCAGACTTTCTTTAGCATACTGAAGACATGCAAGTTATAAGAGAAGATTCAAAGTTCAAATTTGTCAAAGACAAAAGTTATAAAAGTCCCTGAATGTCAAGAAAATAAAAATGACTATAAAAGAAAGAAAAAAAACGAAATGTTCAAAATTCCCCATAAGTTTAAGCAAGCAGAATTTCAAGAAAAGAAGGAAAACACTCCAAACAAAAAGGAGAAATTTCAAAAGGGGAAAAACTCAGACAAACAAAGTTTCAAAGAAGTCAAAAGTGCATAGGAAGGGACAACAAATAGAATCAAACACTAAAAGCGTAATAATTGTTGAAAACACTATTTAGTGCAATGCTCAAGAAGGGAATAAGTTACTTTTATCCCAAATGACTATCCTACCCATCCCTAAGCCTACATTACAAGCTATTAACAAGCCCTACATGATTTCAATTCAAATGTTCTCACATTAGTGGAGATTTACATGAAGGTCAAGCCTATGGTGTCACAATTGCATGCATTGAACCTTTTTCTCTGAGTGTGAGTGTGGTTTTCTAGATGTTCCCAAATCAAAACACTTTAAATGTGCGCAAATTGAAAATTTCTTTCCTGTGAGGGCACTTGAAACATGATGTAAGGTCTAGTTCAAAGACTTTGTCTGAAGCAAGATGAACAAATCTTGTCGTTAGTTAAGTACATTTGAGTCCATAGGACTTATCTCGAAATCAATCTCAATTAAAAGATAAAGAATTGTGAGAAAATTTTCTACAATACTATTGTTGGTGTTGACCAAGTTAAAATATATTTCATCGTTCATAAAATGAAAAAGGGTTGAAACCCACATTTTGATATTTGTCCAAACCAACTTTGTGGACCATTTCATTGTTGATATTTGTCCAAATAACTTTGTGTACTGTTTCAAAGTTCAAATTGCATTTTTTGGTAGGCATACCCTTCAAAATGACATCTTTTAAATTTGGGTTGTCATACCTTTCAAACTGACATCATTTTGAATTTTGGGTCGTCATATTTTTCAAAATGACATCTTTTTATATTTAGATCGTCGTACCTTTCAAAATGACATCTGTTCGTTTTTGGGTCGTCATATCCTTCAAAATGACATCTTTTAAAATTTGGATCGTCATACTTTTTAGAATGATATTTTCTTAAATTTAGGTAGTCATACCCTTCAAAATGATGTCTTTTTAAATTTAGGTCTTCAACCTTTCAAAATGATATTTTTTTTTAAAAAAAAAGTTAATCTGTTACCTCAAATAAAATAACTTTTTCCAAATTGGTTTGTCATGGCGTTCACTATGATACTTTTTATTATTTAATCTCAAATTGTCATTTGTTTTTAATTCATAATGTTATTAAGTTCAAATTGCCCATCAGTTAGTTACCTTGTCCATAGGAGGCCATGGTTGTATATTTTATGTTGCTTTTATGTTATATTTGCTACTAACATTGTTATTGCATATTTTGTGATACACCATTCATATTAAGTTAAAGATTGGATTGTCATCTCTCTTCAAACGACATGTTATATTCAAGATTAGGTTGTCATCTCCTTCAAATGACATGTTAAGTTCAAGAGTGGGTTGTCATCTCCCTTCAAATGACACGTTAAATTCAATATTGGGTTGTCATCTCCCTTCAAATGGCATGTTAAGTTCAAGTTGGGTCGCCCGCCTTTCAAAGAGACACATTAAATTGTTACCTCGTTCAAAGTGACATGTTATATTGAAGTTGGATCATCCGTTTTTCAAAGAGACATGTTGGGTTGTCACCTCGTTCAGAGTGACAATATTCAGGATTGGGTTGTCATCTCCCTTCAAATGACATGTTAATTTGAAGTTGGGTCGTCCACATTTTTAACAGACACGTTGGGTTGTCACCTCATTCAAAGTGACATGTTATATTCAAGTTGAATTGTCCGCCTTTTAAAGAGACACGTTGAGTTGTCACCTCGTTCAAAGTGACATGTAATATTTAAGTTGGGTTGTCACCTCGTTCAAAGTGACATGTTGAGTTCAAATTGGGTCGTCCTCCTTTCAAAGAGACAACTTGGGTTGTCACCTCGTTCAAAGTAACATGTTAAGTTCAAGTTAGCTTGTCCGCCTTTCAAAGAGACACGTTGGGTTGTCACCTCGTTCACTGTGACATGTTATATTCAAATTGGGTCATCCGCCTTTCAAAGAGACACGTTGGGTCGTGACCTCATTCAAAGTGATATGTTACATTCAAGCTGGGTCGTCCGCCTTTCAAAGAGACAAGTTGGGTTGTCACTGATACGCTCAAACTTACTTCTCAAATAAGAAGTAAAGCGGTCGTGTCAAGTAAATAACCCAACTAATGAGGTTGGGATCGTTCCCACGAGGAAAATAGTTTAGACTTAACTTCAATCTATTATTACTATTATTCAGTCAATTACTTCCTTGGAAAGCAAAAATGATAAAAAGGGGGGTTTCTATTCCTAAATAAATGAAAATAAGTAGCGAAATTGAAAAAGACACTTAAGAGCTTCAAACGTTGTAGTTTAATCAATTAAAGAAAGTAACTAGGGTTTACGTGTTCCCCACAGGTTCATCACTTGATAATTCTAACTATAACAATTCTTTCCTAGTATCTTGCATGAAAAGTGATAAGTTATGTATTTCTAAATCCTTGGTCCGGCATCTAGAAAATTTCACTCCGCACCTTGGTCCGGCTACGTGTGTTGCTATCCTAACCCTTATATTTACCTCATATTAAGCATCATATTCGATATTTGACTAAGTTAGTACCTCGTACCAATCAATACTAGCCTATTAGATAGTATACACTAAATCTATGTTGATAATTCTTTTCCTATTATCTACCTCCTTGGTCCGGCAAGTAGCATTAAGGCGAGTTCTAACGTTGGTCATCCGTTAAAAAGACTTCTAAGCGAAAGAATTATCAATACATGCAAAACACTATTCTAGAATTGTTATTTTAGTTAGGTTTTACCTCATTAATTACCTATGGTTCCCACAACCTTAGTTATGGAGTTTAGTTACCCATAGTCATAATCACAATATTCAAATATATGATATAAGAATTCATGTACTTACTTCAATGAGAAAGAGTAAAATCCGAAAGTTTGCTTGATTAATCAACAAAAATCACCAACAATCAATTCAAAGAATCTCTAAATAATCAAGAATCTAACAATAATCAAGGGCCTAACCAAATAAACCAGAGCCTAACCTAATAATACAGAGTCTAACCTAACAATACAGAGTCTAACCTCAAAAAATGAGGTTTTTCAAACTATTTATAGAAAATTAAACCTAATTAAACAAAGATTCGATTTGCTGGAAATCTGTCAAAACGCAGCTGGATCGACGGACATCGCGATGGCTCATCTTGGTCACGACGGACCGTCATGGACTCCGTCATCCCATACTTGTGCAATTTCTTCTGCTGCTCTCTTCATTACCCTCGACGGCAGGTATGACGGATCGTCACAGGCACAACGATCTGTCGAGGGTCTCCGTTCTAAAACACTTGAACTCTTGGAATATGGGTACTGGGACTACTTCTCTGAACTTCATGACGAACCTGCAGGACGGACCGTCATGGACACGACGGACCGTCACGCTTTCCATAACCCCACACTTGGTCAGACTTCCCTATCTCCCTTCAGCAGCTGTACTACGCTGCCAGCTACGGACCGTCACGAGCATGACAGACCGTCACAAGCTCCGTAGGTGGTCTCTTCTGCATTTCTTCGCTCAAAAACCTCCGCATTCATCTCTGGACAGATTTCCTGCAAATAAGGAGAAACTTATATAAAAATTAGCACAAAAAGGCTTTTGGACACACTAAAGTTAAGGAAAAAGTATTAATAATACCGTGAAACCATGGTATATCAACACCCTCAACTTAAATTCGTTGTTTGTCCTCAAGCGACGCACTATGACTCAATACAAAATCTTTGTACAATAATATCCATGTTTTATCCTTTGCAATCATTTGGCTATCAATCCCGATTAATCTCATCATATTTATGCATGCTATCACTATTAGGCTTGAATTATGTGGAATCAGACCATGACACAGACTCATTATGCACTAACACCTATCCTCTTCAATTTCTTTCCGAGGTGCTAATATTTCTGGTAATGCAACTAGTGTCCTCACTTCAAAACAAAATCCTCATTTTTCACACAATGATTTCAGTTTGAGTATAAGGATTACTTTTCAATACTCACTCTCATAACAAATTCACACTCATTCATACCTATTGCCATAAGCTTGCCCTTATTTTCACTGCTTGAAGTTCGCTATACAACCCTTAGGATCACGATAGGACTTTCTTAGCTTGTAACATAGGCTCAGGGTCAGGTAGGGTATATTTAGGTATATTTTAGTGACTTTTTTCCCTCCTTGACATATCGGCTAAACATACCATTTTCTATCATTTTATTTTGCCCAGTTTCCCATATTCTTTCACCTTGCTATTTTCCCTTTTTTCTTCATTTGTGTAAGTGACTCTCTTCTTTTCTTGCTTGTATTCTTTTTTAATTTACTTTCAACTAATTCTTGAGTCACTTTTACTTTTGTTCTTTCTCTCTCTTTGTTCTTTCAACCCCACTTTTTCAACTAATTCTTGAGTCACTTTACTTTTATTTTTTCTCTCTCTTTGTTCTTTCAACCCTACTTTCCAGAGCATTCTTCATAATAGCCTCCCTCAACTCATGGCTTTGCCATGAGTCAAAGTACACAATACCCAAAGTTGGGTCAGGGCCATAAAGAAGGTTGTTTACTGCATTAGCCTCCCTCAACTTATGCTTTTGACATAAGCTAAGGTGCACATGTCCAAGGAGGGACCAGGGCCAACACATTATTCCCAGAAAAGATCAGTTGGGTGAAAAATAAAGGTCTAATTTAAGCTCAAATCATTTGGATCAAACAAGGATAAATTTCATTTAGTTTTCTTTTATTTAGGCTAAAAATGGGCTATATTGAATAAGGGCCTATGATCCTTTCCTAATTGTCTATTACAACTTACTTTTAGCTGGACTAACCAGGCAAGTTCTAGCTCAGAACAAATAGTGGACTATTCAAATCTTCCTCACACTCACTTGACATCTCATCACTCTACCAGATTATCAGACACCTAGTTCGAATTTTAGACTTAGGGTAATGCAATGGTGTACCTCTATGTCATGCTTAGAGCCACACATTTATCAGTTACTATGCCTAGTCGTGCATCATTTTCCGATTTATCAGGATATCATTTTAGCCATCATGCTCCAAAATTAAACTATGTACAAAAGATATAGACATGCCGGTTCAACAGAAAAAGTAATCAGTCTTTTGGGGAAAAAGAACACAGGCAAGAAAACCCCAAAAGAGGATAGTGAATTGGGCTACTCAGACTTCACCCTAGCACTCACTTTCCATTTACCCCACCCCCAACAAAAAGACATGCAATTGTCCCCAATGCATAAAAAATTGAAATACTAGAATGGTAGGTGAAGCAAACCTGGGACACAAAGCGCCGACGATCAGCAAGCTGGTGGGTCCGGTTCCACGTAACCCACTTCCTCTGTAATCTCGACACCCTCAGTGGTGTCCTCAGCAACAACAACACTATCAGCAGTGCCTCCCGCTATCTCCACAGTTCTGGAGCTAGACGCCCCAGCAGCTAACTCTCTTGCTCTCATCTAATGCGCCTCCTCCTCAGCAAGCAAGGATCTCCTCGCAGCCTCCATATCACGACGCTCCTTCTTCCGTGCTCGAGCATCATCCCGTTCTCGACCCCTACGCCTCTTGGCATTCTCTCGAGGGGGAGGTGGTGGAATCTCTGAAGTGGCGAATAGGGCCGCCATCACTGTGTCTTCAGCAGGTTCTACAGAAGGGGCCTCAGACTCAGGCACCCTAGCCTCTAAGATCATATCAATATCTGCGCGAAGACTGCCGACCGCAGCCTGAAGGGTCGACACATCCACCGGAGGAGCTGTCCGGGCTAGCACCCGCAACTCAAAAGCGTCCAAGCGCTGGTGAACATCAGTGATCTTCCGCTCTGTGTGCTGGACCATTCTCCGCTCCAAGCGCTCTTCTGCCTCGGCAATAGACCTCTACATCCAAGGCTTGATATGATGCAGAAGTGTAGCCATTTGCGCCTCTAATGTTTGGACCCTAGCAAGCGGGACCAGAGCGGGTAAAGGGGCTGTGCGAGAGGAGCTCGGGGCAGTGCTACTACCCAAAATAGACTCAACCGGGGTAGGTTGAGTGGAAGCCGCCTGTGTAGCCGTGCTGGCCTGGGCTACCGTATCAGCCAGATTATCAACAAGTGGGGGCAGCTCTGGACGGGGCCCTCTGCGTGGAGCCAACTCATTGGCCTCATCTGTGATGAGGCTGATATCAACAGTTTCCAGAGGGGTCTTCAGCTGATCAACGTGCCATATAAGCACACCTGCGGACCTGCAGAGAGAAAATATCATGCACGGGAAAGGGTAAGTAGTTGTGACCTTAAAAGCCCTCTCGTGCATGACCGCCTGTAGAAGCCACGGAAAATCCACCTCGAATCCGGCTATCATCATCGCCATCAGTACTGCTCGATCCCATGTGACGATATTATCAGCTGCTGTGGGGGAAAGGCAGTGGCGGACAACCAACCACGAAAACTTCGCCGTGAAAGTCAAGTTGGCCTTCTTGATGGCCCCCTTCGGCTCGGTCACCCAGTCGGCACCCTCTTCATCAACGAACAAGTGCAGGGCTATCCACCTCTTGGTGGTCTCTCTCAGCGATGGCTCACGCAGGAATTGGCCATCTTTAACAATCTGCCATCGGTAGTCAAACTCGACAGTGAGAGGGGTTCGATTAGCATCAACATCCTCGCCGTATAGAAACCGGCGGATGGAAGGCAGGGAGATATCAACCTGAACGCCCCGTACTCGGACCTGCTCCAGTGGGGCCTGTTTGGCGGGGGCAGCCCGCCTATCAATCTGTGATCGGAGAGTCGCTACGTAGGATGCATAGAACTCTCGGACCATCTCTTCACTATAACGTCCCAACGGACGTGCTGTCCACTCCAGTCGATGTCTAGTAAAGAGATTGTAGATCTGAGGCATCGTCGGGAGACTTCCCGTAAGGACTCGCCGCTCCACTGTAAGCGTCCGAGTCATAACTCCTTTGTCATTCAGGAACTTTGCATCGGAATAGACTTGAAACTGCCCGTCGACACACCATCGGTTGGGCTGGTCAGTATCCAAGGTGAGAGCACGAGCTGGTGAAGCGGGTGTGGATTCCGAACTGTCAGCCTCATCAGATGAGGCCGACGCTGTAGTGGTAGCGGGTGCGGGAACCTCAGCAGCTCTGGAGCTTCCTCCAACCACGAAACTCCTAAGGAGCCAGACGCTCCTTCTTCATTAGTGGCTGACCCAGAAGGTGTGCCGGTCAGTGTGCGCTCCTCATCAAACTGGGAGGCAGTGACTACGCCGGACGCTACCTTTTTGGGTGTGGTTCTTGCAGCACGTGCAGCACGGGATGGGGTGGAAGTTCCTGGGGGCACGTACTCGGGGTCACTCTTATCATCAGAGCCAATGACCAGGCGGGCAGAAGGGGTGACAGACTTCGATCACCGGCGTGCATAGACTCGATCTTGTTTTGGTGCCATAGTAGATAGTACCTGAGAATTTGAGAAAAACAAGAGGGAAAGGTACTTGGTGATCAAGAAGACACCCACAGCAGCAGCTCCGACTAGTAGATGATAACTTTTAGGACTTAAGAGAATTTGGGGAAAAATGATCGGTTGAAGAGGGAAAGATTTTGGAAGTTGAAAAGGGAGGGAATAGGAGGAAGAGTGAAGGAATTGGGTGAAATGAAGGGTTGGGGATTTTAAATGTTGAAATTTTAAAAAAAAAACCAGTCGGGTTGGGTCGGGTACGCCTCATTAATGACGCGATGATTCCTCGACGACGGTCCGTCTCGATTGTGACAGTTCATCGTTGGTCTCGTAGCGTGTGCCCTAGTTTGAAAATAACAGAAAGACGTACCTAGCACGACGAATTCATGCGACGGTCCGTCACAGATGAAATGGTCTGTCGTTGTATCCGTTAGTGACTGCTGCAGAGTAATTTTCTGCAGAATTTCCTGGTATTGTGCCTGCAAATTTAAAACCCATTAGTAGAAAATGCTACCATTACTAGAAAGAAAAAAAACTATAAGTATTGGGTTGCCTCCCAACAAGCGCCTAATTTAACGTCGCGGCACGACTGAGGACACTTGATTACTCAGCCTTCATCAAGATGGTATGCCTCTATCACTTCATTCACCGATGCATTATGCCCAAAACAGAGTTTTATTCGTTCTCTATTCACCTTACACCACACTCCCTCCTTGGCTTTTAACTCAACTGCTCCATGAGGGAATACTTGGGTAATCAAGTAAGGGCCAGTCCGTTTGGACTTGAGCTTGCCCGGAAGACAAGGCAACCTAGAACTGTCTAAAACCACCAAATCCCCAACCATAAACTCTTGTTTTTCACTTTTTTGTTTATTTTCCTTCTTCATCTTTTCTTTGTGGGATATGGCGGATACCGATTGGAGCTCACCACTCTGCCTCATGGTCCTACAAATGTTGAAGGTCGCTTCTTCATTGTTCAACCAAAATTTCATCTGCCCCTTTTCCATATCAACTAAGGCTCTACCTGTAGCAAGGAATGGCCTCCGAAGAATAATAGGCACTTCAAAATCGACTTCACAATCAAGAATAACAAAATCAGTCGGAAATATAAATGACTCCACTTTTACTAGCACATCATAGAGTATCCCTATAGGCCTTTTCATTGTTCGATCAGCAATCAGTAGCCGCATCGCAGTGGGTTTTGGGTCACCCAAACCGAACTTCTTGTAAATCGAGAGGGCATCAGATTTACGCTTGCCCCCAGATCACATAATGCTTTCGCAAAATGTAATGACCCAACTGTACAAGGAATAGTGAACGCACCCGGATCTTCTTTCTTTTGTACGAGGGATCTTGTAGCAATAGCATTACAATGCTGCAGTCTATCATCATCCTCAAAAGTGAATGATCTTTTCTTTGTGACCAGATCTTTCATAAACTTGGCATAATCGGACATTTGTTCTAGAGATTCTACCAAAGGGATATTGATAGAAAGCTGCTTCAGCATTGTTATAAAACGCCGATATTTACCATCCTCGGTCTTTTTCACTAATCTCTGAGGGAAGGGTGGTGGTGGTCTAGGCATGAGAATTACCTTCATAGGGACTTCTGCATCTTTTCCAGTGCTCTCTTCTATTTCACCACTACCCTTTACCACCTTATCATCATCCTTTCTCACCTTTTCCTCATTAGACGGCATAGGTGGGTCAATGATTTGCTTACCACCCCGAGTAGTGATTGCCATACAGTGCGCATCATTTTTTAGATTTTAGACAGTGTTGCTAGGAAGAGTGCCCGGTTGCCGTGTGTTCACTGCCGCAGATAATTGGGCCATTTGCAACTCGATTTGCTTAATCAATATTGCATGTGTATCGACTTTTTGCCCAATACCTGTTAAATCACACCTTAACTCTTTAATGTGCTCATCACTAGCATCGAACCTCCTCATCATTTTGTACAACATATATTCAACTCGCGCCATACTATCTCCACCATCCCTAGTTACCCCTGTTGAAGTTGTTGTTGCGGTTGTAGTTTCCATCTCGGACATAATGACCCTCACAGTTACCATAGATCCGACCTTGGTTCCCTTGACCTTGGTGCCAATTATCCTGATTTGAGCCTTGGGCGCTCGGTCGAAAACCCCCCGTCTGCTCATTTACTGCATAGGAGTCCTCCGCATAATAGCATTCATCATTAGATTGTGGGTTCGACAAGTAGTTGACTGCATTTATCTTTTCTGTACCCCAGTGACATGTTTTAGTACCAACCCAAGCTCAGTTCTCATCTGAGCCATTTCTTCACGAATCTCATCTGTGGCTGGGTTGTGAGTGGATTGCATTGCGAAGGTATTTCTCCCAGTATCTGACTTCCTAGTACTCCAAGCTTTATTATTTCGGGAGATTTTCTCTAATTTTTCAGCAATCTCAGCATAAGGACACTCCCCATAAGATCCACCTGCTATAGTGTCCAACTCCGCTTTATTATTATCATCCTGTCCCTGATAGAAGTATTCCTTCAGTGACTCATCATCTATACGGTGATTTGGGACACTTCTCAAGAACGAGGTGAATCTATCCCAAGAACTACTAACTGACTCTCCTGGTAGTGCCACAAAGTTGTTCACTCTGTATTTGTGGTTTAGTTTCTTGGAGACCGGATAGTAGCGTGCTAAGAAAACATCCGTTAGTATGTTCCAAGTGAAAATTGAGTTGTAAGGGAGCTCAGTGAACCATATAGTAGCCTCTCCCGTCAGTGAGAGAGGAAACACTCTAAGCCCTATTACATCCAAGTCCAAGTCAGGCCTCTCTACACAGCTTTTACACATTGCTCTTACCTTAGCTATATGGGCATGTGGATCCTCAGAAGGTAGCCCTGAAAACAATCCTCTGGCAGTGAGCATTTGCATCAGGATACTAGTTACCACAAAGGTGTGGCCTAGTGGTAGAGGAGGCAAGATAAGTGGCCCATCGGAGTCTGCTATGTTATCATAGCCTCTGTAGTATGCTTGGGGCCGTGGAGAGGGATTTTGTCCCCTCTGTTGGTGTTTACCTGGGGCATTGGGTAACAACTGACCATGAACATCAACCGTAGCTGGGATGTTCTGGTTTGGATCATCATCGTTGATTCCCAAGTTTCGATTCATGTTGTGTAATGTACGCTCTAATTCGTGATAGTAGGGAAATAAGGGTTCTCTTCCTCTCCGTGTATTTGGCATACAAGGAGGGTGGTTCTGCACGAATAAAAAATAATAAAACAAAGTAAAATCAAGAAAATATCAACTAAACTATAGTAATAAGTTTAAGTTAATCTAAAATCTAGATTCCCCGGCAGCGGCGCCAAATTTTGATACACTCAAACTTACTTCTTAAATAAGAAGTAAAGCGGTTGTGTCAAGTAAATAACCCAACTAATGAGGTTGGGATCGTTCCCACAAGGAAAATAGTTTAGACTTAACTTCAATCTGTTATTACTATTATTCAGTCAATTACTTCCTTGGAAAGAAAAAATGATAAAAAAGGGGGTTTCTATTCCTAAATAAATGAAAATAACTAGCGAAATTGAAAGAGACACTTAAAAGCTTCAAATGTTGGAGTTTAATCAATTAACGAAAGTAACTAGGGTTTACGTGTTCCCCATAGGTTCATAACTTGATAATTCTAACTATAACAATTCTTTCCTAGTATTTTGCATGCAAAGTGATAAGTTATGTATTTCTAAATCCTTGGTCCGGCATCTAAAAAATTTCACTCCGCACCTTGGTCCGGCTATGTGTGTTGCTATCCTAACCCTTATCTTTACCTCATATTAAGCATCGTATTCGATATTTGACTAAGTTATTACCTCGTACCAATCAATACTAGCCTATTAGATAGTATACACTAAATCTATGTTGATAATTCTTTTCCTATTATCTACCTCCTTGGTCCGGCAAGTAGCATTAAGGTGAGTTCTAACGTTGGCCATCCGTTAAAAAGACTTCTAAGCGAAAGAATTATCAATACATGCAAGACACTATTCTAGAATTATTATTTTAGTTAGGTTTTACCTCATTATTTGCCTATGGTTCTCACAACCTTAGTTATGGAGTTTAGTTACCCATAGTCATAATCAGAATATTTAAATATATGATATAAAAATTTCATGTACTTACTTCAATGAGAAAGAGTAAAATCCGAAAGTTCGCTTGATTAATCAACAAAAATCAATTGCAAGAATCTCAAAGTAATCAACAATCTCACAAAAAGTCTAATGATTCTCAAAGTAATCAACAATCTCACACACTAAGTTCAAGTTGGGTCATTCGCCATTCAAAGAGACAAGTTGGGTTGTCACCTCGTTCAAAGTGACATGTTATATTCAAATAGGACAGTCCGCCTTTCAAAGTGACATGTTGGGTTGTCACCTCGTTCAATGTGACATGTTATATTCAATGAAGTTCCAGAAATGAAGTTCACGTTTCAGTGAAAATATTTTTTTTTGTTTGTTGGTTTGGTAAAGTGTTAGAAATATTTAATGTTTGTTTGTATTCATGCCCTACCACCACTTTATCTTGTATTCATGTCTACCTACCACTTTATCTTGTGTGGAATCTCTTTATCTTATATTCATGTCTACCTACCACTTTATCTTTTGTAGGAATCTTTTGTTGTGGACCACTTTTAGCCAATTAGAGATTAAAAAATTGGGACTTGTCTACGCTTTTGAATTAAAAAAAAGCGTTCCCTTGTATTAAAGATTTTAACTCGGGATTCTAACTTTGACATTATAAAATTAAAACTTGTCTGTGCAGGTTACTGTGTGACTAACTTAACTAATATGACTTTCTTAACGTACTCAATGTGACTAACTTACTGTATCTGACTAACTAACTTAAGTAAGGTGACTTACTTATTGAATTATTTAATCCTAATGTGCTTCAAAACTATCCTTCAAGTGAACTGAACCTTAGTTGAAGATAAACAAAACCAGATTGCTTCCATTGCCTTTTTTCCCTGATTAAAAAGATCATTAATTTACTTTGAGCAATGTAATGTTAGAATGGAATTGTTATTAAAACACAGTATCTTTAAATTGTAATTCTCTTTAAATGAAAAACAATCAATGGTAAAGTGAATTCCTGGTTGAGTTATTACGTAAAATTCAAGTTAATCCAAGGAAAGAAATTGGATTAAACAAATAAAATGTCTATTCATGGCTTAATAACATAAGAGAAACAAATTAGGAAGCATTAGGAAATTGATGTAATTAGACTACATGATGATCTTAGGTGTTAAAATTTTATGAGGCAGCTGCTAAATTTATGCATTAAGAGAGTTAAAGTTTTATGAACCATAAGCCTAGCATTGAGCACAATGGTTACATTGCCTTAAGAATAAATATGCATAGCTTAACACAAATGTATTTGCTAGCTTATTGGTGCAACTTGCTCATAGTAAATGATGTAGATACCATGATAGAGATGATATTAAATTTACATAATCTGTAACTTTTGATGAACTATCTATTGTTCTTTTGACATTAAAAATTAACCCTTATTAAAAGAGAAGTCGAAAACAGTTGAATAACTCACTATTATTTCATCTAACTGTCTTATTCTCACTTTTACTTTTCTTATTTCATAACTCTTTGCAGGTCATTGAAATGATTGAAGTTACAATATACTTTCATCATGATTATTGACCAGTCCAGAATCACATTATGATAGAGGAAGTGTGACTTATTGGAAAGGATAATGATCATGACCTTATATATTTTTTAGACTTAGTGAATGAGTACACAAATAATTTAGGCTTTGTGGTTGTGCAAGAACTTATTGTTCTTGATCCAACCGGGAAATATTTTGAAATAATAGGTGATGAGGGAGTTAGGTTCTTAGCATATTTTATATCTAGTGAATATAAATCAATTCACTTGTTTGCTACGGATGATTGTGAATTGTCTGTTAATGTAACTGATATTTTGATGCATGATGGGTCATTTTTACTTTCACCAATTATTAATGAGGGTACAAATTGTAGTGAAAGTGATGATGACAGTAATGATGGAATGGTATTTAGTTGTTCAAATTATGAAATAGAAGAATTAGAAAATTTCGTCACTAAAAAAGGAGATACTGATAGTTTGCAAGATTATAAGGAGATTGTTAAGGGTATGACCTTCAAAGACATAGCTGAAGCAAAACAGTTTTGTAAACTTTATGCTCTAGCTAAGAAGATAGAACTTGTTGTGGTAAAGAGTGATAAAAACAGATTGAGGTATACATGTGCTGCTGATGACTGTCCATTTTTACTTCTTATTTCTGGGGATATGACTACTCCTGGTGTTAGTGTCAAAACACTTGTAGATCATATAGAGTGTGGAACATCATATGACAACTCTGCAGTAGATTACTCAACAATAGCATAGTATTTTAAGGACATATCGCAAAGTGACCCCATGTACAAGGTCAAACAAATGAAGGATGATTTACATAGAGTTTTTGAGCTCAATGTTAGTGAAGCAAAGTGCAAGAGAGACAAAAAGGAGATATTGGAGAGTTTAGAAGGAAGTTTTGTAGACTCTTACAACAAATTAGAGGGTTATGCTACTGAATTGAGAAGTTGTAATCCAGGGTCTGACATTGTCATAGATTTGTCTAAAGAGGCACTATCTAATGCTAAGAGAAAATTTCTTTGGATGTATATCTGTTTCAAGGCAATGAAGTTGCGTCTTAAGTCTGGGTTAAGACCACTGATTGGGTTAGATGATACATTCCTTAAAGGAAAAGCTAAGGGACAAGTATCGTGAGCTGTTGGTCAATTCAGTAATACTCTTTCTATACTCTAGCTTGGGTTGTGGTAGATAAAGAGACTAAGAGGACTTGGACATGGTTTATGCAACATGTGCAACATTCCCTTGAGCTTCAAAATGGTGAAGGACTGACATTATATGAGATATGCAGAAGGTAATATTTATACTACTGATTTGCAATTTAATTACCTTTTCTTGATACTGTATCCTTTATTAATTTTAGTTGTTTTAATTTGATACTTAGGGGTTGTTTGAAGGAGTAAGGACAGTCTTACCTGAAGCACATCAGAGATATTGTGCAAGGCATATTGAGGCAATTGGTGCATAAGATGGGGCAAAGGTGAGCTAAAAAAGTTGCTATGGTGGGCTGCATGGTCATCATTTACAGAGGAGTTTGAGGACCAACTTCAAGTGATCAAGGAAGTTAATGGAGAGGCTGAACAAGATTTAATAGACAAGTATCCTCCAAAAGCATGGTGCAGAGCCTATTTAGAAATAGTGTGCAAAAATCAGGCTGTGGACAATAACTTTACTGAATCATTCAATGCATGGATACTTGAAGCAAGGTACAAGCCAATTATTAGAATGTTGAAAGACATTAGGGTCAAAATAATGAAGAGATTGGCAGCATAAGAGGTTGTTGTGAGAAAGTGGAAAGATGATGGGTTTAGTCCCAAAAGTGAGTTGTTGTTTAATGGGTATTTGAATATTTCCAAGGTTTGTAAGGTGAGTGGCAATGGGGATAATAGCTATGAGGTTATCGAAGGTGCAAATAGACACATTGTCAACTTAAGAGAGAAATAATGCACATGCAGAACATATTTGACTGGAATTCCATGTCCACATGCAATTAAAGCCATGGAGTACAAGAAAATGATACCAAAAAAAATAAATCCATTGGTATTATAGTAAAAACACTAGTTACAACCTGTTAGGAGAGAACCATTCTGAAGATGCAACCTTTTGCATGCCATTGAACCACCAGAATTGGTCAAGCTTGTTGGTAGACCTAAGCTAATGAGGGAAAGAGAAAAGATTAAAGTTTCTAAAAGGCAAGGAGTATGGAAGCAAACAAGAAAAGGAGAAGTGATGACATGTAGTAATTGTGGAGAACAAAATCATAATGCAAGAGGATGTGAAAAGGTAACTTTCATTTCTCTTTAATCTTTAATTTCATTAAATACTTATTCTATTTCACTACTTAATTCTATATCCTCTATTATGATTCATAAGGCAAAGCAAAGGAAACAACCTACTAAGAAGCAAGGAAAATAACCTGCTAAGGAAGGAAAAAAATATGGCAGGGGAAAAAGAGGCAGCCTAGGAGAGGTTTAGTTGATGAAGATGAAGAGAAGCTTCTGAGAAAGACATGAACTGCACAACCCCACAACCAACACAAGAAAGTCAGTTTGAATATGCTTCTTCTAGTAGCTATTTTCCAGTAGCTGAGGATGATGATGAAGACCCTAGGCTAAGGCCAAGAACAATCTCATAAAAATCTTTTCTAACAAGATTGAGAAAGAGACAGAACCCATAAGAACCAACTGGAGTAGGGTAATAGGCTTCAGAGATGACAAATTTGGTGTTAATGAACCTACAAATCTTCACATAGAACCAACTGGCTTAACTTGGAATGGACAGGGTGCAGTTACTACAAATCACCTGCAGAAGTTGAGGCCAAGAAGGGGATGATGTTATTGTGTTGGTACTATTTTGTATATGTCGGTGTAGTTTTTGCTATTGTTTGTGTAGGCTGGTGCCTTAAGGCTAAACTTATTATTTTGGTTTGTTTTGTGTAGGCTGGTGATTAAACTTATAGTTGTAGTTTACTTCTAATTTTTGTACAGGCTGAGTGTATCAGCTAAAATTAACTATCGTTTTGCTTATATATGACCAAGTGAATGTTATATATAGTGTGTTGTGTATATTGGGTTCTGTTGATGTAGTACGATAAATTATTGTAGCATACATTTCTTATACCATTTTCTCTGTCAATGGTAGTCGAGTGATGTGGTAAATGAGTTTGCAGTTTGTGATTTGAAATGAGTAGCACTTTTCTTAAGTTGTTTTGTTATATATCTTTCCGTTCTTGCTTTTACTTTCTAATTGATGGAAACAATGAGTTAAGATATGAAACTCTTATTCAAGAAAAACATAGTGGCAATACCACAAAGTTTATCCATCTTTAACATGAAGACTAATATAACACAACTAAATACTAGTAACGTTAAGGCAAAAGACACAAGATAATGTTTCAAATCCGACACTTGAAATTCACAATAAGTTTGAAGCAACACTTGAAAATAATTGCCAACATTCAAACATAAGATTCACTAATATACATAGGAAACAATTGAAATAACTAACACTTGAAACTACAAATACTTGAAATAACTAGCACTTGAAATTTGCAACAACAAGTACCACAAACACAGTAAATGGCAATATACACAACATCTTCAACTTCGACACTTAAGCTTCCAAATTTCTTGATTTATTCACCTCGAAGTAGTTTAAACTCTCTAAATTCTCCAATTTCTTCTTCAAATTGTCTCTTTCAATCTTAACCGCATTCAACGACTCTCTCAAATTCTCCATTTTCAACGTAGCAACTTCCAATTTTAGACTTCAATAAATTAACTTCAATAGAAGAATTTTCTGAAGAACTGCGTTCCCACCTCCAAAATCCATAATTTTCAACCTAATAAAAATAACAGAGAAGAAATCATGAACACAAATTACAAGCACAAATCATATTAATTTACATTTAGCGAAAAATATACCTTAGGTTTAGAACATCTATAAAATCTTCTTCCGGGGTTCAATGAAGTCCTTGAAGTGAAACAATGAGCCAATTCACCACAAAAACAAGTCATTATCATGGAGTTACTAATTGAATCACAAGAACTTTTAGACATGGTTTTAGGTCTGAATTGAAGGAGACGAGAGATAGATGAAATAGGAAAGGGATCCCAATAGGAAATTATGACCAACAAATGATAGATAAAATTTGAAATTATGGTTGTCGCATCGAAGATGAACTTGAATCGCTAAGAACGGGAGACGACTAGGGTTTTTGTATGTGAGATATTTGGGTGAATATTAATTTGTTTGTTTTAATTAGGATTCTTTTAGTGGGTTATAAGTTATGAGTTAAAAAAGGGGTCAAACAGGTAGTATAATAGGATTATGCCACGTCTAATAAACTATGGGTCCGTTAGTGACAAGGTTATATTGTACCACTAATTGGACGGTAGAGATATACGTGTACGCATAGTATAATGGAGGGTGTATACGCACCTTTTATTAAAGTTAGGGGTAAATTCGTCCCTTTCCCATTAATTTTAGACTATCGCATAATTATTTAGCTAAAATACTGGAGTTTCAAGTAGTTTTTTTTAGCAACTTTCACATTTAACAACCATAAAAATTATATTGTATGTTATAGCTATGATTTTGCATAATTGTGCTCCGTAGAAAAAATAAATATGTACATTTTGATATATATATATATATATATATATATATTGCATTTGTATATATATATATATATATATATACACACACACACACACACAAGGAAGTAGTTGTATAATCTGTTTATGTTTCGGTATACATATACAAAAGATCAATTGCATACTCTTTGTTTGTATAAAATGAGAAATACAAAAGAAAATCGGGTAGGGGAAAATCGTATTTTTATAATCATAAGTGTATCAAACAAAAATATATGCATTTGTATTTGTATATACAACTTTCTCTCACATTATACAAACACAAGTACAATGTATACATTTTTGTTTGTATAAAATGAGAGTGGCGAGCGATATTTGGGAGAATAACGAGTAAAATCTGGGAGAAGAGAGAGACGCGAACGAAAATATATGTATATATAAATTTTTTTCATTTTATACACACACAAACATATTTTAAACATTTGTGTTTGTATAAAAACGAGAGAGGCAAGGGAGACTGCCAGCGAGAACGAGAGTGACGAGCGAGATTCACCAGAGAGAGGCAAAATAGCAACAGTTTGTTATGGGGTACAATTAAATCAACTATGTTTACAACATTTAATTTTAATTAAAATTTTGTTATTATATACCATTTTCCTTCTTTTTATATTTTTTATTTTTTTCTTTAGATGTCACTAATAATTTCTCTATTTTAATTTATTTGACCTTTTTTATACATTATAAAAGATCGAGTATTTTATTATTGTATTTTAAAATAGTTAGAGTTATTATCTAGTGCTTTAAAAACTTTATATATAATGCATCTGTATTGTGGTTTTTATACTGCACTGAGCTGAGTACTTTTAAGTTTGAGTATCTTTGAGTTGAGTTGAGATGAGGTAAGTATGATTTTATTTTTGTATGATAAAGCTTATGCATGTGCTTTAGAGTTTCCCTTTACATACTCATGCTCTAAAACATATGCCTGTGCTAGCTTTAGAGTTTCCCCTTACATCTCAATGCATAGTTTGCTTGATTCCATTTGCTTTTCAGTTTGGTTAGGATGTTATGGATTTTATACCGACTTTCATCTTAGTTATTAGAAGCTTCATAGATAGATAGTAGTATTTTGAGGAGTCTTTTTCATTTTCTTTGTTAAATGTTTTGAAAGATTTGAGTTGCCTATTTATGTCTAGCTGAATATTCTATTATATTCTGAGTTATTCATTTGATACATTTGAGTTAAATCTTTATATTTGAGTTTATCTTATGTTGAGTAAGTCTTCAACTTAGAGTTGAGCCAGGCCAAGGGTTCGTTTGAGACCAACAATGGTACTCGAGTGTCGATCACGTTCTGGGTGTAGACTCGGCTCGAAGCGGGATAATATATATATATATATATATATATATATATATATATATATACGGAAAAGGGTCAAAAATACCCTTAAACTATCTGAAATAGCTCATATATACCCTTAAACTATATTTTGGTTCAAAACTTACCTTCCCGTCAAACTATTGGATAAAAAGTACCCTTCTAATTAATAGAAATTGTTAAATGCCATGTGGATGCCAAATGAATGCCACATGACACGCCAATAGATTTCCGCTGCCACATAGACTAAAAGGAAAAGGGTCAAAGTATCTTTATATTATCCGAAATAGCTCATGTTTACCCTTAAACTATATTTCTGCTCAAAACTACCCTTCCCGTCAAAATATTGGGTCAAAAGTGACCTTCTTATTAGCGAAAGTTGTTAAATGCCATATGGATGCCACATTGCACGCCAATAGGGTTCCACTGCCACATTGACTAAATCCCTAAATCTTAATTACTCATTTTCCCTCATTTTATTATTTTCCAGAAACGATTTTACCCCTTCTCCTCATTTCGCGATTAGGGTTTCACAGTTTTCTTCGTCGCTGAGTTTCAAAGTGGATATTCTTGGTTGTAAGTTAGTAAAACTTTTTTCTTATTTTATTGTGTTTACAACCACGGAAATCCACTTTGAAACTTAGCTCCGAAGAAAGTTATGAAACCTTGGCCACGTAAATCGTAGACGTAATAAAATATGAAAAAATATTTACACTACAAACATGAATATCCACTTTGAAACTAAGCCCTTAAGAAAGCTACGAAGCGAAATTAGGGGAAAGTTGTGATATCCTATTATTCTTTGAAATCGTAAAATACAATAAAATAAGAAAAATAAATATTTACTAACTTACAAGCATGAATATCCACTTTGAAACCCAGCCACGAAGAAAGTATGAAACCCTAGCTGGGAAATCAGGAAGAACGGGTGAATATATTGTTTCTGGAAATAATGAAATGGGGGGGGGGGGAGTAATTAAGATTAAGATATTTAGTCTATGTGGCAGTGGAACCTTATTGTTATGCAATGTGGCATCCATATGACATTTAACATCTTTTGTTAATAAGAAGCGTATTTTTTATCCAATAGTTTGACGGGAAGGGTAGTTTTGAGACGAAATATAATTTAAGGGTATATATGAGCTATTTCGGATAGTCTAAGGGTATTTTTTGACCCTTTATAATTAGTCTACGTGTCAGTGGAATAAATTAACTTAAAGTCTTCAAAATAATATTACAAATTCCAATAAAACTACTTTTGTTGATCAAGTCAAATTTCAACTGTAATACTTTTAAATTTTACTTCTCCCTTAATAATAAATATCGAGTTCAAGCCTGAATATAAAAAGTAATAAATATATTGAGTACAAACCTAAATATGAACAAATTATTGACAAGAGGTTTCCTCCAAATCCGGGTACAGGACAAATGGATATCTGATGAAAAATAAAAAAAAAGTTTGAAAAGAAGTCAAAATAACGATAGGAAATTCCAACTTGTATAAAATTCTATGAAGTATCTTCACGTTCTTCGTTAATAATTCCAACTTGTATAAAATTCTATGAAGTATCTTCACGTTCTCCGTTAATGTTCCATTAGAAATCAAGGATACAGTTGTATAAACCTATAAAAAAGATTTTGTTCAAGTAATGTCGTGCCCATTCTACTTAGTTTCTTCACTTAGAAAGCATTCTCCTGCTGTGTTTTTTGCCAATGTGAAATAAAGAGAAATTTTGGTAGTACTATTTTATTAATATGCAATTTTTGTCTTTGATGTTCTTTCATCAAGGTACTTGACTTCTACTGTTACCTCTTGAACAACACTAAAACAACAAAGTTTTTTATCATATATGTGAAGATCCTTTACACAAGTTTTGACTATTAATGCACTTCATATAAATGTTTATTTCGAGTGTCTGGATCGATGTATGTTTGAGCTAAGGCACAAGATAAATCTATTTCAATTGTTCTCTAGATAGTTGTTTCAGAGCTTGATTTTGATGTTTCTTGGATGTTTTTTATTCTTTATTTGGATTTTGAATATGAGCATGTGTATTACATTAAAATGTTTGGATATAGGCTACCTTAATTTTCTTTTCCTATTTCCAAAAAGAAAGTTAAAAGAGAGAAAATGACATTTTAAGTTATTCTCCCACATTAGCATCTAAGAGAAAATTGGAGCAAAAACAGTAATATTAATAATGAGCTGAGCTTACTAAAAAACATACTTACCTGGACGGGGTCAATGGGTGATTAGTAAGACCCATGGCCTAGGCTTGTGACCCTCATTACACTTTGGAGGGATGCCTGCCTAAGGTCGGCCCAAGTGGTCGAGCCTACATCATAATTTGTTGCAATGAGGGCCTGTGTTCGCGCGACCTCTGCCAATGATAGATCACAACTTTTCTCTTGATGATTTTTATGTTATTGGAATGAGAGGTAAAACATCAATGTAAGTCTAAAATTAAGGTTGAGATTCTGGTCTTTGTCAAACTTGTACACAAGACAACAAACTTATAAATAGATGAAGTTGGAGATATAAAACGCTTCTGGTCTCATTTCTGTTGTTTCCGAAGAAATTCATAGAAAATAAAATTTATAACATAATTATACATGTATAAATAGTCTAATATCTTAACTTTATAATAATGAAAGAAACATTATTTCTAGAAAAATATTATTATCATACTATACCATTTATCCCTATAAAGCAAATAACCAATAAACTTACTAATATTATAGTAAGAACATCACTCCATCACAAATAAAAATAAAATTACTTTCAAATAGCTAAATAAAATATGATAATTTTGAGACATGAAGACAATGATAAGTGAAAAAGTAAAATTTTTTTATGTATTTTAAAAAGAAATGCTACGTATAATAACTCCCACACTACTACAATGTAATGAAGATGTGATATTATAATTTATTATTTAAGTTACTCTCAATCTTCTTATTTCTATAAATTGAAAACTGATTAAGTATAATTCATTTATTCAAGAATTATGAGGTCAACAATGTTATCTAAAAAATTTAACACATAATTTGTGTAAGATCTATTAGACGAGCCCCGAGTGTGTGTACAACGTACAGACGGACACTTAGGGCGTAAGTCTTGCTAAACTAAACCCCACACTTGAGTCTCGGAGTGTTCTGCTATAACCCTTCCCTGAAGCGAGCCCCGAGGGCCAAGATGAGTTCCAACATAGTCTTTTAAAACACTCTTGTGACTTTTGATGATGATTTTAATGGAAAACTGGAAATAAATAATCTCCCTAGATTTCCTCTTTACTTCCCCAAGGTGTTCTTGGGTAAGAATTGACACTTGTAAAGAATTTTCTAAGGACTTACCTGATTATAACTGTGTTACCCCCGAGGAAATACCTGCTATAGCGATAATTAATTCACCCGTCGTAGCATGTATAATATACCGTGGTTTCACAGTATTATTAATACTTTTTCCTTAAATTTAGTGTTTCCAAAAGCCTTTTTGTGCTAATTTTTATATAAGTTTCTCTTTATTTTGCAGGAAATCTGTCCAAAGATGAATGCGGAGATTTTGAGCGAAGAAATGCAGAAGAGACCACCTACGGAGCTTATGATGGTCCGTCGTGCTTGTGACGGTCTGTAAGTGGCAGCGTAATGCAGCTCCTGAAGGAAGATGGGAAAGTCTGACCAAGTGTGGGGCTACGGAGTTCATGACGGTCCGTCGTGTCTATGACGGTCCGTCCTGCAGGTTCGTCATGAAGTTCAGAGAAGTAGTCCCAGTACCTATATTCCAAGAGTTCAAGTGTTTTGAAACGAAGACCCTCGACTGAGCGTTGTGCCTATGACGGTTCGTCATACCTGCCGTCGAGGGTAATAAAGAGAGCAGTAGAAGAAATTGCATACGTATGGGACTACGGAGTCCATGACGGTCCGTCGTGACCACGAAGATCCGTCGCGAGTTCCGTCGACCCAGCCGCGTTTTGGCAGATTTCCACCAAATAGAGTCCTTGTTTAATTAGGTTTTTATTTTTTATAAATAGTTTGAAAAACCTCGTTTTTGAGTTTAGACTCCGTATTGTTAGACTCCGTACTGTTAGACATCATATTAGTAGACACTGTATTGTTAGACTTTTGAGAATCATTAGACTTTTTGTGAGATTGTTGATTACTTTGAGATTCTTGCAATTGATTTTTGGAGATTAATCAAGCAAACTTTGGATTTTATTCCTTCTAATTGAAGTGAGTACATGAATTCGTATTTAATATATTTGAATATTGTGTTTATGGCTATGAGTAACTAAACTCTATAACTAGGGTTGTGGGAACCATAGGCGAATAATGAGATAAACCCTAACTAAAATAACAATTGTAGATTAATGTCTTGCATGTATTAATAATTCTTTCGTTTAGAAGTCTTTTTAACGGATTTAACGGATGACCAAAGTTAGAACTCGCCTTAATGCTACTTGCCGGACCAAGGAGGTAGTTAATAGGAAAAGAATTATTAACATAGATTTAGTGTAGACTATCTAATAGGCTAGTATTGATTGGTACGAGGTAATAACTTAGTCAAATATCGAATACGATGCTTAATATGAGGTAAGGATAAGGGTTAGGATAGCAACACACGTAGCCGGACCAAGGTGCGGAGTGAGATTTTCTAGATGCCAGACCAAGGATTTAGAAATACATAACTTATCACTTTGCATGCAAGATACTAGGAAAGAACTGTTATAGTTAGAGTTATCAAGTAATGAACCTGTGGGGAACACTTAAACCCTAGTTACTTCGATTAATTGATTAAAACCCAACATTCAAAGCTGTTAAGTGTCTCTTTCAAGTTCGTTATTTATTTTCACTCATTTAGAAATAGAAACCCCCCTTTATTGTTTTTACTTTCCAAGGAAGTCATTGACCAAACAATAGTAATAACAGGTTGAAGTTAAGTCTAGACTATTTTCCTCGTGGGAACGATCCCAACCTCACTAGTTGGGTTATATACTTTACACGACCGCTTTACTTCTTATTTGAGAAGTAAGTTTGAGCATATCAAATTTTGGCGCCGTTGCCGGGGAATATAGCTTTTAGATTAACTTGAACTTATTACTATAGTTTAGTTGATATTTTCTTGATTTACTTTGTTTTAGTGTTTTTGAGTTTTTTTTCCAGAACTATCCTCCTTGTATGCCAAATACACGGAGAGGAAGAGAACCCTTGATTCCCTACGATCACGAGTTAGAGCGTACACTGCGCAATATGAATCGAAACTTGAAAATAAATGATGAGGATCCGAACCAGAATATCCTAGCTCCGGTTGATGTTCATGGTCAGATGTTACCCGATGCTCCGGGTGAACATCAACAGAGGGGACAAAATCTTGTTCCACGGCCCCAAGCATACTACAGAGGCTATGATAACATAGCAGACTCGGATGGGCCACTTGTCTTGCCTCCTCTACCCACAGGCCACACCTTTGTGGTAACTAGTAGCCTGATGCAAATGCTCACTGCCAGAGGTTTGTTTTCAGGGCTACCTTCTGAGGATCCACATGCCCATATAGCTAAGGTAAGGGCATTGTGTAAAAGCTGTGTAGGGAGGCCTGATTTGGATTTAGATGTAATAGGACTCAGAGTCTTTCCTCTCTCAGTGACGGGAGAGGCTGCTATATGGTTAACTGAGCTCCCATACAACTCAATCTTCACTTGGAACCAACTAAGAGATATTTTGTTAGCACACTACTATCCGGTCTCCAAGAAACTAAACCACAAAGACAGAGTGAATAACTTTGTGGCACTACCAGGAGAGTCAGTTAGTAGTTCTTGGGATAGATTCACCTCGTTCTTGAGAAGTGTCCCAAATCACCGTATAAATGATGAGTCACTTAAGGAATACTTCTATCGGGGACAGGATGATAACAATAAAGCGGTGTTGGACACTATAGAAGTTGGATCTTATGGGGAGTGTCCTTATGCTGAGATCGCTGAAAATATTAGAGAAAATCTCCCGGAATAACAAAGCTTGGAGTACTAGGAAGTCTGATACCGGGAGAAACACCTTTGCAGTGCAGTCCACTCACAACCCAGCCACAGATGAGATTCGGGAAGAAATGGCTCAGATGAGAACTGAGCTTGGGTTGGTACTAAAACATGTCATAAGGGGTGCAGAAAAGATAAATGCAGTCAACTACTTGGCTAAGCCACCACCTCCTAATGATGAGTGCTATTATGCGGAGGACACTTATGCAGTAAATGAGCAGACGGGGGGTTTCCGACCAAGCGCCCAAGGCTCAAATCAGGATAATTGGCGCCAAGGTCAAGGGAACCAAGGTTGAAACTATGGTAACTACAACCGTGGGGGTCATTATGTCCGAGATGGAAACTACCACCGTGACAACAACTTTAACAGGGGTAACTATGCTAATAGAAACGACAGGAATGGGCCCTATGTCCCTCCTCAAAATCGTGAAGTTACTCCTAGGGATGGTGGAGATAGTATGGCGCGAGTTGAGGATATGTTGCACAAAATGATGATGAGGTTCGATGCTAGTGATGAGCACATTAAAGAGTTAAGGTGTGATTTAGCTAGTATTGGGAAAAAAGTTGATACACATGCAATTTCGATTAAACAGATCGAATTGCAAATGGCCCAATTATCTGCGACAGTGAACACACGACAACCGGGCACTCTTCCTAGCAACACTGTCCAAAATCCAAAGAATGATGCACATTGTATGGCAATCACCACTCGGGGTGGGAAGCAAACCATTGACCCACCTATGCCGTCTACTGAGGAAAATGTGAGAAAGGATAACAATAATGTGGTAAAGGGTAGTGGTGAAGCAGAGGGAAGTTATGGAAAAGATGCAGAAGTACTTATCAAGGTAATTCCCATGCCTAGGCTACCACCACCCTTCCCTTAGAGATTAGTGAAAAAGACTGAGGATGGTAAATACCGGCGCTTCATAACAATGTTGAAGCAGCTCTCTATCAATGTCCCTTTGGTAGAAGCTCTAGAACAAATGCCCGGTTATGCCAAATTTTTGAAAGATCTGGTCACCAAGAAAAGATCGGTCACTTTTGAGGATGATGATAGATTGCAACATTGTAGTGCTATTGCTACAAGATCCCTAGTACAAAAGATAGAAGATCCGGGTGCGTTCACTATTCCTTGTACGGTTGGGTCATTACATTTTGCGAAAGCATTATGTGATCTGGGGGCAAGCATAAATCTCATGCCCCTCTCAATTTACAAGAAGTTGGGTTTGGGGGATCCAAAACCCACTGCGATGTGGCTACTGATGACCGATCGGACAGTGAAAAGGCCCATAGGGATACTCCATGATGTGCTAGTAAAAGTGGAGTCATTCATCTTTCCGGCTGATTTTGTTATTCTTGATTGCGAGGTCAATTTTGAAGTGCCTATTATTCATGGGAGGCCATTCCTTGTTACAGGTAGAGCATTAGTTGATATGGAGAAGGGACATATGACATTTCGGTTGAATAATGAAGAAGGGACCTTCAACATTTGTAGGACCATGAGGCAGAGTGGTGAGCTCCAATCGATATCTGCCATATCCCACAAAGAAAAGATGAAGAAGGAGACTGAACAGAAAAATGCAAAACAAGAGTTTATGGTTGGGGATTTGGTGCTTGTAGACAGTTCTGGGGTGCCTTGTCTTCCGGGCAAGCTCAAGTCCAAATGGACTGGCCCTTACCTGATTACCCAAGTATTCCCTCATGGAGCAGTTGAGTTAAAAGCCAATGAGGGAATGCGGTTCCAGAGGAATAGAGATAGAATAAAACTCTATTTTAAGCATGAAGCATTGGGGAATGAAGTGATAGAGGCATACCATCTTGATGAAGTCTGAGTAATCAAGGGTCCCCAGTCGTGCCGCGACATTAAATCAGGCGCTTGTTGGGAGGCAACCCAATACTTATCGTCTTTTTAGAAATGGTAGCATTTTTCTACTAATGGGTTTTTAAATTTGCAGGCACATCACCAGGATATTCTGCAAAAAATTACTCTGCAGCAGTCACTGACGGACACATCGACGGACCGTTGCGCCTGTGACGGACCGTCATATGCATCCGTCGTACGAGGTATGTTTTTCTGTTATTTTGAAATTAGGGCACATACGATGAAACAAATGACGGGTCGTCACAACTGCGACGGACCGTCGTTGGGGAACCGTCGCGTGATTAATGAGTTATACCCGACTCGACCCGGCTGGACCCTTTTTCAAAATCAGACCGTTTAAACTCCCTAACCCCTCATTTCACCCCCATTACTTCATTATTTCTCCCATTACTCTTCCCTTCTCAACTTCCACAATCTATTCCTCTACCAACCACCGATCATTGCCCTCTCACAATTCTCCAAAGCCCTAAAGTGTTATCCACTAGTGGAACTGCTGCTGTGAGGGTCTATCTTGCCACCGAGTACTTGTGCATTTGTTTTTCTCCATTTCTAAGGTATGTGTGTCAAATTTATACTTATTTATCTTGCATTTTTGTTTACTAGTTAGTATTAAGCTTAGTTCGTCATCGTATTTTGTTTACTTTATACGATTCTGTCTAACCTAGGTTACAAATGTTCGAAATTGCCATGTTTACCACCCTAGACATAGGTGCTTTTGCATTGCTAGTTCCCTAGGTAGTTGGGTTAGACACATGTAGGTCTAAAACAATACAAGGTTGATGTGGGTTCATCGGGGATGCTTAGGTTACCCTTAGTTCTGTCACTGTCATTCAGAACGAGACCCCGATGTCGGACCGTCGTACCCACGACGGACCGTCATAGGGTTTGTTGCAAAAGCCCTAGCACCATGTCCCAACGGACACATGTGACGGATCGGCGTACTCATGACGGTCCGTCCTGCACAACCGTTTTGGTTGTCAGAGACCCTGTTTCTAAGGGTCTCTCATTTTTTTCCCCAAGTGTTCCCCAACGGACACATGTGACGGACTGTCGTCTTCACGACGGTCCGTACTGCACAACCATTCTGGTTGTCAGAGACCCTATTTCTAAGGGTCTCACTTTTTCTATGTGTCCTTCCACGGACCAATGTGACGGACCGTCGAACCCACGACGGGCCGTCCTGCATGACCGTCATGATGGTCAGAGACCCCTCTCCTAAGGGTCTCCATATTTTTTTCTCAAGTGTCCTACGACGGACATTTACGACGGACCGTCGTACGTGTGACGGTCCGTCCTGCACACACCGTCATGCTAGTCAGAGACTCTCCTTCAGGGTTCTCTATATTTACATAGTCTAAGTAAAACACGACGGACCTCACGACGGTCCGTCATAGTTACGATGAGCCGTCACCAGGCCCGTCGTGTGGCACTGTTTCTACAGCAATTACATACTATTTTCACTGTTTTATTTCGTGTGTTTTTGCTTGTCTTGTTTGCCACTACTCGTACTAATTGTGATCCTTTGCAAGTACTATCTACTATGGCACCCAAGCAATACCGAACCTACGCACGCGGGCGATCAAAGTCTGTCACCCCGTCTGCACGCATGATCATCGGCTCTGATGATGAGCGAGACCCTGAGTATGTACCCCCAGGCACTTCCACACTTTCCCGTGCTGCACGTGCTCCTAGAGCTACACCCAAAAAGGTGGCGTCCGTCGTAGTCACTGCCTCCCAGTCTGATGAGGAGCACACAGTGACCGGCACACCCTCTGGGTCAGCCACAAATGAGGAAGGAGTGTCTGGCTCCTTAAGAGTATCATGGTCCGAGGAAGCCTCTGGCTCTGCTGAGGTTCCCGCACCCGCCACTGCTGCAGCGTCGGCCTCGTCTGATTAGGCTGACAGTTTAGATTCTACATCTGGCTCACCATCTTAGGTCCCCACTCCATCCACTGACCAGCCCAACCGGTGGTGTGTCGACGGGCAGTTTCAAGTCTACTCTGACGCCAAGTTCCTGACTGATAAAGGAGTGATGACTCGAACACTCACTTTGGAGCGGCGGGTACTTACAGGGAGTCTCTCAACGATGCCGGAGATCCACAACCTCTTAACCAGGCATTGCTTGGAGTGGACAACACGTCTGTTGCGGCGATACAACAAAGAAATTGTCCGAGAGTTCTACGCATCCTACGTAGCTACTCTCCGATCACAGATCAATAAGCGGGCTGCCCCCGCTAAACAGGCCCCACTGGAGCAGGTCCGAGTCCGGGGTGTGCAGGTTGACATTTCCCTGCCAGCCATCCACCGTTTTCTATACGGCGAGAGTATTGATGCTACTCGGAACCCCCTCACTGCCGAGTTTGACTACCGCTGGCAGATAGTAAAGGATGGCCAGTTCTTGCACGAGCCAGCACTGAGAGGGACCACTAAGAGGTGGATGGCCATGCACCTGTCAGTAGATGGAGAGTGTGCCGATTGGGTCACTGAGCCGAAGGGGGCCATCAAGAAGGCCAACCTCACGTTCACAGCAAAGTTCTTGTGGCTGCTTGTCCGTCACTGCCTTTCCCCCACAGCTGCTGATAACATTGTTATTTGGGATCGAGCACTGTTGATGGCGGCGATGATAGCCGGATTCGAGGTGGACTTCGCATGGTTTTCCAGGCCGTCATGCACGAGAGGGCATTCAAGGTCACTACTACCTACCCTTTCCCGTGCATGATCTTTGCCCTTTGCAGGTCCGCAGGTGTGCCTATATGGCAAGTAGATCAGCTTAAGACCCCGCAGGGCACTGTAGACGTCGGCCTCATCAGAGACGAGGACAATGAGTTATCTCCATGCAGAGGGCCCCGCACCGCTACACAGGCGGCGTCCACTGACACTACCCCGGTCGAGTCTATCCCGGGTAGTAGCACTGCCCCGAGCTCCTCTCGCACAGCCCCTCTACCGGCGCTGGTCCCGATTGCTAGGGTCCAAAATTAGAGGCGCAAATGGCTACACTTCTGCATCATATCCAGCCATGGATGCAGAAGTCTATTACTGAGTCAGAAGAGCGCCTAGAGCGGAAAATGGTCCAGTATACAGAGCGGAAGATCGCTGAGGTTTACCAGCGCTTGGACGCCTTTGAGTTGAGGGTGCTAGCCCGACCAGTCCCTCCAGTGGATGTGTCGACTCTTCAGGCTGCGGTCGACATCCTTCGCGCAGATATTGACACGATCTTAGAGGCTAGGGTACCTAAGTCTGAGGCCCCTTCTGTCGAGCCTACTGAAGACACAGTGTTGGCGGCCCTATTCACCACTTCAGAGATTCCACCACCTCCCTCTCGAGAGCATGACAAGAGGAGTAGGGGTAGAGAAGAGGACGAGGCGCGAGCACGAAAAAAGGAGCACCGAGAGATGGAGGCTGCGAGGAGAGCCTCACTTGCTGAGGAGGAGGCGCACCAGATGAGAGCATCAGAGTTAGCAGCTGGGGCGTGTAGCTCCCGAACTGTGGAGATAGCGGGAGGCACTACTGATAGTGCGGTTGTTGCTGAGGACACCATTGAGGGTGTCCAGATTGCAGAGGACGTGGGTTCCGGGGAACTGGACCCACCAGCTTGCTGATCGACGGTGCTTTGCGCCACAGGTTTGCTTCACCAACCACTCTAGTATTTAAATTTTTATGCATTGGGGACAATTGCATATTTTTTTGTTGGGGGTGGGGTAAATGGACAGTGAGTGTTAGGGTGAAGTCTGAGTAGCCTAATTCACTATCCTCTTTTGGGGTTTTCTTGCCTGTGTTCTTTTTCCCCCAAAAGACTGATTACTTTTTCTGTTGAACCGGCAAGTCTATATCTTTCGTACATAGTTTAATTCTGGAGCATGATGGCTAAAATGATATTCTGATAAATTGGAAAATGATGCATGACTAGGTATAGTAACTGATAAATGTGTGGCTCTAAGCATGACATAGAGGTACACCATTGCCTTACCCTAAGTCTAAAATTCGAACTAGGTGTCTGATAATCTGGTAGAGTGATGAGATGTCAAGTGAGTGTGAGGAAGATTTGAATAGTCCACTATCTGTACTGAGCTAGAACTTGCCTGGTTAGTCCTGCTAAAAGTAAGCTGTAATAGACAATTAGGAAAGCATCATAGGCCCTTATTCAATATAGCCCATTTTTAGCCTAAATAAAAGAGAACCAAATGAAATTTATCCTTCTTTGATCCAAATGATCTGATCTTAAATTAGACCTTTCTTTTTCACCCCAACTGTTCTTTTCTGGGAATAATGTGTTGGCCCTGGTCCCTCCTTGGACATGTGCACCTCAGCTTATGCCAAAAGCATAAGTTTCTTTTTTTTTTTTGGATGGCTAATGCAGTAAACAACCTTCGTTATGGCCTTGACCCAACTTTGGGTATTGTGTACCTTGACTCATGGCAAAGCCATGGGTTGAGGGTGGCTATTATGAGGAATGCTCTGGAAAGTGGGGTTGAAAGAAAAAAGAGAGAGAAACAACAAAAGTAAAGTGACTCAAGAATTAGTTGAAAGAAAAGTAAAGAAAAAGAAAAATATACAAGAAATACAAGTAAGAAAAGAAGAGAGTCACTTACACAAATGAAGAAAGAAGAGAAAATAGCAAGGTGAAAGAATATGAGAAACTGGGAGAGATAAAATGATAGAAAGTGGAAGGTTTAGCCGATATGTCAAGGAGGGAAAAAAGTCACTAAAGTATACCTAAATATACCCTACCTGACCCTGAACCTATGTTACAAGCTAAGAAAGTCCTATCGTGATCCTAAGGGTTGTATGGCGAACTTAAGGCAGTGAAAATAAGGGCAAGCTTATGGCAATAGGTATGAATGAGTGTGACTTTGTTCTGAGAGCGAGTGTTGAAAAGTAATCCTTATACTCAAACTGAAATCATTGTGTTAAAAATGAGGATCTTGTTTTAAAGTGAGGACACTAGTTGCAATACCTGAATTGTTAGCACCTCCGTGAGAAATTGAAGAGGATAGGTGTTAGCGCATGGTGAGTCTGTGTCATGTTCTGATCCCACATACTTCAAGCCTAATAGTGATAGCATGCATAGATTTGATGAGATTAATCGGGATTGATAGCCAAATGATTGCAAAGGATGAAACATGGATACTATTGTACAAAGATTTTGTATTGAGTCATAGTGCGTCGCTTGAGGACAAACAACGAATTTAAGTTGAGGGTGTTGATATACCGTGGTTTCACGGTATTATTAATACTTTTTCCTTAAGTTTAGTGTTTCCAAAAGTCTTTTTGTGCTAATTTTTATATAAGTTTCTCTTTATTTTGCAGGAAATCTGTCCAAAGATGAATACGGAGATTCTGAGCGAAGAAATGCAGAAGAGACCACCTACGGAGCTTATGACGGTCCGTCGTGCTTGTGACGGTCTGTAGGTGGCAGCGTAGTGCAGCTGCTGAAGGAAGATGGGGAATTCTGACCAAGTGTGGGGCTACGGAGTTCATGACTGTCCGTCGTGTCTATGACGGTCCGTCCTGCAGGTTCGTCATGAAGTTCAGAGAAGTAGTCCCAGTACCTATATTCCAAGAGTTCAAGTGTTTTGAAATGAAGACCCTCGACGGACCGTTGTGCCTATGACGGTCCATCATACTTGCCGTCGAGGGTAATGAAGAGAGCAGCAGAAGAAATTGCATAAGTATGGGACGACGGAGTCCATGACGGTCCGTCGTAACCACGACGATCCGTCGCGAGTTCGGTCGACCCAGCCGCGTTTTGGAAGATTTCCAGCAAATACAGTCCTTGTTTAATTAGGTTTTTCTTTTTTATAAATAGTTTGAAAAACCTCATTTTTGAGGTTAGACTCCGTATTGTTAGACTCCGTTTTGTTAGACATCATATTAGTAGACACTGTATTGTTAGACTTTTGAGAATCATTAGACTTTTTGTGAGATTGTTGATTACTTTGAGATTCTTGCAAGTGATTATTGGTGATTAATCAAGCAAACTTTTGGATTTTACTCTTTCTCATTGAAGAAAGTACATGAATTCTTATTTAATATATTTGAATATTGTGATTATGACTATGAGTAACTAAACTCCGTAACTAGGGTTGTGGGAACAATAGGCAAATAATGATATAAAACCTAACTAAAATAACAATTCTAGAATAGTGTCTTGCATGTATTAATAATTCTTTCGCTTAGAAGTCTTTTTAACGAATGACCAACGTTAGAACTCGCCTTAATGCTACTTGTCGGACCAAGGAGGTAGATAATAGGAAAAGAATTATCAACATAGATTTAGTGTATACTATCTAATAGGCTAGTATTGATTGGTACGAGGTAATAACTTAGTCAAATATCGAATATGATGCTTAATATGAGGTAAAGATAAGGGTTAGAATAGCAACACACGTAGCCGGACCAAGGTGCGGAGTGAGATTTTCTAGATGCCGGACCAAAGATTTAGAAATACATAACTTATCACTTTGCATGCAAGATACTAGGAAAGAATTGTTATAGTTAGAATTATCAAGTTATGAACCTGTGGGGAACACGTAAACCCTAGTTACTTTGATTAATTGATTAAAATCCAACATTCAAAGCTGTTAAGTGTCTCTTTAAATTTTGGTAGCTATTTTCATTCATTTAGAAATAGAAACCCCCCTTTTATTGTTTTTACTTTCCAAGGAAGTAATTGACTAAACAAAAGTAATAATAGATTGAAGTTAAGTCTAGACTATTTTCCTCGTTGGAACGATCCCAACCTCACTAGTTGGGTTATTTACTTGACACGACTTCTTATTTGAGAAGTATGTTTGAGCGTATCAATGTACAAATTAGAAACTCAGGAATTGTCCATTTCAAAATACACCTTTAAATCTTAACATTGTCATATTCGATATCAGGAGTTCTACTCACCTGAATTTGATTTCAGAAAGTCCTATAGACTCCTTAACGTCTTAGAAACATCAAAAACAATTCTACTTAGATGTTTTATCCAATCCTTACCCTGAATATTTGTAGACGTCAACTTGCTCATATTTTGTCCAAACATAGCCTAACCTGAAATGTTCAATTCGCTACTCTCAAAATTTTCTTGTCCTCTTTCTTTTAAAAGTAATTCACCCCTAAGGATTTAAAAAATCATTACAAGACGCCAATTTATCCATCATTCCTCTCCAAATGATCAATATTAAAAAATGTGAGCTAAATCAGGAAGGGAGTATTACCTAATCCTCTAATAACGGGTACTTGTCCTCAATTTTCAAATTTCTCAATCAAGAGTAACAACCAACTCGCTCTTGTACCGAAGAACCTATGTAGGGGTGTTAAAAATGAACCCAAACATAGGTAATCCACCCAGAATTTTAAGGGTTGGACTCATGATAATTTGAATTGGGTTCAATCTCAACTCATTCAAGCCTAACCTAATTGAAGAGAATCCACAATTGAGCCTAATTCAATATCCAATTTCAACCTGTTTTAAAATTCTTTACTAAGTGTATGAATTATTATCTATTTAACATTTTTAAGACTTGTCTATCCATTTGTTATTTTTTTCTAGAAAATTTATGAGCGGAAATTCAAATTGTGATTATGAAAGTGAAGTATCACTATGTTAAAATTCTTGAGATTAATTGGGTCAAATTAGGCGGGTCAAGACCCAACCCGTTTTTAGCCCATTTGAACTCAACTCATTTGAGCCCAAAGTAAACTTGGGTTGGTCAATTTCTGTCTCAACCCATTTTAATGTATCTAATTTCAACTCAACCTGTCCATTTGACACCCCTAGTCATATGCATCGCCTCACGGAATTATTTATAAGAAATATGATAATTTTTTTACTACGAATATTTTAAGCAAAAACTAAAATTTAGTTGTGGTATGTCAAGATAATTATGATGTTTGAATTGAATAATAACAATAATTAATTTTTTAAACTCATAAATAAATATTTAATCATAAAATAAATAAATTCATTACATTATTCCAAATAAAAATTCATATCAAACTAAAGAGTAAAGGGGAAAAAACAATTATCATAAAAAAAAACCACGATCTAAAAGTAAATACCTATGTATATAATTATAATTTTTAAATTATATTTATGTAATCAACTTTTAATTTTTCAATTATGCTCTCTATTTTGCTTAAAATTTAAAATCAAATGATACTATGTCGTTTTAATCGAAATCAAACGAATTCTTAATTTCATTATGCCTCTGTTAAAGCATCTTTTACTTATATTTTGTTCTCACTTACTTCAAAAAAAAAGAAGGCAAATTTAAAACCAAACAAAATTAATTTGATTTCATATATTGTGCAAACTTAACTAATTAAAACCAAAACCATAATGTGAACTGAAGTGTATATATATATATATATATATATATATATATATATATATATATATATATATATATATATATATATATATATATATATATATATATATATATATATATATATATATAATATTTCGAAATATGATTACTTTTAGCATTTTTTTCATCACATATCACATACCAAAATATTAGAAACATCAAATTAAAGCAGATGAAAAGAGAAAACTCATAAAAAAATCAGAGCTCTTCTCTAACAGAGGACTCTTTTCCTTCTTGTTTATTCTCAATGAAGAAAATGGATGGATGAGCAGACAGAATTAAGCTCTTCTTGAAAGCAAGGTATCTGTCCAGCTACTGTTACCTCTTGAACAACAATATTTTTTATCAGATATGTGAAGACCCTTTAAACAAATTTTGATTATTATGGCACTTGATATAAATGTTTATTTCTAGTGTCTGGATCGATGTATGTTTGAGCTAAGGCATAAGGATAAATTTATTTCAATTGTTCTCTAGATAGTTGTTGTTTTAGAGCTTGATTTTGATGCTTCTTGTATGTTTTTGATTATTTGTTTGGATTTTGAATATGAGCTACCTTAATTTTTCTTTTCCTATTTCCAAAAAGAAAGTAAATGACAGTTTGAGTTATTCTCTCCCACATTAGCATCTAAGAGAAAATTGGAGCAAAAACTAGTAATATTAATAAGGAGCTGAGCTTACTGAAAAACATACTTACCTGGACGGGGTCAATGGGCAATCAATAAGACCCATGGCCTAGGCTTGTGACCTCCATTGCACTTTGGAGGGGTGCCTGCCTAAGGTCGGCCCAAGTGGTCGAGCCTACGTCATAATTTGTTGCTATGGGGGCCTGCGTTCGCGCGGCCCCTGCCAATGATAGTTCACAACTTTTTTCAGTTAGTAGCAGGAAAAATAGTCAGTCACATAGAGTCCTATTAGCAAATAATGTCAAGTTATTATCATGGATTTACTTCTTAATTTAGGAGTTAGTGGTTCCATTATTTTCATCTTCAAACGTTGTGTAATTGTCATATAAAATCTGCAGTTGCAGAGCACTAAAAAAGGTAGCAAGGTAGTTCCCTTTCTTCTCAACGTTTCGACTCGTTTCTCCGTTTTTGTTTACTGTTGTTTCATTATCTTGCTTCTGTTCACAGTTAGTAGCAGGAAAAAATGGAAATTGTCAGCAAATTATATTCACCATTGAAACCCTCAACAAATTTTCCATTTTTAGCTTCAAGATATACTTCAACATAATACATTTTACTTATCGCAATGGAAATCTCATTTTCCATAAAAGAGTTAACAAGACATAAAGCTTCAATAAGCTTTTTTCCCCTGGAACAATATTTTATTCCTTTTGCAAATCAGTGCACCAGTATCAACCTCGTCACTTATCACAATAGACATAGCCAGACAGTCGCACTTCCAGTGAACACCTAGACAAGAAAACAAGTACACTCCTGCCTAGTATCAACTCAAATGCATTTGCATAAGCAAAAGTCAAGGCAAGGCGACACTTCCTTTCCGTTACCCCAACAAACTTCTTCAAGGGAACTATGCCAATGGGGAATCAAGCAAAGCCATAAAGTATCAGTTAGTGAGTCGGGCACTTGCATTACATATCACAGTTTCTTGGCAAGTAAGAGAAACCAGCAACCCAGATGGAGTAAGCTTGGTTCACAACAGATATGTGAAGACCCTTTAAACAAGTTTTGATTATTATTGCAGTTCATATAAATGTTTATTTCGAGTGTCTGGATCAATGTGTGTTTGAGCTAAGGTATAAGGATAAATTTATTTCAATTGTTCTCGAGATAGTTGTTGTTTCAGAGCTTGATTTTGATGCTTCTTAAATGTTTTTGATTGTTTGTTAGGATTTTGAATATGAGCATGTGTATATTACATTACAGTGTTTGAATATAGGCTTCCTTAATTTTTTCTTTTCCTATTTCCAAAAAGAAAGTAAATGACATTTTGAGTTATTCTGTCCCACATTAGCATCTAAGAGAAAAATTGGAGCAAACATAGTAATATTAATAATGAGCTGAGCTACTGAAATACATACTTACCTGGACAGGGTCAATGGTTGATCAATAAGACCCATGGCCTAGGCTTGTGACCTCTATTGCACTTTGGAGGGGTGCCTGCCTAAGGTCGGCTCAAGTGGTCGAGCCTATGTCATAATTTGTTGCTATAGGGGCCTGCGTTCGCGCAGCCCTTGCCAAATATAGTTCACAACTTTTTTCTTGATAGATCTCCATGTTACTGGAATGAGAGTTAAAAACATCAATGAAATAAGTCTAAAATTGAGGTTGAGATTCTGGTTTTGTCGTACACAAGACAACAAAATTATATACGGGGATATACCCTTATTGTGAAAGTGGCTTTTATATATCCCTACTTTTAAACAAATGATTCACATATACCCTTTTCCTCTAATGGAAATGAAAAAAAAAATTTAATCTAAATTTTTATTATTTTTTTCTAAAAAATATAATTCCATGAGTAAATTTAATCCAGACATTTTTTTTGACTTTTTTGTTTCAATGACTAATTTATAATATTATTTTGATAATCAAATTTATTTATGTTTCACTAATATTCTTGTAAAACTTATTGTAGATGGCCAAATTTTTTCTTCGAATACGAAATTAAATTACAATACACACAAAAAAAATAGTTTATTTTTTTTTCTTTAAACTAAGGAATGAAAGAAAAAAACAAAATAAGAATAAGAAACTCAAATATACCTTGAACTTTGATATAAGAATCATATATACCCGTAAATAATTTTTTTTTTTTAAATTAGAAGTAATAAAAATAAATTTAAAACTATTTTTTTAACTTCCGTTAAATGAAGTGTATATGTGAGCCATTTTGTAACGGCAGGGGTATATATGAACCGTTTGTATAACGGTAAGGACATATATGAGCGACTTTTATAACGAGGGGTATATTAGCTCCAAATGACAAAGTTGAGGGCTATATCAGACGCTTTTTCCTTTATAAATAGATTAAGTTGGAGATGATATAACACGCTTTTTGGTCTTATTGCCTACACGAGTTTCTGTTTCCGAAAAAACTTATAGAAAATAAATTTTATAACATAATTATAAAAAATATCACTCCATCATGAATAAAAATAAAATTACTTTCAAATGGCTAAATATAGATATGAAAAAACATAAAGGCAACGATAAGTGAAAAAGTAAAATTTCGTTACGTATTTTTTTAAAAAATGTTACGCATAATAACTCTGACAATGTTACAACATAATGAAGATGTGATATTATAACTTGTTATTTAAGTTACTCAATCTTCGAATTTCTATAAATTAAAAAAATATTAAGTATCATTCATTTATTCAAGAATTATGAGGGTCAACAATATTAACTAGAAAATTTAACACATAATTGTGTAAGACATGTTAGATGTGCCCCGAGTGTGTACAATCGAACAGTTTGGATGTAAGTCTTGCTAAACTAATGATGAAAAACTAGAAAAAAAAATAATCTCCCTAGATCACCTCTGCACTTCCCCAAGGAATTCTTTGCGTAAGAATGGACACTTGTAGAGAACTTTCTACCTTTACAAGGACTTACCTGATTATAATGTCTAATCTTACTATAACAGTGTTGCGTCAGACGAAATATCTCCTATAGCGAGAATTAATTCATCTGTCATAGCAACGTGCACAAAATAGAAACTCAGAACTTCTCCATAAATTGTCCATTTTGCAACACTTTTAAATCTTAACATTTTTATATTCGATATCAGAAGTTCTACTCACCTGAATTCAATTTCAAAAAATCCTGTGGACTCCTTAACGTATTAGAAATAAGAAAAACAATTCTACTTAGATGTTTTACCCAACCAGCCTTATCATGAATTTGTCTAGACGTCATCTTGCTCATATTTTGTCCCAACATAACCTAACCTGAAATTTTCAATTCGCTACTTTCAAAATGTTCTTGTCCTATTTTTTTTTCAAAAAGTAACTCACCCCTAATGACAAAAATATCGTTATAATAGATATCTATTTATCCATTGAAAATAGTAAAAGGTGAGTTAAAACATGAAGGGAGTATTACTTGAATCCTCAAACAAGTTAGGTACTTATCCCTCGTGTCAATTCCAATTTTTATTGTGACTTCTTTAATCGGGCCCAATTTTTGAACTTTGTAATCAAAGAATAATAACCAACTTCTTCTTGTACTGAAGGTCCTCATGCATCGCCTCACTGAATTTACACTCCATATATTATACCTGGTCATACTTAAACTGAAACTCTTAGTCTCTAAAATTTACCGTCACAATTCTAACTTACAATTACATCAATTATGCGTCTTATTAATCCGTTCTATGTATCCACAAATAGCAACACTGAACTCTAAAGCTCTCATCTTAAATATCTCGTTATCAATTCATCTATCATCAAAGACAAATGAAAATTGCTTAAAACAAATATATTTAATTTCAATATTAATCATAATAGATTTAAAATCAATCAAATAAATTAAAAAGTATACCATAACCTAGTATAGCCATTATATATATAGCTTCCTTACCAAAAAACACTGTACTCGTGACCCAAATATTTAATGATTTCTAAGGAATATTAAATTATTGAAAATTTCTTACCGTGAATATTTTTTTACAAAAAGTTAATCATATACATTGCTCAAATGTTTAATTATTTCTAAGAAATATAGTAATTATTTTTTTACCATGAATGTATTAAACCAAAAACTAAATTTAGTTGTGATTTATTTAGATGATTATGATATTTGAATTAAATAATAACAATAATTAATTTTAAAACTCATAAATAAATATTTAATCATAAAATAATTATACTCATAAACCATCCAAATAAAAGTTTACACCAAACTAAAGAGTAAGAGGTAAAAGAACAATTATAATAAAAGTAAATACCTAATTCACGATCTAAAATTTAGTACCTATATATATAACCATAATTTGTAAATTATATCTATGTAATAAACTGTTAATTTCTGAATTATGCCTCTATTTTGCTCAAAATTCAAAATCAAATCATACTATGTAAAACGAACTCTTAATTTTCAATTAAGCATCGTTTACTGATATTTTGTTCTCACTTACTTAAAAAAAAGACAAATTTTACACCAATCCAAATTAATATAATCTGATTTGATATATGGTGCAAACTTAAATAACCAAAACCAAAACCATAATGTGAGCTAAGCTAAATTTAAAATATATATATATATATATATATATATATATATATATATATATATATATATATATATATATATATATATATATATATAATATTTCAAAATACGATTATGTTTAGCATTTTTTTTTTATCGTACATATCACAGAGAGAAACAGAGGATGAACAGAAAACAGAGGATGAACTCATAAAATTAAAGCTCTTCTCTAACAGAGGACTCCTTACCTTGCTGTTTACCCTCAATAGACACAACTTTAGGACCTTTAATTCTATCAGCAGACAATTTAGCAAATATGGGTAGTGGTAGTTATTTTTATATTAAAAATAAATAAATCAAGAAGTCCAATTGATGTCAAAAGTGTGTGCGTGCGTGTGTGCGCGCGCGCGTCTGTGTGCGTGTGCGTGTGCGTGTACGTGTGCGTATGCGTGTGCGTGTGCGGGTTTGTGTTTCTTTCTATTTTTATAGAATTTTATTGTTGGGCTGTCATACTTAGATATTTTTTTTAGGATTTAGGACTTTTGGTTGTCATATTGCTTAGGTTGTACATGATACATTAATACTTTATATTATTCAAATAAATATCTGAATTTAACACTTAGAATGACAGTACGATTGAATATTTGTTCTTTGATTTTACATTTATTTAGACAATTGAAATACATAATTTAATTTTAATTTCCTTTAATATTTAGTCATTAACCAATACTTATTAAACTTATTTTAGCATGATTTAGTACTGTAAATTATGATCATTTTCATTAGAATTTGTTTATTTGCAATATTTGTTTTACAATTTTTTTACATATTATTATTATTATTATTATTATTATTAATAATAATAATAATAATAATTAATAATAATAATAATAATAATAATAATAATAATAATAATAAACACCTTAGATAGTTGTATTTTGGTAGGACTGGAGAAAATAATTGAATTACAAGTAAAGTATATGTTTGTATGAATACTTTATCGGAAAAACCTGAAAGCTCGAAAACTCGAAAAACCCAAAAAAACCTGAGGTAAAAACCCGAGTTTTATTGATTTGATTTGGTTTATAGATTTAGAAATTCGACATAAATGGTTTGGTTTGTTATTTGAAAAACCCCAACCAATCCGACCATGTACATTCCTAGTGCAAGATATGATATAATATTGTGTTAGAATCTTCTTGTACCTATGTATATAAATAGTGGATAATTTATCAATTGTAAAGACAAAAAAATACATAATAGTTTTAAACTCCTTTTGGTCTCTGATTTTTGAATTGTTATCATGGTATCAAGAGCCTAATTTTTTTTTCTAGAAACTAGTTTAATTTGCTCCTTATTGTTGTTTGCTTTCTATCACCGAATATCTCTTGTCTTTCTAATGGAGTCGCATTCTTACGACATTTTGTCTATCAAATTTGATGGAAAAAATTATTCGACATGGAATTTCATTTTCAGATATTTGTTCAAGAGAAAAGCTTATTTGGAATCTTGGATGGATCAACAACTGAGCCAAATGAAGACAATGAAAAACAAGTTTGGCACACTAACAATGTTCTTGTAATTTCGTGGATCCTCAATTTTGTACATGCAGATGTTGCACTCAGTCTGCGTCTGTTCAACTTGGCAGCATAGATGTGGAAACATCTCAAAAACGTATATTCTCAATGCAATCATGCACAAAATTTGAGTGTGAACATGCTCTTTTGGAATACAAACAATAAACACATTCAGAGTTATTATTCGAGACTTATGGAAATCTAATCAAAACAGGACCAAAGCTTTGGAGGAAACCTTTCTTCCACAGGCTTCAAGAAAGTTATGTTGGAGAGGTAAAAGACTTGAGTTTTCCAATTTCTCATGAAATTGAGACATGGATGAGCCTATTAGAGCTAACATTCTTAACAGAGAAACTCTTTCAAACATCGATTTAGTTTTTGGAGAACTCATTCGTGAGGATATGCACATCAATACTCTAGCATTCATGGATTCGTCCTACACAATTGACGTGGTTATATATACATCAAAAGGTACTCATAAATCATATACTCAGAGCTCAGTTCAAAAGTCTGGACCTCAATGTTTTGAGTGCAAAGAGTACGACCATATTGCGTCATATTGCAAGAAAAGAAACATGTGTAATTACTGTAAGAAGTCTGCCCCATATAATTTTAGAGTATAATCGACGCCAAAACACGCGTAAAACCAAGCAAAAAGCTTATAAAGCGTGTGAAGCTTATGGGAGTAAACCAGAGTTCACACTTTCTTCTTTGGATCTAAATGCACTTCAAAATATGATACAACATTCAGTTGTCGTTGCTCTCTCCGGGCTATTTCTAGCGCTCTCACTGTTGCCAATTCAAAAGTTTGGTATGTAGATTCGACTATGTCTAATCATATGACATGAGATATTCATAATTTACACTTTTTATCAACTCCATTAGAAAATTATATTATTTTCACAACCAATGGTGATACTTTAACTGCCTCTAAGATTGGAAAATCATCTTGCTTCACTAATATCCTTTTTGTCTCTAAACTTATTGTTAATATTATATCGGTTGAATAGTTAGTGGAACAAAATTGTCTTGTTATTTTCTCTCGTCTTGATTGTATTGTCCAAAATCTGGAGACAGGAAAGGTGATTGCCAAGGGTCGTAAAGTTGGGAGAATATTTCAGTTGTTCATGTCTGAAACACCTCACTGTGCTTGTTATATGCATACCACTAAAGGAGACATCACTAACTCAAACAAATTGTGGTATCGTCCTCTTGGACATCCACATGGTAAAAAACTTTTTTCATGATATAATATTGTCTTCATTTGGATAAGAAATCATGGATTTCATTATCAAAATTTCCTTGTGAAAATTGTTCTAAATCCAAAAATCATAAACTATCTTATGACTCTACTTTTTATTTGATTCACAATGATGTATGGGGTCCTACCATAATTTCATCTAGATTGGAGTATCAATATTTTATCTTGTTAATTTATCATGTTTCTCGACATACATGGATATTCTTTTTTAGAAACAAAAGTGAAGTTCCTAAAATCATACAAAAATTTGTCATCTATGTTGAGACTCAGTTCAATAAACGAATCAAAAAATTTCAATCTGATTTAGGAAAGGAATATATGAACTCATAACTTTGCAACACTCTTATTCATACAGAGCTGAGCAAAATGAATTGTAGAAAGAAAAATAGGCATGTTTTTAAAAAACCCGTTAACTTTTTTTGATACATCAAATGTTCCTAAAATTTGGGTTGAAGACATCCAAACTTATGCCTATTTAATAAACAGATACACCATTACCATTAACAAATATGATAGCCATATTCCATTCTTTTTGGTAACTCCCTGATTATTCTCATCTAAAAGTTTGTGTGTGTTTTGTCCATCTAACTAAACATGAACATCATAAATTATCTGCTATAGTTGTTAGGTGTGTTTTCTTGGACTATAATGATGTATAAAAGAGCTATCTTTGTTATGATTCTTCTAGGCGACAGCTACAGATTTCCAAACATGTAATTTTTTTACGCATCTGTTTGCATACCCTAGTACCACTTTAACAAAATCAGACTCTTCTGTACAAGTTTGAGAATTAGGAGGAACAAAATTCCACATTTTCCAACAAAACCCAAATGGAATTACTGATAATCGAGGTCAATCAGATGCATTCCCTACAGATAATAGTACTTTGTCACATAATTTATCGAATACCTTTTTCATTGACTCATTTGACAACAATGATTATTGTGATGGTGAACCTGTAACAAGTGATCAAATAAATTCTTATATTTCTTATCTTCGTCACTTTAAAAGTAAAATATTTACCTAGATCGTATGGATACTCTTCAGGTAGATATGATCTATCGTATGCCTTACTTGCTACTTTAAATTCTATTTTTGTCTCAACTACTTACCAATAGGCATCAAGTCATGACTGCTGAAAAAATGCAATGAAAGAGGAACTTTCAATTTTACAAGAAAATCATACATGGAATTTGATATCCAAATCGGTTGAAGCTTCAGTTATTGGGAGCAAATGGATTTATTCTTTGAAAATGAAGTTTGATGACACATTGGAGAGGTACAATGCTCGCCTAGTAGCTCATGCATATAAAAAAAGAATATGACTTAAACAATAAGGAAACTTTTGCTCATGTTGCAAAAATGACAACAATTCGTGTGTTGCTCACTATAGCACCCATCAAATGGTAGAAACTTCATCAAATGAATGTGAAAAATGCATTTTTGCATAGTGAACTATAAGAGGTTATATACATGAAGCCTCCTCCAAGTTACAACCAAGCTCAACCTGATATGGTTTGTCATCTTTGAATATTTCTTTATGGTCTCAAACAAACACCACGTGCATGGTTTGAGAAGTTTCGATCCACCATCATATTTTCTCAATCTGTTTCTGATTATTCATTATTCATCCGGTACTCCGATACTAGTATGACAATTTTACTATTATATGTGGATGATATGATTATAATCGGCAATGATGAGAATGGAATTGTACAACTCAAGAATCTTCTTAATGCAACTTTCAAAGTGAAGGACCTTGACAGATTAAAATTGTTATGCCGTATTTTATCTATCTTTAGAAAAATCAGTTTTTGAAATATCCTAGGTATAAAATAATTTAGAAAAATACTTAGAAAAAGAGTCGACACTTAATTTTTAAAGAAATTAAGAAAACTTAATTTAACAAAGATTTTAACCGATAAACCTTTAAAAATTCCGAGAAAATGGGTACGAGGTTCTCATTTACGCTTCAAGAAGGTTTTTAAGGCATTTGAAGCATTTACTAACACGTGATTATCCTACGACTTAGGTTAAATATTTTTGTATTATTTTTTTAGAAAATGATTAATTTAAGAAGATAATTAAACAAAGCATAATTTTTCAATTTGTTAAGAGTATATTAATTGAAATATTTGAATTAAATTGCAAGGGATTAGAATTTTTACGAAGTTAGGTTGATTATAATTTATTTTAAAATTTTTAAAAATAATAATCTGAACTAATTTGATTAATTAAAGTATGAAAAAATTTATTAAATTAATTGGAAAAATGAATAAAATTTTTGACTAAAGATTTTCAAATAAAGTACACGAGTTGATAAAAGGTTTTACTAACATAAAGAACGTAGTTCTTATTTTGGGATTAATAATTCTAAAGTTAGAGTTAATAATAATAATAAAAATAACAAAATATTATAAAGAAAACTCAAAATATTATAATAAGAAGACAAGAAGTAAAAGATAGAGGAGATAACTTTTCCTATTCAAGTGTATATTCCAACTGGTGAGTGATATCCCTATTTATAGTGTTAAGATCTCACTCCCAAAAGTTACCATCATAAATGCGCATTCCAATCTTGTATCTCAACTTCTCAAACGTTGATGTTGACAATGCCTTAGTTAATAAATCAGCAATATTATCACTTGAACGGATTTGTTGAATTTCTATATCACCATTCTGTTGAAGATCATGTGTGAAAAAGAACTTTGGTGAAATATGCTTTGTCCGGTATCCTTTGATGTATTCTCCTTTCAATTGAGCTATACATGCAGTATCATCTTTGTGAATTGTGATTGGTATATTCTTTTTCAAAGAAAAATCACACATTTTCTGAATATGGTGGGTCATTGATCTCAACAGACACACTCTCAACTTGCTTCATGGATGGCTATTATTTCTGAATGATTTGAAGAAGTGGCTACCAACATTTGCTTCATTCATAGCCAAGATATTGCCGTGTCTCCGCATGTAAGAAAATAGCCTGTTTGTGATCGAGCTTTATGCGTATTAGATAAATACCACGCATCTGCGTAACCTATCAATTCTGACTTCGATTCATCAAAATAGAATAAATCCATGTCCATGGTCCCTCGAAGATATCGAAGTATGTGTTTAACACTTTTACAATGTCTTTTTTGTTTGGGAGAAACTGAAACTCGCCAGTAGATTTACTGCAAAATAGATTTCTAGTCGAGTATTGTTAGCTAGGTACAGTAGTGCCCCGATTGCATTAAGGTAAGAAATTTCATCACCAAGAAGCTCTTCATCCTTCTCTTGAGGTCGAAATGAATCTGTATTGATGTCAAGCGATCTTACCACCATTAAAGTACTCAATGGAGGTGAGTTATCCATGTAAAAACTCTTTAATATCTTTTTTATGTACGTTGATTGATGAACAACTATACCATTTGACAAATTCTCAATCTGTAAGCCAAGACAAAATTTTGTCTTATGGAGATCTTTCATTTCAAATTCTCTTTTCAGACACTCCACAGCTTCTAAAAGCTCTTTACGAGTGTCAATAATGTTCAAATAATCAACATACACAACTATTATAACAAATTCAAATTCCAAGCGTTTAATAAAAATGCATGGACAAATTGGGTCATTTTTTTACCCTTTCGTTAACAAATATTCACTCTGATGATTGTACCACATCTTTTCTAACTGTTTCAATCCATACAATGATTTCTGAAGCTTTATTGAATAATTTTCTCTTGAATCTTTGTATACTTCAGGTATTTTGAATGCTTCAGGAATTTTCATGAAAATATCGTGGTCCAATGAGCCATATAGATAGGATGTGACAACGTCCATTCGACGCATTTTAAGTTTCTCATGAACTGCCAGATTTATGAGATATCTGAAGGTAATTGCATCTATCATAGGAGAATATGTCTCCATATAATCAATGCCAGGTTTTTGAGAAAACCCTTGAGCAACAAGTCGGGCTTTATATCTCACGACTTCACCTTTCTCAACAAAAACCCATTTGTACCGCACTGGCTTGATACCTTTATGTGTCCGAATTATTGGTTAAAAAACTTCATGTTTTTCTAGTGAAGCCAATTCTGCTTGAATTGCATCCTTCCATTTTGACCAATCATTTCTCTGTTTACATTCGTGAACAGATTTTGGGTCAAAATCTTCATCTTGTTGCATTATGTCAATAGCAACATCATAGGCAAATATGTTGTCAATCACAACATTATTTCGGTTACACAACTTTCTCGTCGAGACATAATTCATTGCAATTTCATTGTTTTCAGAAGTTTAAACCTCCTCAGATATTTCATCATGTATTATGACTTGGGTCTCATCCTGAGAAATTTCTTCAACCCATGATCATCTTGATCATTTATTCCTTTTCTCTTTCAAGGATTTTTATCCTTCGAACCAATTGGTCTACTACATTTCAAATGTGGTTTAGACTCATTTGCCTTAACTATTTGTCCAATTGGGACATCAACTCAAACTAGAGCATTATCAGCTGGAATATGCGATTTAGTAATCCTTGAAAGATTAATAAAAGCATCTGGCAGCTGATTTGCATTATTCTGTAAATAAATTATTCTTTGAACTTCTTGCTCACATTGATTTGTTCGAGGATCTAGATGAGATAGGGAGGATAAATTTCAATCTATCGCCTTTCCCAACTGCTTATGTTCTCCCCCTAATGTTGGGTATACTTAAACATTAAAATGACACAACAAATCTTGCCTTAAATAAATCTCGAGTCATAGGCTCCAAATATTTTATGATTGAAGAAGATTCATACCCAACATATATCCCCAACCTTCTTTGGTGCCCCATCTTTGTGCGTTGTGGTGGAACAATTGGGATATACACCGCATATCCAAAAATTCTAAGATGGAAAATGTTTGGCTCTTGACCAAAAGCCAATTGTAATGGGGAGAGTTCATGATAACCGGTCGGTCTTATGCGCACAAATGCTACTGCATGCAAAATAGCATTCCCCGACACAGACACAGACAACTTTGTTCTCATTAGCAATGACCTAGCTATTAATTACAGACGTTTAATCAATGATTTTTCTAGACCGTTCTGAGTGTGAACATGTGCAACTGGATGTTCAATTGTTATACCAATAGACATACAATAATCATTAAATGCCTAAGATGTAATTTCACCAACATTCTAGACGGATTGTCTTTATTGTATAGTCTGGAAATTGTGCTTTTAATCTTATTATTTGAGCCAACAATCTCACAAAATCCATGTTGTGAGTTGATAATAAGCAGACATGTGACCATCTTGTAGAAGCATCTATCAAGACCATATAATATTTAAAGGTCCACATGCGGGTTGAATTGGTCCACATATATCACCCTATGTACGTTCCAAAAACGCAGGGAATTCAATTCTAATCTTAACTGTTGATGGTTTAATGATCAATTTTCCTTGAGAACAAGCAGCACAAGAGAATCCCTTTAATTGAAGGATATTTGAGCTCTTTAAGGTGTGCCCATGTGAATTCTCAACGATTTTGCGCGTCATATTAAATCCAGGATGGCCCAATCGGTCATGGCAAATGATAAAATCATTAAAATTAGTAAACCATTTGTTACTACGACATGTGATTCAACTGTACTTATATTTGTATAGTACAACCCAGAAGAAAGTGCAGGTAATTTTTCATGCACAATTTTCTTCTCTACATTATTGTAGCAATGTAAATGTATTCAACCTTTTCTTCATTAACCGTCTCAACATGATAGCCATTTTGACGAATAGCTTTGAAACTTAATAAGTTTCTTTGAGACTTACTACAATATAATGCATTATCAATGCTTAATATTGTCCCTCCAGGTAGTATTAAGGTCGCTCTTCCAGAGCCCACAATTAATTTTGTACTACCTGATATTGTGTTGACATATGACATTTTCATAACCAAATTAGAAAAGTATTTCTTTTCTTTTAATATTGTATGCGTTGTAGCACTATCAAGAAGACATACATCTCCATTACTCATATTGAATCCAACTTACAACTGGGGATTTCTATTAATTTTACTTAAAATAAAAGTACATTAAAAAAAGTACAAAACAGATCTAACGACGAAAATTTAAATACTTCAACATGAATAACATGATAATTAAAAACATAGAAGTAAAATATTAAGTAAAATACTAACAGACTTCATTCTCCAGCTAAAAGATCAAACATTAGTTTTGATGTCCAAAGAAGTCATCAACTTCCATATGAGTAATGTCACCAAGGTCATCAAAAACATCCTCCTTTGAAGTCAAATTTGCTTCAACATCCTTATCATATTTTTAAGATGTTCTCGGCTTATCATCATATTCAAGAGTCATATGTGACTCAGCTCGAGCATTGGAAGAGGAAGAACCACTTTTATTTCCTTTCCTTTTAACAGAATTTTTGTAGAGCCTAACAAAATGCTCATGTTTGCGACATTTATTCTTCCAATGGCCTTTCATGCCACAGCGATGACAATTACTTTTTGAGGGGTTATTTTGATAAGTCATGTTGCTCTCCTTTTTATTATGACCACCACCTCGACGATTGGTGTATCACCTCTTATCTTTTTCACGTCCCCGTGTATTATTATTTCTCCGATGATTATCTCTTTTTACTTCAGATTGATCATGTGCTTCTACTACATTTGCCTCCGATAGTGGAGTAGCTCCAGTAGGACGAACTTCATGATTTTTCATTAAAAGAACATTATGTTGCTCAACCACCAAAAGACATGAGATTAGTTCATAATATTTCTGAAAACCCTTTTCACGATATTGCTGCTGCAATATCACATTTGCGGCATGAAAAGTAGTAAGTGTCTTTTTCAACATGTCCTCATCTTTTATAGTCTCCCGACATAATTTCAATTGGGAGGTTATCCGGAATACAACAGAGTTGTATTTAGTTACGGTCTCAAAATCTTGAAACTGTAAATGCATCCACTCATAACGAGCTCTTGGCAACACTGTTGAGTTTAGGTGATCATATATCCCCTTAAAATCAGTTCACAATTCAAGTGGATCTATTACTGTCAGATATTTAATCTTCAGACTCTCATCAAGATGATGACGAAGGAAAATCGAAGGAAAATCATAGCCTTCACCTTATCTTGGCTCGATGCTTCATTTCCCTGAGTAATTGTAGCATCAAGACCTTTAACAGCTAAGTGAATCTCAGCATTGAGTACCCATGAAAGATAATTTCTTCTAGGAATATCTATTGCCACAACTCAAGTTTGGATAAATTCGACATAATGAAATTATGAGATAATATGTTAATTAAATAATAATATTTATATAATACCTTTGCAGGTAGCAACTTCGTCTTGATAACGTATTATAAAGAAATCTCAGAATATTATAATAAGAAGATAAGAAGTAAATGATCGAGGAGAGAACTTTTCTTATTCAAGTGTATATTCCAAATGGTGAGTGATATCCCTATTTATAGTGTTAAGATCTCACTCCCAAAGGTCACCATAATAAATGCACAATTAATAGGTACATAGTTATCTACAAAGGTTCATGTCACCTTGGAAATGTAGATACATGATAAGATAAGTTCATGAAGAGAATAAATGGACAATCCACTATTCAATGGATTTATAGCACAAAAATAATAATAAAGACAAATAAATAATAAGAAAGAGAGGAAAGAAGAATTTGGGCTTTTGGCCTATTTGTTGCCTAAAAACTTTGGGCTGAAAGATATTGATTTTTTGAAAATTATATCAATTTCCCTTTTTGTATACATAGGATGTATATCAGGGTATACAACCCATTTTCATGCTTTTTGTGGCTTGTTTCAGCTTCCAATTTCTTCGGACGTTGATGCATCTAACTTAAAGACGACCCACAACTCAAAAAAATTCAAGAAATGAGTCCAAAGTGAACTCGGATCGGTGTCACATGTAAAAATAAAAATAAAAATAAAATAAAAGTCATATAAGAATCTTATTCATCCAAACTAATTAAGATAACATATAATGACATTTTGAAAGTACTAAATTAAAGTGTAGCCTACTATATGCAAAAAAAGGATGATTTATATGTAGACAAGACATATTTATTGATAATGAAATAATACTCACACATTACAAACTCAAAAGAGAGTGTGAGATAAAAAAATAAAACTAGATTTGTGAACAAGATGTATGTGGCAGTGACTACATTATGCTAAACAAGTATCAACAAACATACTATTAGCAATTATGGACATGTTCACAAGTGCGTCGAAATACCAAACAATAATTTCAGCCAAATCTAAGAGGTAACCTTAATAATATTTATCTTTATGCATCCGTAGCTAACCAACAAATAAACATACAAAACTCGGAGATTTACCCGTGTGAGAGACAATAGAACTAGACAAAAAGTGCATTCCTCAATGTGACAGTAATCAAAGAGTGATACGCTCAAACTTACTTCTCAAATAAGAAATAAAGAGGTCGTATCAAGTAAAAAACCCAACTAATGAGGTTGGGATCGATCCCACGAGGAAAAAAGTTCAGACTTAACTTTATTCTATTATTACAATTATTTAGTTAACTATTTCCTTGAAAACAAAATGCAAAAAAGGGGATTTTTATTTCTAAATTATTGAAAATAATTAACTAAATTAAAGTAAACAACTAACAGATTCAAATCTCGAAGCTTAATCAATCAATAAAAGTAACTACGGCTTAAGTGTTCCCCACAAGTTCTTAACTTGATAATTCTAACTATAATAATTCTTTCCTAGTATCTTGCATGTCAAGTGATAAGTTATGTATCTCTAAATCCTTGGTCCGGCATCTAGAAAATTTCACTCCGCACCTTGGTCCGGCTACGTGTGTTGCTATACTAACCCTTACCTTTACCTCATATTACGCATTGTATTCGATATTTGACTAAGTTATTACCTCGTACCAACCGACACTAGCCTATTAGATAGTGTACACTAAATCTATGTCGATATTTTTTTTCCTATTATCTACCTCCTTGGTCCGGCAAGTAGCATTAAGGCGAGTTCTAACATTGGCCATCCAGTAAAAAGACTCCTAAACGAAAGAATTATCAATACATGCAAGACACTATTCTAGAATTGCTATGTTAGTTAGATTTTACCTCATTATTCACCCATGGTTCCCACAACCCTAGTTATGGAGTTTAGTTACCCATGGTCATAATCACACTATTCATATATTTAATATAAGAATTCATGCACTTACTTTAATGAGAAAGAATAAAATCTAGAAATTCACTTGATTAATTAACAAAATCACCAACAATCAATTCCAGAAAAAGTGTATCAAGTACTTAAATTAATTCTTCAATAATTGAACAAGAGAACTAAAAATTATCGAAAAGTCTCCTCCCTAAAACGAGGTTTTTCGAACTATTTATAATAAAAACAAAAACGTAATAAAAGAAGAATTGTAATTACTGAAAAATCTGTCCAAACGCATCTGAATCGACGGACCTTGTGACGGACCGTAGTGGTCACGACGGGCCGTCATGGCCTCCGTCGTCCCATACTTCACAAATTGTTCTGCTTCTTTCTTCATTACGCTCAACGAATAGGTATGATGGACCGTTCCAAGCACGACCGTCCGTCGAGGGTCTCTGTTCCATAATACTTTAACTTCTTGGAATTTGGGTACTGGGACTACTCTTTGATCATTAAGATGAACCAGCAGGACGGACCATCGTGATTATGACGGTTTGTCATGGACTTCCGTAATCTCACACTAGGTCAGACTTCCCTATCTTCCTTCAACAACTTCTCTCCTCACTACGATGCCACCTACGGACTTTCATAAACTCGACGGACCGTCATAAGCTCCGTATGTGGTCTCTTCTGCATTTCTCTCGGAAAATTTCCGCGTTCATCATTGGACAGATTTCCTGAAAATAAGGAGAAACTTACATAAAAATCAATACAAAAAGGCTTTTGGACACACACTAAACTTAAGGAAAAAGCATTAAAAGTACCGTGAAACTATGGTACATCAACACCCTCAACTTAAATTTGTTGTTTGTCCTCAAGCGACGCACTATGACTCACTACAAAATCTTTGTACAAGAATATCCATATTTTATCTTTCTCAATCATTTGGCTATCAATCCCGATCATTTTCATCATGTTTATGCATGTTATCACTATTAGGCTTGAATTATGTGGAACCATACCATGACACAGACTCACCACACACTGACACCTATACTCTTTAATTTCTCACCGAGGTGCTAATATTTGCGGTATTGCAACTAGTGTCCTCACTTCAAAAAAACATCCTTATTTTCACACAATAATTTCTGTTTAAGTATAAGGATCACTTTTCAACAAGCACTCTCAGAACAAATTCACAACTCATTCGTACATATTGCCATAAGCTTGCCCTTATTTTCAATGCTTTAAGTTCGCCATACAACTCTTATGATCATGATAGGACTTTCTTAGCTTGTAACATAGGCTCAGGGTCAAGTAGGGTATATTTACGTATACTTTAATGAGTTGTTGCGCTCCTTGACATATAGGCTAAATGTACCAGCTTTTTATAATTTTATTTTGCTCAATTTCTCAATTTTCTTTTTGTCTTGCTGTTTTCCCTTTCTTATCCTTATATGTAAGTGACTTTTCTTTTTTTTTTAGTCACTTCTATTTTGTTCTTTCGTTCTCTTCATTCTTTCAACCTCACTTTCCGGAGTATTCCTTATAACAACCACCCTCAACTCATGACGTTGCCATGAGTCAAGGTTCACAATACCCACGGTTGGTTTTTCAGGGCCACGACAAGGTTGTTTCTGCATTAGCCACCCTCAACTTATGCTTTTTGCATAAACTGAGATGCAAATGTCCAAGGAGGGACCAGGGCCAACACATTGTTCCCAGAGAAGATCTGTTAGAGTGAAAAAGAAAGATCTGTTTTTAGGCTCAAATCATTTGGATCAATACGGGATTAACTTCTTTTGGTTTTCTATTTTTTTAGCTTAAGATTGACTATTTCGAACAAAGGCTTATGATCGTTTCCTAATTGTTCATTTTGGCTTACTTTTAGCAAGACTAACCAGGCAAGTTCTAGCTTAGTCTCAATGGTGGATCCTTCGAATTTTCCTCACGCTCACTTGACATTCATTACATTTCAAGATTATTAGACACCTAGTTCGAGTCTTAGATTCAAGGTCATTCAGTAGTGTATCTCTATGTCATGTTTAGAGCCACACAATTATTAATTACTATGCCTATTCATGCATCATTTTCATATCGGGACATCATACTTGTTTTAACCATCATGCTTCAGAGTTATACTATGTACACAAGATATAACATGCCGGTTAAATAATAAAAGTAATCAGTCTTTTGGGGAAAAAAGAACACAAGCAAGAAAACCCCAAAACAGGATCGTGAATTGGGCTACTCAGACTTCACCCATTTATCCCATCCCCAACAAAAAGAAATGCAATTGTCCCCAATGCATAAAAAAACTAAAATACGAGAGTGGTAGGTGAAGCAAACCTGAGGTGCAAAGCGCCGGCGATCAGCAAGCTGGTGGGTCCAATTCCGCGGAACCCACTACCTCTGTAGTCTGGACATCCTCAGTAGTGTCCTCATCAGCAACAACACTATCAGTCGTGCCTCCTGCTGTCTCTATAACTCTATAGTAGCAGTGAAACACGACGGACCAGGTGACGGCCCGTCGTGAGTATGACGGACCGTCATGGGGTCCGTCATGTCTTACTTCAACAATGTTTATTTGGAGACCCTCAGAAGGAAAGTCTCTGACAGTTATGACGGATAAGAAGGACGGACCGTCGTGATAATGAAGGTCCATCGTCGATGTCCATCGTGGGGCACTTAGAAAAAGTGTGGAGACCCTTAGGAGAGGGGTCTCTGACCGTCATGACAGTCGTGCAGGACGGACCGTCCAGTGTACGATGGTTCGTCGTAGATGTCCGTTCGTGGAAACTTAGAAAAAAATGGAGACCTTTAGGACAAGGGTCTCTAACAACCATGACGGTTGTGCAAGACAGACCTTCGTGGGTACGACGATCCGTCGTAGATGTCCGTTAGATGACACTTAGAAAAAGTTGGAGATCATTAGGATTAGGGTCTCTGACAACCATAACGGTTGTGCAGGATGGACCGTCATGGGAACGACTGTCTGCGCATATGTACATTGGTGGATACTTAGATAAAACGAATAGTGAGGTGTTGGGACAGACCCTATGACGGTCTGTCGTGGGTATGACGGTCCATCGTTGGGGTCTCGTTCTGTCATTCAGTGATAGAACTGAGGATGCCACAATCATCCCCTGTGATTCAAACGGAATACTTGATATTGAGCTACATGTTTCTAACCCAAATACCTAGCAAACTAGAAATGCTAAAACACTAATTTCTCGAGTTTTAACAAGGCAATTAAAGGGACTCTCAACCTAGGTCAGACAAATTGGATCAAGGAGCACAGACCCACCAAAAAGAAATAGGCCAATAGTAATTAAAAAACAAAAATGCAGTGTAAATGGGTAGAGATCAGAGACACATACCTGAGAAGAGGACAAAAACAAGCAAGTGAGGAACTCAACTATCAAGAGCACAAACACAGCAGCAGACTCCAACCAGTAGAAAGGAGATTTTGGGATTTGGGGAAGTGATGTGGATCACTTAATAGAGAAGATGATGAGAAAGGTAGGAAGTTGGAAAGGGAGGAATTGGGAGAAAGAGGGAAAGAAACGGTTTAAATGAAGGGGTGGGGAGTTTAAAAGGTTTGAAAACTTTTAAAATTCTCTAGTCGGGTCGGTCGGGTTGCTGGTTAATGACGCAACGAGTCCCCGTCGACGGTCCATCTCAGATACGACGTTCTATCATGAGTTATGTCGCGGATGCCCTAATTTTTAAAATTAATGAAAAACGTACCTGGCGTGACGGATTCATGCGAAGTTCCATCGCAAGCATGACGATCTGTCGATGTATCCGTCAGTGAATGTTGCGGAGTGATTTTCTGCAGAATTTTCTGGTGATGTACTACCTGCAAATTTAAAACCCATTAGTAGAAAATTCTACCATTACTAGAAAGAAAACTATAGTTGGGTTAGAGGATACTTATTGGGTTGCCTCCCAACCAGCGCCTGATTTAACGTCAAGACACGACTGAAGACTCTTGATTACTCAGACTTCATCAAGATGGTATGCCTCGATCAATTCATTCGCCGATTCAGCATGACCGAAATAGATTTTTATTCATTTTCCATTCACCTTAAACCGCACACCCTCCTTGGTTTTCAACTCAATTGCTCCATGAGGGAATAGTTGGGTAATCAAGTAAGGGCCAGTTCATTTAGACTTGAGCTTGCCTGAAAACAATCGCAACCTAGAATTGTATAAAAGCACCAAATCCCCAACCATAAACTCTCATTTTTCAATTTTTATGTCATGGAACTTCTTCATCTTTTCTTTGTAGAGGGCTAAGCTTTCATAAGCTTTCAAACGACATTCATCGAGTTCATTCAACCTAGTTAACCGTTAATCTGCAGCTTCATTCCAATCCATTTTTAACTTCTTCATATCCCACATGGCTTTATGCTCTAATTCAACTGGAAGATGACAAGCTTTCCCATATACAAGTTGGTACGGGAACATACCTATGAGAGTCTTATACGCTGGTCCGTAGGGAAACAAGGGTTCTCTTCCTCTCCGTGTATTTGGCATACAAGGAAGTTCTCCAAGAATCAAACTCAATATAAAAGTAAAATTAAGAAAATATTTACTAAACTTTAGTAATAAATTTAAGTTAATCTAAAAGCTACTTTCCCCGACAGCACCACCAAAATTTGATACGCTCAGACTTACATCTCAAATAAAAAGTAAAGCGGTCGTATCAAGTAAAGAACCCAACTAATGAGGTTGGGATCGATCCCACGAGGAAAATAGTTCAGACTTAACTTTATTCTATTATTACTATTATTTAGTCAACTATTTCCCTAGAAAACAAAAGACAAAAAAGGGGTTTTTTATTTCTAAGTTAATAAAAATAATTAACTAAAGTAAAGTAAATAACTAATACATTCAAATATCGAAGCTTATTCAATAAATAAAAGTAACTAGGGCTTAAGTGTTTCCCACAGGTTCCTAACGTGATAATTCTAACTATAACAATTCTTTTCTAGTATCTTGCATGTAAAGTGATAAGTTATGTATCTTTAAATCCTTGGTCCGGCATCTAGAAAATTTCACTCCGCACCTTGGTCCGGATACGTGTGTTGCTATACTAATCCTTACCTTTACCTCATATTAAGCATTGTATTCGATATTTGACTAAATAATACCTCGTACCAATCGACACTAGCCTATTAGATAGTGTACACTAAATCTATGTTGATAATTCTTTTCCTTTTATCTACCTCCTTGGTCTGGAAAGTAGCATTAAGGCGAGTTCTAACGTTGGCCATCCGTTAAAAAGACTTCTAAACAAAAGAATTATCAATACATGCAAGACACTATGCTAGAATTGCTATTTTAGTTAGATTTTACCTCATTATTCACCCATGGTTCCCACAACCCTAGTTATGGAGTTTAGTTACCCATGGTCATAATCACACTATTCATATATTAAATATAAGAATTCATGCACTTACTTTAATAAGAAAGAATAAAATCCAGAAATTCATTTGATTAATAAACAAAAACACCAAAAATCAATTCCAGAAAAAGTGTATCAATTACTGAAGTTAATTCTTAAATACTTGAACAAGAGAACTCAAAATTATCGAAAAGTCTCCTCCCCAAAATGAGGTTTTTCGAACAATTTATAATAAAAATAATAACCTAATAAAAGAAAGATTCTAATTACTGAAAATCTGTCAAAACGCTTCTGAGTCGACGGACCTCGTGACGGACCCTAATGTCACGATGGGCCGTCATGACCTCCGTCGTCCCATACTTCACAAATTATTCTGCTACTTTCTTCATTACCCTCAATGAAAGTATGACGGACCATACCAAGCACGACATTCCATCGAGGGTCTCCGTTCCATAATACTTTAACTTCTTGAAATTTGGGTACTAGGACTACTCTCTGATCATTACGACGAACCAACAGGACGGACCGTTGTAGCTATGACGGTCCGTCATGAACTTCCGTAATCCCACACAAGGTCAGACATCCACATCTTCCTTCAGCAGCTACTCTCCTCACTACGATGCCACCTATGGACAGTCACAGACTCGACGGACCGTCATAAGCTCCGTAGGTGGTCTCTTCTGCATTTCTCACTCAAAAACTTCCGCGTTCATCTTTGGACAGATTTCTTGCAAATAAGGAGAAACTTACATAAAAATCAATACAAAAATGCTTTGTATACATAGTAAACTTAAGGAAAAAGCATTAAAAGTACCGTGAAACCATGGTACATCAAAGAGCAATCTGAAAATAACTACGAGACTACTGGATTCAACATAAGTGAGAGAATTTCATTCTCAAAATATACCAAGCTAAAATGTATCATGCATAGCAAGATCAAAGTGAAACAAGATGCACATGCTACTATGAAACACTCCAATAGACCAAAATATTACCAATACAACGAACCAATATTCTGTTTTTTATTATCAGTTTCGAAAACTAAATCCTTACCAAGCACATCGCCTTTAATATCGAGATAAAAACACAACAATGAGTATGAATTCAAACAAACTATAACAATCCAACAATAAGCTAGGAAACTAAGCAACGAATAAGAGTGGAAAAAATTAAATCTTTCAGAGCAGCAAATAGGACGAATGAGCTTGGAGGAGCTTTCCACAACCACAAGTGTAAAGTTCAAATTTGAACAATATACCAAGAAATTTAACTTTATCAATACTTTCACTCCAAAATTTCCTTCTCTTTTTATTTGTATTTTCTTGTTGCTCCTATATCTAATGGTAGAACTCCTCCTACCCTCTCTTTCTCTTTCCCTGTTTTCTTTTTTCTAAATTGTGACCCAAAGAGATGAATATATAGATGGAAATTAGGGGGAAATAGTTGGATTTTCAAATTTGAAAAAAAACTATTTGTTTACTTTTTTTTGAGGCAACAAGGGGGAGATAGACAAATTCAAAAAGGAGAAAAAGGGATAGGATGCGGCTGTTACAGGTTTGAATTATCCGGGATTCTCTAGTTTCATTGTGATTTCCACTGCGATGAAGAAAAATTCAATTGCTGGTCTCATGAAGGAATAAGAAAACGTAGGGGCGGGTCCAGTTTGCTGCATTTGTAACACCCCGTAGCCAAAACAGAACAAAAAAATCTATTTTTCAGAAAAATCTGCAGGTGCAACCGATGTGACCAACGACGAACCGTAGCCTGAACCATGGTCCATCCTGCACAACTGACGATGGGATAAGATATTCCCACAAACTCATCCAAGAAAAATTGGCTAAGTCTGGATCGACGGACGGACCTATGGTCCGTAGGTCAGAAAACGGTCCGTAGTCCATGATCGTCGATCGAGACCCCCTTTTCCCACTATCTGAAAATATCTACGGATGAATAACACGGTCCGTAGGTGGACCTACTGTCCGTAGGTCTGATTATAGGTGGGAAATTAGCAGAGAGTTAAGGGGAAATGCAATTGGGTCAACATCAAATGTTCATAAGTCTTATCAAAAAATAAAGTAGGTGTCCCATGAACAATACGCAGATATATAATTGAATTATCTTTCCATAGCTACCAACCTTGAAAAAATCAGACATCCGAGTAAAATGTTATGCCCGTTTTAGTAAAGGCCTGTCGAACAGGCCCAACCGACGGACCAACTGACGGGGCGTCGGTCAATCGACGGACCATCAATCCAGGCCGTTGATTGTTCCAACAACAACTTTACCAAGGTTCTTTTGAAACTTTCCCACTCCGTTTAAACCTTAATATACATCGTTTTGACTATAAATCATCAGATTTTAGTCAGTTTAAGCCTAGAAACATAACAAAAATATATCTAAGTCAAATCAATAAATCAAAACTTGGGAAATTAGAAGCAGGAGAGGAGAAAAAGCTTAAGAACCCTAGTTCAAGAATGCAACAAGTTCCAGCAGTTCTAGCCCCAAAACTTAAGTATTTTTCCGTGAATTTCATCACCAGGTAAGTGGGATTACACTAGTGGGTTTCTTTTACCATTGGGTCCCTAGTTTTTAGTCTGATTCTTGATTCCTATATCATGATTAGACCTAGGGTTACTAGAACTTCAACAAAACTTCATGAATTTATTAGCTTTATGTTCCAAATCAGATTATCATGTTATTACTTAGATTATCGCATGAATTTCATAACCCTAGCTTTATATTTCTTTAGTTCTTGAATTACACATGCTAGGTCAGATATTTCAGACACTTCAGATATACATGCCTCAATTTAAAATGCATAATTACCATATTATTGTTGCATTGTTAGTTTGCATGTTAAGTTTCGAGCTATCCTGTATTTAATGAAAATCAGTTATAATTAGTTGGACTAGGTTTTAACGTACCACGCTCAAACTTACTTCTCAAATAAGAAGTAAAGCTGTCGTGTCAAGTAAATAACCCAACTAATGAGGTTGAGATTGTTCCCACGAGGAAAATAGTTTAGACTTAACTTCAATCTATTATTACTATTGTTCAGCCAATTACTTCCTTGGAAAGCAAAAATGATAAAAGGGGGGTTTTCTATTTCTAAATAAATGAAAATAACTAGCGAAATTAAAGGAGACAACTAACAGCTTCGAATGTTGGAGTTTAATCAATTAATCAAAGTAACTAGGGTTTACATGTTCCCCACAGGTTCATAACTTGATAATTCTAACTATAACAATTCTTTCCTAGTATCTTGCATGCAAAGTGATAAGTTATGTATTCCTAAATCCTTGGTCCGGCATCTAGAAAATTTCACTCTGCACCTTGGTCTGGCTACATGTGTTGCTGTACTAACCTTTATCTTTATCTCATATTAAGCATCGTATTCGATATTTGATTAAGTTATTACCTCGTACCAATCAATACTAGCCTATTAGATAGTATACACTAAATCTATGTTGATAATTCTTTTCCTATTATCTACCTCCTTGGTCCTGCAAGTAGCATTAAGGCGAGTTCTAACGTTGGCCATCCGTTAAAAAGACTTCTAAGCGAATGAATTATCAATACATGCAAGACACTATTCTAGAATTTTTATTTTAGTTAGGTTTTACCTAAATATTTGCCTATGGTTCCCACAACCCTAGTTATGGAGTTTAGTTACCCATAGTCATAATCACAATATTCAAATATATGGTATAAGAATATATGTACTTACTTCAATGAAAAAGAGTAAAATCCGAAAGTTCGCTTGATTAATCAACAAAAATCACCAACAATCAATTACAAGAATCTCAAAATAATCAAGAATCTCACAAAAGGTCTAAAAATAATCAAGAGTCTAACAATATTCAAGGGTCTAACAATGATCAAGGGTCTAACCTCCAAAACGAGGTTTTTGGAACTATTTATAAAAAAATAAAAACCTAATTACATAAGGACTCTATTTGCTGGAAATCTGTCAAAACGCGGCTGGGAAGACGAACCTCACGACGGATCGTCGTGGTCACGATGGACCGTCTTGGACTCCGTCGTCCCATACTTGTTCAATTTCTTCTGCTGCTCTTTTTATTATCTTCGACGGCAGATATGACGGATCGTCACAGGCACAACGGTCCGTCGATGGTCTCTGTTCCCAAACACTTAAACTCTTAGAATTTGGGTGTTGGGACTAATTCTCTGAACTTCATGACGAACCAGCAGGATGGACCGTTATGGATACGACGGTCCGCCACGCACTTCGTAACCCCCCCATTGGTCAGACTTCCCCATCTTGCTTCAGCAACTGCACTACGATGCCACTTACAGACCATCACGGGCACAATGAACCGTCACAAGCTCCGTGGGTTGTACTTTTCTGTAATTCTTTCTTAAAAACCTCCGCATTCCTCTTTTTGACAGATTTCCTGCAAATAAGAGAAACTTATATAAAAATTAGCACAAAAAGGCTTTTGGACACACTAAACTTAAGGAAAAAGTATTAACAATATCGTGAAACTATGGTATATCAGTACCCAATAGTCTTAGAACTGCTAGCCAAGTAGGTTGTAAGTCCCCTCTCTGGGCAATCAATTTAGTGATCACGCCAGCATGCCTTTATACCTTTGGCAGGGTATATAGGGTCCTCTCGATGAGGCGTATACATCAAAATCCACATTTAACTCATGTGGTTTTATTATTGGTTATTAGTAGCTCCTTCAGTTCAGTCAGACTCTCTTGCATTGACCATTTATCAGTATCCAGTTTCAGCATGTTAAAAGTTGGTCATTGCATCCAGTTAGCTCAGAATCGGTTTATCATGTCAGATTGTTATACTTGGTTTTATGCTTGTTTAGTTATGTTTTATTTCAGCTTTATTCTATCTACATACTCAGTACCTTTCAAGTACTGACACATGCATCCGCTACATCTTCTCGTGATGTAGATTCAGGTTGTCAACATCTAAATCACGCATAGATCGATTTCTCGATCTCTAGTTCAACAGATTTAATGGTGAGTCCTCATTCTCCGAGGACAACAGTCAGGAGTTTATTTTTAGTATTTAGTCATTTAGTTTCAGTTATTGCTAGATTTAGGTGAGGCTTGTCCTGGTATTTCTAGTCCAGTTTAGAGGCTTATTTCATACATAGTTAGTTTCAGCTTAGTGTTTAGTTAGTAACTTAATGGTATTAAACTCATCAGTTTTAATATATTACAACTTTAACATATGGATATTCCCCATTTTTCATTATAAGTTATGATTTAGCTTCCGCATCAATTTATTATCTATAGTATGCTCATGATCATGCCAGCAGCGTTAACTTGAGATCACTTGTTGTCCTAGATTTCGTGTTCGCGTCTCGGAGGTAGCTCGGGGTGTGACAAAACTTGGTATCAGAGCACTAGGTTCAAGAGTCTTAGGATGTATGAAAATCCACACTAAGTAGAGTCCTTTTCATGGGTGTGAAGTGCACCACATCTAATGAAAGGGAGGCTATGATGTATTTCAGGAAAAACATCACTTTCTTGTTACTCTTATCGTGCGTAGGGTATAATCAAATTCCATTCTAACTTGGCGTTTTGCGCTTAAGATCATGCCTCCTCGTAGAGCTTAGGCACGCAATGCTAATGCAATTCCTCTAGAACTAGATAAGGAAGTTGTAATGCAGAGTTTTAGAATGTCATTTCAACTTTTTGCTCAGAGTATGACCAACCAGAACAGTCAGTAAGTTTTAGTTCCTACTATTAGAAAAGACCGATTAGTGGCAACGAGATTTTGTGATTTTGTTAAGATGAATCCGCCTAAGTTATTAGGGTCTCAAGTTAGTAAGGACCCACCAAAGACCATTGATGAGGTCAAGAAAATATTTGTGTGATGTTAGTAACTGGTAGTGATAGGTGAGATTTGCATACTACCAACTCAAGGATGTGACTAACATATGGTTCACTAAGTGGAAAGACAACAAACATGACTTTGTCTTTTGTAACTCAGTATAGCAGTCCAATTCAGTGTCAGTCCAGAAACTCTCTCAGAACCTTTCTCAATCTCTACTCTAGTCGGTGACCTAGTTATAGCTAGATGGGTATACAGAAATTGCCCTGCCACTGTCTCTTAGAAAGTCACCTCAGAAAATCTAGTAGAGTTAGAAATGGTAGACTTCAATGTCGTTCTAGGCATGTATTGGTTACACTCATGTTATGCCTCAGTCAATTGTAGAACTAGGATTGTTCGTGTTCAGTTTCCAGACGAACCAATTTTAGAATTGAAGGGTAGTATCTTAGCGCCTATTGGTCGATTTATTTCTTACCTTAAAGCCAGAAAGATGATATCTAAGGGTTATCTCTATCATATAATTTGGGTTAAGGATTCTAGATCTGAAACCCCAACTTTTGACCAGTTCAAGTAGTTTGTGAGTTTCCAGAAGTATCAATAAGATCTTCCCGGAGTCCCTCCCGAAAAGGAAATCTACTTTGAAATAATCTCCTTCCAAATACCAAGCCGATTTCTATTCCTCCTTACAGAATGGCTCCAACTGAGCTTAAGGAATTAAAAGAGTAGTTAAAAGACCTTCTAGATAAGGGCTTCATCAGACCAAGTATTTCACCATGGGGTGCACCAGTATTGTTTGTAAGGAAGAAAGATGGTTCTCTCAGAATGTGCATTGACTATAGACAGTTGAACAAGGTCACAATCAAGAATAACTATCCCATCCCCAGGATTTATGACTTGTTTGACCAACTTCAGGGTGCTAGTACCTTCTCAAACATAGACCTCAGATCGGGTTATCATCAGCTTAGAGTCAGAGATAGTGACATTCTGAAACCTTTAGAACTCGGTATGGTCATTATTAATTTGTAGGTATGTCGTTTTGGCTAACTAATGCTCCTGCAGCTTTCATGGATTTAATGAACAGAGTGTTCAAACAGTACTTGGACTTATTTGTTATCATCTTTATTGATGATATCCTCATCTACTCTAGGAATGAGGAAGAAATGCGACACATCTGAGAGTTGTTCTGCAGACTCAAATATCGTCAGTTATTTCCTAAGTTTAGAAAATGTGAGTTCTGGTTGCAATCCGTTGCTTTTCTTGGTTACATTGTATCTAGCGAGGGGTTCCAAGTGGATTCGCAAAAGATAGAAGCAGTGAAACAGTGGCCCAGACCTACCTCTGATGTGGATATCAGAAGTTTCTCAGGTCTAGCGGGTTATTACAGAAGGTTCGTGGAAGGATTTTCATCCATAGCCTCACCATTGACTAGGTTGTCTCAGAAGATGGTCAAGTTCCAATGGTCAGATGATTGTGAGAAAAGCTTTGCAGAATTGAAAACTAATGACTAAAACTTCTATCTTGGCTCTACTATATGGTTCAGATGGTTATCGAATCTATTGCGATGCATCTAAAATCGGCCTTGGTTGTGTGTTGATGCAACAAGATAAAGTTATAGCGTATGCTTCTAGACAACTTAAGGTGCATGAGAAGAACCATCCAACTCGTGACCTTGAGCTTGCAGCAGTGGTGTTTGCACTCAATATATGGATACACTACTTGTACAGTGTTCATGTAGATGTGTTCACCGATTATAAGATCCCTCGGTATGTGTTCACCTAGAAAGTGTTGAATCTTCGCTAGGGGAGATGGCTAAAGTTTCTTAAGGATTATGATATGAATGTGCATTATCATCCTGGTAAGGTGAATGTAGTAGCAGATGCTCTTAGTAGATTATCTATGGTTAGTGTAGCCCTTGTTGAGGAAGAAAGGAAGGAGCTATTGAAGGATGTTCACAGGCTTGCTCGCTTGGGAGTTCGCGTTATGAGCATATCAGAAAAGGAAGTAATAGTTCAGAATAGGCCAGAATCTTCTTTGGTAGTGGAGGTTAATGAAAAGCAAGACAGTGAGCCAATTTTGCTTGAACTTAAGAATGCAGTCCACAATCAGAGAGTGGAGGTTTTCTCTCTAGGGAAGATGGTGTACTTCGCTACCAGTGTAGATTGTGTGTTCCTGATGTGGGCGAGTCGAGACAACATATTCTTGCAGAAGCCCATAACTCTAGGTATTCTATTCATCCAAGTGCCACTAAGATGTACCTCGATCTGCGGGAAGTCTATTGATGGAATGAGATATAGCAGACTTCGTGAGTAAGTGCCCTAATTGCTAGCAAGTCAAGGTAGAACATAAAAAAATAGGAGGTATGACTCAAGAGATCGACATTCCTACTTGGAAGTAGGAAGTGATGAATATGGATTTCATCATAGAATTACCGCGTACTCGCAGACAACATGACTTCATTTGGGTGATAGTTGACAGGATGACTAATTTCTTCTCGGTTTTTTGTGATCAAGACTATAGATTCGGCAGAGGACTATCCTAAGCTTTACATTAATGAAATTGTGAGGTTGCATGGGGTTCCTTTGTCCATCATCTCAGGATAGAGGTCCTCAGATTACCTCTCATTTTTGGAAGTCATTTCAGAAGGGTCTTGGTACTCAAGTTAACCTTAGTACAACATTCATCCACAAACGAATGGGCAGGAAGAGCGTACCATTCAGACCTTAGAGGATATGTTGAGAGTTTGTGTGATCGATTCCAAAGGTATTTGGGATGATCACCTTCCTCTTATTGAGTTTGCGTACAATAATAGTTATCATTCCAGTATTCAAATGGCCCCTTATGAGACTTTATATGGGCATAGATGTAGATATCATGTTGGTTAGTTTGTAGTAGTTGAAACAACTTTGATAGGGACAAACTCAGTCCTTTATGCTATGGATAAAGTGAAACTCATTAGAGATAGACTTAAGACAGCCCAAAGTCGTCATAAATCTTATGCAGATGTAAGAAGAAGGGAACTAGAGTTCCAAATTGATGATTGGGTTTTTCTGAAAGTCTCACCTATGAAAGGGCTGATGAGATTTGGAAAGAAAGGGAAGCTCAATCTTAGATACGTAAGCCCTTACAAGATCTGAAAAGGGTTGGCAAGGTGGCATATGAGTTAGAGTTGCCTGCAAAATTAGCAGCACTGCATCCGGTCTTCCACATCTCACACTTGAAAAAGTGTGTGGGTGATCCAGCCTCTGTAGTGCCATTAGATATTATGGCGGTGAAAGATAGTCTTTCCTATGAGGATGTACCAGTTGAGTTCTTTGACTTTTAGGTCAGAAGGTTGAGAAACAAAGAAGTCGCTTTAGTCAAGGTTTTGTGGAGGAGTTAGTCCGTCGAGGGAGCTACTTGGGAAGAAGAAGCAGCCATAAAAGCCAAGTATCCTCACCTCTTTCTTTCTGATTCCGCTCCTGCTTAAGGTAATAGTTCCTCTTCAGTTTTCCAGTCATTCATGCGTGAATTCAGTCTTAGGATCATGTTCCCTTAGTTTGTACTTGAATTTTTAGCGTATTTGCATGTTATCGAAACTCAATTCAGTTAGAAACTCAGTTCTCAGTGTTTCGTAGTAGGCTTTGCAACTCTCTCCCTCTATTTCAGCTAGTTTAGTCTTCATTCGAGGACGAATGTTCCCAAGGGGGATATAATGTAACACCCCGCAGCCAAAACAGACCAAAAATCAGTTTTTCAGAAAATCTTCAAGTGCAACCGACGTGACCATCGATGGACCGTAGTCTGACCCACCGTCTGTCCTGCACAACCGTCGATGGGATCAGAGACTCCCAAAAACTCAGCCGGAATTGGCTAAGTCTTGATTGACGGACGAACATAAGGTCCATAGGTCAGACGATGGTCCATAGTCCATGACCATTGATCAATACCCCCTTCACCCACTCTCTGACAAGAGGTACGGATGACCAGCACGGTCCGTAGGTCTGATCGTAGGTGGGAAATTAGCAGACATTTAAGGGAAAATGCAGTTAGGTCAACTTCAAATGGTCATAAGTCTTAGTAGAAAATGAATTAGGTGTCCCATGACCTACCCGCAAATAGATAATTGAATTATCTTTCCATTGCCACCAATCTTGCTAAAATCAAACCTCCGAGTAAAACGTTATATCCATTTTAGTAAGGCCGGACGAACAGGCCCAGTCGACGGACCGACCGATGGGGCGTCGGTCAATCGACGGACTGTCAGTCCTGGACGTTGATTGGTCCGATAGCAACTTTCTCAGGGGTCTTTTGGACCTTTCCCACTCCGTTTAAACCCTAATAAACATCATTTTGTTCCTAAATCATCAGATTTTAGTGAGTTTAAGCCTAGAAACATAACTAAAACATATCTAAGTCAAATCATTAAATCAAAACTTAGAAAATTAGAAGTAAGAGTACAGATTAAAAAGCTCAAGAACCCTAGTTAAAGAATGCAACAAGTTCCAGACCCAAAACTTAAGTATTTTTCTGTGAATTTCATCACCATGTATGTAGAATTTCACTATTGAGTTCCTTTCACCCATTGGTTCCCTTGTTTTCAGTCAGATTCTTGATTCCCATATCATGATTAGACCTAGGGTTTCTAGAACTTCAACAGAACTTCATGAATTTATTAGTTTTATGTTCCAAAGTAGATTATCATGTTATTACTAAGATTATCGCATGAATTTCGGAACCCTAACTTTTTATTTATATAGTTCTTGAATTACACATGCTAGGTCAGATATTTCAGACACTTTATATATACATGCCTTAGTGATAAATGCATAATTACCAGATTAATTATTGCAATCTCAGTTTGCATGTTCAGCTTCGAGCTGTCCAATATTTACAGAAACTCAGACATAATCAGTTAATTTACATAATTCATTCAGAGTAGCATAATACTGAGTTGGACTAGGGTTTAGGGTACCCAATAGTGCTAGAACTACTAGCCAAGTAGGTTGTAAGTCCCGTCTGTGGGCAATAAGTTTAGTGATCCCGCCAACATGCCTATATACCTTTGCTGGGCATATTGGGTCCTCTCGATTGGGCGTATACATTGGACTCTACATTTAGCTCATGTGGTTTAATTATCGGTTATTAGTAGCTCCTACAGGTCAGTCAGACTCTCTTGCATTGACCATTTATCAATATTCTCAGTATCCTATTTCAGCATGTTATAAATTGGTCATTGCATCGAGTTAGCTTAGTATTCAGTTTATCATATCAGATTATTATACTTGCTTTTATGCTTATTCGGTTATGTTTTATTTCAACTTTACTGTATCCTACATGCTCAGTACCTTTCAAGTGCTGACGCATACGTGCGCTACATCTTCTCGTAATGTAGGTTTTTGTTCCTAGCATCCAGATCACGCATAGAACAATTTTTTGATCTCCAGTTCAGTAGATTCAGTGGTGAGTTCTCATTCTCCGAGGACAACAGTCAGGAGTTTCTTTTCAGTATTTAGTCATTTAGTTTTAGTTTTTGCTAGATTTAGCTGGGGCTTGTCCCAGTATTTCTAGTCCAGTTTAGAGGTTTATTTCATGCATAGTTAGTTTCAGCTTAGTGTTGAGTTAGTAACTTCATGGTACTTAACTCATCAGTTTTCATATATATCATTTTTAGCATATGGCTATTCCTCATTTTTTCATTATTAGTTATGATTTAGATTCCGCATCAGTTTATTATCTATAGTATTCTCATAATCACGCCAGCAGGGTTAGCTTGGCATCACTTGTGGTCCTAGGTTCCGTGTCCGCGTCTCGCGGATAATTCAAGGTGTGACAACATTGTATTGTTGTATGCATATCTGTATGTTGGGTTGGAAATTGTTACGCAGTTGCGATGCTGAAATTTATTTGAGAAAGGGAGAAAGTGGGCTGAATTTTGAAATGAAAAGACCCCAAAATGGGTTCTTATTAACTTTTTTTAAATAGACCCAAAATTGGGTTCTTATTAACTTTTTTTAAAAAATGATGTTGGAAAGAGATTATATTGAGATTTAAGAAATAGCCAATTTGAGTTAAATTGACAAATTCAACTAAACTCTAAATAAGATGATTTAATATTAATTAATTAACGAGTTTCTTAATCTTAACGAAATAAAATAATTGACTTAATTGTAAAATAATAATTCAAAATCATAACCATAATATAACTAAACTAATTTAATAAAATACTTACTAAAATTAAAGTTTTCTGTGATGATTTTTGACATGTTTATAAAATATACTTATCATATACAGAATTATATAAAAGGATATATATTACTTAAAACTTATAAAATTAATTTAAAATAAATTTGGAAATATTATTTTAAAAAAACTAGTATTTTAAACCGTTTGGAATTTAGGAAGCTCCATGATTAATTTGTATTGTGGAGGTCCGAAATTGGGTGTCAACAACTGTCCTCATTTGACTTAGATTGATGAAAGAAATTCAAGGCAAATGAAATTGACTAATCCAATTTTGGTTAACGACCGCTTCATCTTTCATAAAAATGTTTTTTGGTACGGACTTCAGGAATTATGGCTGGTCCTCGAAAGTGGGTTTCCTACATATCTCATACTATGTGAGAATGCAGGCCACTTGTAGTTCCATAAACTCTATTCGACGCACGATTTTTTTAAAGAATTCAAAAGTCATTCATATACTGAACTATAAAATGACCCAAATAATCGAGAATAATATTTAAGAGAGAATGTTGGAATACATCCGAGTTTCAACATTGATCCCGCCAACATATCCCTCAACTAAGGGAATCAGGATGCTTGTAGTTCGACTCGATCGGTTGAAGAGGAAATCTATTATGCTAGATAGCCTTTGGTTCTGGAAGAGTGACAAGAAACCTCTTAACCAATAATATGGACTTCTTCACGCCCATAATTAAGAACTTACACGGACATAATTTCCAAAGCTCTTGGCGCATTGTCACTCAGATGGGAAAGCTGCTTCCCATGGAGACAAAAAATTTCCAAATGCAAAACTAAAACAAGAAAAAGTACATAAAATCCACATGTCTTCTGATAAGGGGTGTGGTTTGATTGTGGTGGAAGTTGCTCCTCTCCTCGCGTCCTGAGAGTTTGACACTCATCTTTGGACTATGTCCCAAATAGCTGTTAAGAAAAAGTTTCACGTTGTGTTGCATCCCTTTTGACGGCGCCCGCACCTATGATTTGTTTTGGAGAATTCATCATTTCGGATACTCCCGACAGAGATTGAGATAAAACTCATTAGCATAAAGATGCAATTTAAATGGGAGACATTGTCTTTTAGTGTGTTGACACTTAATTGCTCTCCTTGAACATTTAACAACTCCATTAGGTTTGACGTTAAGCAAATAACTCATGTCTCATATTCGCAATATAATCTTCAATGTACTATTCCTCTAATATCAAAGTAGTAAAAATGATGATGTAATATATTGATTGTCCTCTCGACACGGTTGTTAACGGTTCTTTAGATGTAGTTCTTGCAAATGAAAATGTGCAGCTGATATTGATTTCTTTTTTATTTTATTATTATTTTTTGCAATGCATGAGTTTTCCGCGATGCATGAGGATAATGCTTCTTTGAAAAATAGAGGTGAAGTTTCCTAAAAAATCATAGCTGATGGTGACTTTTCCAGCGATGCATGACTTTTTTTTCATTATGCATGAATTTTATTTTTCCAATTCATGACATTTTCCGCAATGCATGAATCTGGCAATGCGTTACTTCTCCCGCGATGCATAAATCATTTTCCGCGATACATGACTTTTTCTGCGATGCATGAATATTTTTTAGTGATGCATGACTTTCTTTCTGGAAATGCATGACTTTTATCTGCAATGCATGAATCTTGTTCTCGCGATGAAATGAATCTTTTTCCTCGATGCATGACTTTTTCTCCACGATGCATGACTTTTTCAGCAATGGATAAATTTTTTTCCTCGATGCATGACTTTTCTCCATGATGCATGAATCTTCTGATGGTGTCGCCTTTGGTACTGAACAAACATAATGCTTCACCGAGCAACATAGGTGATATTCTAGGTATTTTTTGGGTGGCGGTATCGTCCCACTTAACTATAAAAATGACCCTCTGAGTATTGGTATCATCTCATTCGACAATATGATATAAATGACTCCCCGGGTAGTAATATTATCATGTCCGTTCATATGATACAAATAATGTCCTTCAAGTATCTTTAGTTGATGGAAATAGTAGAATGTCTTTCCTCGGGGTTTTCATTTGTTCCATCTCTAAACATAATTGCACGTTCGTTATGGACTTCGCCTTGTTGGGAAGTGAATGAAATAATGTTATATGTATTCCCAAATCTTTGATATAAGTAACATCAAAATATTTTTTGCATCCACAGAAAAATTATTAATTTAAAAATAAACTGATTTGTGTCGATCTCTTCGGTTGTCTACTCCTTGTCTTGCTATTTCCGATTGTATTCTCCGATATCCCATCTCTTGATAGATAAGACAAAATATTTTTTATGAAAGAAATGATTGAAACATGGAGGACAAGTTTTAAGGAAAAAAAATCTTCAAAAAGTAGTATAGGGAAAAGGTCATGCCAAGTGTAATGTGACGTCAGGCTTAATGAACGCCTTGGAAGTTAATGTCTCAAGATATTTCTGATTACTTGTTTAAAAGTATTCAAAGTTGCACTAAATTTCCAATAAACCCATGTTGAAATTTTGAGGTCATCCTCAAAAGTTTTGTCCTAGGCAACTGTCTTGGTCTATACTAAACTGTTGATGGACAACATGGCATTTTTGAGATCTTCTCAAAAATTTTGTCACACTTGCGAATTTCAAAATAACTTTAGTCTTGATTTTGTTTGGAGAGTCGTTATGGCGCCTACGTATCTCATTGAGGCAGAAATCAGGTCAAACGTGATTACCCCTCAAAGATTAACAAAAGTAAGGAATTTACAAAAGAACCCGATGGAGACCGATATTGACCGCCTATGTATCTCATCTTTTAGAATTCAGGTCAGACATAGTTCATTACAAGATTTATAGGGTTCTACACAAAATGGTTACAAGAAAATAGAGCAATTACAAGGAAATAACAGAAATATGAACTCAAGTTTCACATATAACATCTCTTGACAACATCTGAGTTGATCAATTTTGGCCATTCGGTGCAATCTATCTCCAAAAGGATCAAAGCACATCCAGATAATACCTTGCAAACCACGTAAGGTCCTTGCCAATTTGGTGCAAATTTCCTTTTTTATTCATCCCGATGAGAAAAAAAGCTTAAAGGCCAGATGACCAAATTCAAAAATTCTGGATCTAACTCTCTTGTGGAAAGTGTGAATCATTCTCTGTCGATATAGTTGACCATGACTAATGGCAACCATTATCTTTTCGTCAATCAATGTTAAATGACCAATTCGCTTGCAGACCCATTTGGTATTTAACTCAACTTCTTGGATGATTCTCAAGGATGGTATCTTAACTTCGGCAGGTATGACTGCTTCTGTTCCATATATTAGCTAGTATGGAGTAGCTCCAATCGACATCTTAACAGTCATTCAATATACCAACAAATCATATGGCAACATCTCATGTCATCCTTGGTGATTGTCAATCAATTTTCTTAAAGTCTTCTTGATGTTCTTGTTTGCGGCCTCTACAACTCCATTCATTTGAGGAGGATAAGTGGTTAACTTTCGGTGAGTAATCTTGAACTGCTTACATATATCTCTCGTCAAGTGACTATTAATATTTGCACCATTATCATTAATGATGAATTCTCTAGTACTTCGGACCTGCATATCAGATTTTTGTGAACAAAATCAGCTACAACTTTCTTGGTCACCGACTTGTACGAAGCTCTTTCCACCCACTAGCTTGGTGAATTAGTCAATGTTAACCAAAATGAACATGTGTCTGTTACAGGTGGATGACTCTATTGGGCCACTGACATCCATGCCCCAATCTACAAAGTTCCAAGGAGAACTTATAACATTGAGTTCATGAGGGGCTACTCAAATCAAATCCCCATGCCCTTGACATTTATGACATTTTTGCACGAACTTGCAACAATCGTGCTCCATAGTCATCAAGAAATAACCGGCTCGAAGAATCTTCCTTGCTAGAGTAAGTTCATTCATGTGTGTACCGCATATTCTAGTATGTATTTGTTCGAGAAACTTTGTAGCTTTAGAAGCACCAAAGCGTCTGAGAAGACCTAAATTTGGATTCCACCTATAAAGGATTTCCCCACATAGAAAAAAATTGAGATTAATACGGTGTATCAATTTATTTTGGTTAAATATTGCATTCTCAAGATATGTACGGTCTCTAAATACTTCTTGATATCAAAATACCACGGCTGACCATCTAGTTACGCTTCAGCATGTGAACAATGGATTGTCATCTCCTTTACCTCTATATCCAGAGGATCAATATAACTTGTATCTGGATGTTTGATCATTAAGGCAATGGCGGCAAGAGCATTGGCTAACACATTCTGTGTCTTTGGAGTGTGTCTGAATTCAATTTTACTAAACCTCCTACACAACTTCGTATATAGAACACATACGGTGTAATATTTGGGTTCTTCACAACCATTCTCCTTGAACCTGATGAATTAGTAGATCTAAATCTCCAAACTAGAAACTCATTGACATTCATGTCAATCGCCGTCTTTAACCCAAAAATACAAGCTTTATATTCAGTCATGTTGTTCGTGCAATTAAATCGGAGTTTAGCCTCCATAGGATAGTGCTGACCAGATTCTTACACTAAAATCGCTCCAATGCCTTTTCCTTGATGATTTACGCTTTATAAAAGAATACTCTCCAACCAGGGCACGCTTCATAAATAACTTCACCCACAAATGCTACCTCTTCGTAGGGGAAATAAGTCTTGAGCGGTTCATACTCTTCATCGACTGGATTCTCTACAAGATGATCAGCCAAGGCTTTTTCTTTTATCACCTTCTGGGTCACTCAAAAGCATTTTCCATTTATCCAACTTTCCGGTCGGCATTCCTTTCTGAAAAATGTACTTCAAGGGGTCCATCTTGGAAATGAGATATGTGGTATACGGAGACAAATAATGTCTGAACTTCTGAGCGACCTAAGTCAAAGCATAACATGTTCTCTCCAAGAGAGCGTAGCGATCATCATATGGAGTGAATTTCTTGCTGAAGTAATAAATGGTTCGCTCCTCTTGCCTATCTCGTCATGTTGACCAAGATTGCGTTATCTGAGATAGAAAAATATAGCAACAATGGTATCCTTTCTTTGGGAGTAACCAACACTGGTGGTGTAAAAAATAATCCTTGATGGCATCACAAGCAGTTTGACATTCTCCGGTCCATTTTGTCAAAGCATATTTCTTCAATAACTTGAAGATATGCTCACACACCATAGTGGATTGAGCTATGAATCGACTAATGTAGTTCAACCTTCCTAAGAATATCATCACTTCTTTCTTCATTTTTGGAAGAGGTAACTCCTGGATTTAGTGATATCCCGCATAAATGTGGATATTTGGAAACGGGAAATTATTTTTTGGGCTTAATTTGTTGAGATCTCTGTAGTCAACACAAATTTTGATCTTCCCATATTTCTTGGCAACCAGGATAACGTTGGCCAACCAAGTCGGATACTGCATCACTTCCACTATTTGAGACTCAATATGTATGGTAATCTCGTATTTGATCTTTAAAATTTACTCAGGCTTGAACTTTCGAGTCTTTTATTTTACCGGACTGAATGCTGGATTAATCGGAAACTTGTGGGACACTATATTCGTACTCAACTTGTGATACATTAATGTATTCTCTAAGAAAATGAATTAGGTCCCTTCATTGAGCTTCAATCAGATGGACACTGATACCAACTTCTTTGACGCACTCCTCGTCTTCAAGATTCACTGTCTCACTTTCTTCCAAATTCGGCTTGTGTTGATTCTCAAACTACCAAAAACCTTCAACAACATATTCTGATACCTCACTTTCTCCTTCATATTCTTTATATTCATCATCACTTGCCTCATTTTTTTTTTCGACTCATGACATGACATGACATTGGCAAGTTTTAAATTAATTTTACTGAAATCATAAATAAAATAAAGTTAGGCAAGTAAAATATAACAAATAAGCTAATAAATAAATTTTCAATAAAACAGCCTCTCATTTAAATTGAGAAACAAGCACAAACTTTGGCCATGACGAAGGGCCATTTTGCATTTTTAAACATCACAAAGGAATTTCAAAACTTGACATTTAAAAACTGCAAAAATGGTGGGTCTCGAGCCTCTTCAGGACTATCATCGATTTTTAAAACAAGCATAAACATATGTGATTTCTACCAAGATGTTTGGGGGATCAAAATCAACGTGGAGGTCCAATTCTTCAATTTCTTCCCTGATTTGGCATCACGGATGTCAAATGTGTCGATCTCATCCTCCATGACCGCATCAATTTCTTGAAAAAGGTCCGGACTTCTTCCCAAAGACCATCATCGTACGCAATCTTTCGAACTGGAAATGATTGGTATGGATGAGGAATTTGCCTTACTAATGCTTGATCAACATTCTTTCTCTTCGTCGCTGCTTCATCCTTTTTTGGGACATACCCCAAACCAAACTTTGTTCCTTTGGCAGGAATTTTGATAGGCTCGACAATTCCCTAGAAATTCTTTCCCAATTCAAAACCTGGTTCGAACCCACACTGAAGCATCATATTAGTAATCATTTTGTATACAAAAGGATAGGGGGTTGGGAGCCAAATCATCACCGGTGGTACCTTGTGGAAATCACAACCTCGAGAAACTTCATTGAGGATCAACGCAAACCTATTGGAATGACTTCCTTCGCCGTGAATAACCAACTCATGCTCCTTCCAAACAAATTTCATTAGTTAGTGAAGGGTAGAAGGAACAACCCCAACCATGTGGATGAAAGACCTTCCTGGAAGCAGGTTATAATGGGTGTTGATGTCCAACACTTGGAACTCCACGCTGAACTCTGCGGGTCCCACCTAAATATTCAAGTTTACTGCCCTCAATGTGTCTGTTTGCACCCCATCGAAAGCCGTCACATTGATTTGGTTTCGGTGAAGTTTCCCTAAGTCAAAGTTTAGCTTCCTCAGAGTCGACAATGGGAAAATATTGAGACCGCATCCATTATCGACCAAGATGTGATTTATAACCTTGTCTAGACATGCAATGGTGACATGTCGAGCTTTGTTGTGCATCTTCCCTTCAATGGGAAGCTCTTTATCACAGAAATTGATTCGTTTTCCTCGGATGACCTGGTTTATCATAGCTGCTACATTGTCATTACTGGTGCCCAGTAGCACATATGTGTCATCCAAAGCCTTCATCAAGGCTTGCCTATGCAACTGCGAACTCGTTAACAAGGCATATAAAGAAATCTTAGCCGGAGTCTTCTCCAAATGCTTCACAATCGAATAATCTTTTGGCTGCATTTTTCTAAGAACTCCTCAGCCTCACTTATTGGTCTCTTCGTTTTGTACATCTTTTGCCCCTATTGAGCTAATTCTTCTAGTGTGTAACATCTATTAGATCGGGTCATGCCTTGAGCGGAAGCAGTTTTAATCACAAACTTTGGTCTGGAAGAAGTCTCTCTTGGCACCAAGGCAACAACCTTCTCGGGTGTTACAATGACAAATTCTTTCTTCTCTATAATTTTCAATTAAGCTACAACCCTTTCAAGTTTGTCAAGAGCGATCAGAACTATTGACTTTGTCATGCTCCAATTATCATTTGTCTCTATCATATTGATACTGACACCTCCATGATTTGGTAAAGGATTACTATTGACATTGGGCGCGACTGCCTGGAGAGATACCAAATTTTGGTCAATCGGGTGTTGAATTTTTTGCTGCTTTAGGTTGATATACTCCTCGGTATTGTGTCCAACATCATTAGAGTGATATTCCCACCTCTGATCAGGCTTGTAAAACCTTGAGTTAGTGTAAACCTTCTTGGGCCCCATTAGATGAATAAATCCTACTGCAGTCAACCGCTTGAAGAGCTGGGTCCGACTGTCAATGAGAGGAGTAAAGTTTTGAGCTTGTTTTTTCTCAAATCTCGAACGAGAATCGTAGTTGCCTTGTTGGGGATGAGGCATCAGACAATAATCTGCAGCATTTGGGCAAGGAACTTAGTATATGAGATAGGAGTTGGTTGGGTGATTTGGTTGTGGAGCTTGGTAAGTGGAAGGATATTTTGGTATTGTGGATGTGGAGTTTGGTAGTTTGATTGGATATTTGCATAGGTTAGGTTGGGATTGCGGTAATGGGAAGGTGGGGTCTCGTATATTTGGAGAGGAGTCTGGTAAACACGAGGAGTATTCCGGTAAAAAAAGGGGGGTATCTTGATAACTGTGGGGAGGGGTATCTCGGTAATCAACATGCGCATAACAAGCCGTGTGCGAACGCTAGGAAGGTCGATACCAACCTTGGCACGATAAGGATTTCCTTGGGGTCTTTTTCTCCTCATAAAAGACGGAACACATCTTCTCTTTTCTTTTTCTTAAAAAACTCAAAGATCTGGGCGAGGTAGCAACGCGGGAAATCTTCCCGATTCTCAATCCATCTTCGATAGTTTCACCTACTTTGACTATCTCAGCAAATTTTGCCCCATGAGAAATATGATCCTGTCATAATACTCGAGCTCTTGAATCTGCACAAAAACTTAGATGATCTCCTTCCGAGATACAGGAGACTTAAATCTTGCGGCCTTTTTTCTCCATCAGTATGCAAACTCAAGATAGCTTTTAGTCGCTTTCTGTCTGATCTTCTCTAATGAATATCAATCAGGAACGATCTCCATATTATAGGCGAACCGCTCGACGAATTCCTTAGCTAGTACACTGAGCTAGACCACTGTTTTATCTCATGGGAGGTAAGACACTCCAAAGCTTCTCCGCTTAAACTTCGGCTAAAGAGTCGCATTAACAAGGCTTCGTTCCTGCCAACTCCTATGAGCTGGTCACACTAGGACCTCAGGTGCGCTAAGGTATTCCCTGTACCTTTAAAAAGTCTAAAGTTTGGCACCATAAACCCTTCCAGGAGGTACAGATTTGAATGAGCACATAGATCCTCATAACTTAATCCAACGACTTCAAGAATGTAGTGCAACTATTTCATAGCCTTTCAAATTTCTTCTTTTATATCTATCTTGGCGGACACTTCCTTTGATATCCACTCCCTCTCTCTCTCTCTCTCTCCTCTTAGTGGTCAAGCTTAGAACAATTAGCGTAGGACTCATTTGGGACTGAGATTTGGAAGGTGGCTATCTGGGGTAGAGGTGGAGCAATGGACGGACTATGGGCATTTTGAGGGGCTTGATAGTTTTGAAAGGAAGTCTGGGGGCTGGTATATTGATTTTGGTGATGAAGAAAGGTGTGGGTTGTTAATGTTTTTGTTTTGAAGGGCATTTTGAGGAGGAGGTGGCACTTGGGTGTTGGTACTTTGAGGTAGAGGTGGTGTTTGGTAAGAGGCGGAGACATAATGGGGATTTTGGATGGTTAGGTTGATGATGTAGGGATTTTGAATAGGATTTGAGGGTGGGTTTGAGCCTGATCCACGATTGAAGGAGGAAGGTGAAATGGATGTCTTCCATTAGTTGGAGCATTCAAAGCGAAAATTGGAGTAGGCGAATCTTGTTTTCTCTGCATCTCGGCCCTCATCTTAGTGATATGTTGCATTAACTCAATGATTAGATCATTCTGATTGGTAATGGCGGGCTGAGCCACGACAACATCAGTATGATCGATTTTTTCGTTGTTATTGCCCTTCTGCTTTTCCCTTTAGTGAACTTTGACTGTGGAAGGAATCTGCAAGGACTTTTGATCTTGTAATAAGAGTGTTCAACCAGCTTAAAAGACATATATGTTAGTTTTTTTTCTAATGAGATATGCAAATAAGATGACATGAGAATAAACACACCAGTGTCATTTTGCTTTAAGCGGATTAATCTATAGAAATATTTAGGGTGAACAGGCGGACTCAATTGAGAAGAAATTTTTTAGTAATTTAAATGGGAAGGTCGTCTTGCATAGAATCCCTCTAATTTCTTTGTAGGTGAAGCTTTTCAAAAACATTCACTAATAAAGAAGTATAAAATTTGAAAAGATAGGGATCGCGCCTTAAGTAGGATGCATATATATTCATCAAGGAAATCAGGCTTGGTGTAATTTGATTTCTAGCAAGTCAACTCTCCTTAGACTGACGAATGGAAATTAAGTAAAAGGTTTATACATTTTTGTAAACTTGGGCAATACTTCAAGAGTAATTTGGGCAGACTTTATTATTGTGGTTTTAATATACGCTTAGAGTGTTATAAAAATAACAACACATCACAACACAAAACAATTATATCTAGAAATAAACAAACAATTTATATTGCGTCCTAAACTTGTGAACTTTCCATGCTAGAGGTAGGCCAAAATTCAAAGATAATGTGGTTATGATAGATCGATCCAATCCATTTATTTGTGACAACTCGAGTTTGAAAAATAAAGAACCCCAAATTTTCATTTAATCGAACTCACTATGTCAAAATTAGGCTTTGATCCGTCTATCATTGTCATGTTACACAAAATATGCTTTTGGTTGTTGGTCGTTAAACCCGTCATCATAAAGGTGGACTTCTTAAATGTGGAATCGATACGTATGATCACTCCCCCTAAGGTATATGCATGAATGACTTAAATTGAAGGGTGGTTGAGCTCTATCTTATGTTTCAACGATTTGGTTTACTAGACACAAACTTTCCCAGTGAGGAGGCTACGAAGTTACATGAAAAAAGATCCAGACACCCCATGCTTATGCCAACTCTCCTAACGTTAGGAATTCTGAAAGAAGTTTGTGGGTGCGCAAAGCACACCTCACGTGCACGTGTGGTAGTGTGAATTTTCAAGAAGTGAATAAATATGAACGGAATGACAATTTATAAAGCAGTAACAAAAAAGCAATTTATTTAAAGCGGCAACAAATAAACAGTTTATATATCACATAAGCATGATAAACAAAACATTAGACATGTATAATAACACAAGCAAATAAAATGAAACAAGCAAATGTTAACAACTCAAATATTAAACTAAGTCTGTTATGGTAAAAACTTATTAAGTCCCCAGCGATGTCGTCATTTCTGTTATGCTGTAATTTATCTATGTTTAGAAAAACCACCTTTTGGAATATCACAAGTATAAAACAATTTAGAAAAATACTTAGAGAAAGAGTTGTCGTTTAATTTTGTAAAGAAATTAAGAAAACTAAATTTTAAAAAAGATTTTAACATATAAACCTTTAAAAATTCAGAGAAAATTGGTATGAGGTTCTCATTTACGCTTCAAGAAGGTTTTTAAGGCATTTGAAGCATACGCTAACACGTTTTTATCCTACGACTTAGGTTAATATTTTTATCTATTTTTTTTAGGAAATGATTAATTTGAGAAAATAATTAAACAAAAGATAATTTTTAATTTATTAAGAGGATATTAATTTATATATTTGAATTAAATTCCAAGGGATTAGAATTTTTTATGAAGTTAGGTTTATTAGAATTTATTTTATTCATTTTTAAAAATAATAATTTGAACCAATGAAATCTATATGAAATTAATTGAAAAATAAAAAAATTGACTAAAGATTTCAAATAAAGTACACGAGTTGATAAAATGTTTTATATAGTCCATGGGGAATTAATAATTCTAATGTTAGAGCTAATAATAATAATTTTTTTTTAATAAAGACAATTAAATAAGGAAAAATTTCATATATGGCAAACGGATGTTATGAAATTACATTCCATGGGTATAGTTTACATAATTACATTTCATGGGTATAGTTTAGTTTGTTAGGTAACTCTAAATTTGTATAAAACATTTTTTTTAATCAAATTTATACAGAAAAAAAAATTCAATAAATGTAACAATAGCACAAAAGATGCTAACAATAAATTCACATAATCCCATGATTTAAGCAAAACATTCAAAATCAAATATTTCTCCAAAAAAAGAATTCTAAAGCTATAGAAAGACAATATCAGTTCAAAATCAAATATTTTTCTAATTTTTTTTAGATAAATCTATAAAACACACACACACAGATATATTTATATATAAATTGATTATATTGTATATATTTGCGAAAATTGTGTATAATTTTTCTACAATATTTGTGTGTAATTGATTTTATGTTTTAAACCGTATATGACCATCATATATTATTTTAATTTTTTTTGGGTAATCTATTTGTATACAATATTTTATAATGTTCCTATTTTTTCTTTTGTATATTTCTAGGAATTTGTATAATGTACAATAATTTTGATATATATATTATAGTTATAAATCTGCATCTGTAATTTCATGTTTTTGTTTTTTTTTAAAAAAAATATTAATGATTAAACTGATTGTATATAATATGCATTTGTTCATTGTATATATAGTAAGCTTGAAATATGTTTCTATATTTGAGGGTGTAACGTTTATATATACAATATTTTATTATGTTCATAATTTTTTGTATATATCGACGAATTTGTATAATGTATTATAATATTATAGAGTGATTTTAACAAATTTCTTTATACAAAATTAAATAATTGTGTACAAATAGCTATTGCCTCATAAGACTTTGTATATGTTACCTTAATATACAACCCACTATATACCTAACTTTAGTAATTGGTATACAACTAATAGAATATACAATTAAGAACTGTTTCATAATACTTTGTATATATTAACTTAATATACAAACCACTATATACATAACTTTGTAATTTGTATATAAATTACACTACCTGATGTTCCCGATATTCTTTAGATTTGTCCAGTTCTGATGAGGCAGATTCAATCTCTTCTGAATCAATGTTTATGACTTTTTTCTTACTTCCACCTTCAACAATCTTAATGCCGCTAGATTTCGCGTTGTTGGTGACTTTATGAATTGTCATTGGGACATTTTTTTTCATGGATCTCAATTCTTCAATAGATTGTTCAACTTAAACTTGTTTATGTTTTGCCATAGACCCTATATTAACCCAGAATCCTGAGTTAACCCAATTAAAACGAAGGTGGATTATCAACATTGACATGCAATGACATACCTCTCGTAATCCTCATACATGGACAGAAATCATTGATTCTGATTTTGAAAGACTTGTAATCTGATAAGTAATAAAAAAATTCTAAAAAAATATGAAAAAACTAACAATCATACTACATATACAATTGTTGTAGAAGGAATCAAGAAAAAAATTATTGAAAGCCATGAATTTGGATGTTACCTTCGAAAAGTGGAAGAACATCGGAGGGAGAAGGTCAAAATTTTCCCAATGGAAATTCAAATTAGAAGGGAAGAGTAATTTTAGGAAAAGATATGGAATGAGAATAGGAGAGATAAATTTGATTTTGAATAAAATTATATAAAAATACTATTTTTATTCTGTATACAAATAGATAATGGGTCCCATTAATTATGGCAAAAAAATTGAAACTGTATTTACTGACCGTAAATAAATTAAACGATACCCTTATTAACTAATTACATAGGGATGTTTGCCATCCCATGTAATTTTCCCATTGAATAATAATAATAAAGAGAGAGAGAGTAGAATTTGGGGATTTTGGGCCTGTTTGTTGCCCAAAAACTTTGGGCTGAATGATGCTGATTTTTCGTACATTATATCCATTCCCCTTTTTGTATACACAAGAAGTATATCAGTTTATATCTGGTGTATACAACCCATTTTCCTATTTTTTGTGGCTTGTTTCAGCTTCCAATTTCTTCGGACGTTGATGTGGCTGACTCAAAGACGATCCACAACTCAAAGAAATGCAAGAATGAGTCCAGAGTGAACTTGGATTGATGTCACATGTAAACAAATAAAAAAATAAGTCACATAAGAAACTTATTCATCCAAACTAATTAAGATAACATATAATCACATTTTTAAAGTAATAAATTTAAAGTGTACCCTGCTGTATGCAAATAAGGAGGATTTGTATGTAGACAAGACATATTTAATGATAATGAAAGACTACTCATAAATTACAACGAACTCAAAAGAGAGTGTATGATGAAAAAATACAACTAGATTAGTGAACAAGAAGTGTCATTGACCACAATAAAAACCAGTATCAACCAACATACTATTAGCAACTAATGACATGTTTACAAGTTCATCAGAATAACAAACAATAATTTAAGCAAAAGATAAGAAGTAACCTCAATAATATCAATCTCTATGCATCCGTAGCTAACCAACAAATAAACACACAAAACTAGGAGATTTACCCGTGTGAGAGACATCGAACTAGATTCAACTATTAATATCCTACCAAAAATTTAGAGGTAAAATTAAAGAAAGCATTATATGAGGAAAGACATAATTTCACTAAACTATTTAATGACTCTTAGTTAAGCCACCTAAAAAGAGAAATATTTATGGTTTTGCTAAAATAACAGGCATGAACTAATGAAATATATCAACCATGAATATGCTTACTCATTTTTTATGAAACAAAGCTACTACTTTGTTAAAATCTAATCACAAGAGAGAGATCTTCGAGTTTCTTAAACATGATAAATAAGAGCAATAAATGGTAAAAAGTGCATTCCTCAATGTGACAGTAATCAAAGAGCAGTCTGAGAATAACTACCAGACTACTGGATTTAACATAAGTGAGGAAATTTCATTCTCAAAATATACCAAGCTAAAATGTAATATACATAGCAAGATCAAAGTGAAACAAAATGCACATGGTACTATGAAACACTCCAATAGACCAAAACATTACCAATACAATGAACCAATATTCTATTTTTTATTATCAGTTTCGGAAACTAAATCCTACCAAGCACTTCGCCTTCAATGTCGAGATAAAAACACAACAATGAGCATGTATTCACACAAACTTATAACAATCCAACTATAATCTAGGAAACTAAGAGATGAATAAGAGTGGAAACAAATTACCTCCTTCGGAACAACGAATAGAACGGACAAACTTGAAGGAGCTTTCCACAACCACAAGTGTGATTCCGATGAAAGTTCTAACTTTGCACAGTATACCCAGATATTTTAACTATATCAATACTGTCACTCCAAATTTTCCTTCTCTTTTTGCTTGTAATTCCCGTTTCTAATAGTAGAACTCTCTTACCCTCTCTTTTTCTCTTCCCTTTTTTTCCTTTTTCTAAATTGTAACCCAAAGAGATGAATATGTAGATGGAATTTTAGGGAAAATGGTTTGATTTTCAAATTTGAAATTAAAATTCATTTATCTTTTTCGAGGCAACATTGAGATGGACAAATTTGAAAAAGGGGGGAAAACGGATAGGATCCGGTTGCTGTAGGTCTAAAATTGCCAGGATTTTCTGGGTTCTCCGCGATTTCCGCTGGTGCCCATGATTTTCGCTACGATGAAGAAAAACTTGGTCGCTGGTCTCGTGAAGGAAGAAGAAAACGCAGGAGTGGCTCGGATTTATTGCATTGTATTGTTGTATACATATTTGTATGTTAGGCTGGAAATTGTTATGCAGTTAGGTTGTTGAACTTTATTTGAGAAACGAAGATGTGGGTGGAATTTTAAAAGGAAAAGACCCAAAAATGGATTCTTATAATTGGGTTTAAAATGGAAAAATGACATATCATGACATCCCATTTTACTAATCCGCAACATATAGCCTCCTTTTATTTTATTGACAAAAAAAGGTTTTTTAAAATCAAATTTTGCAATTAGTAGCCACATATTGGGAATTTTTTTAAATTAAATTAATAATTTTAAAAGGTGGTAGCATGATATCGTTTTTTATTGGGAAGTGGTTTTTTTCTCCTTTTTCTCTTCTACGCTATACATACATGATTCTTTTAAATCATGTTTCTTTATTGATTATCTTCTTCATTACTTTGAATAAAAGATGATTTGTTCTCTTGTTTATTAGTTTTACATATTGAATTCTATAAAAACATTCATTCATAGTTTATTTTTTCTCTTTCACTTTCAAATTCTTGATGGTTTGTTGATATTTACCCATCAATATCTCTACTTGTTAGCCTATGTTTGACCCCCTCTTGTATTGTCGTTCAATTTTTTTTATGTTTTAATTTGAAATTGAAGGTTATATCTAATTTAGGTAAAAAATTAGGTAATAGTAATTATTTGTGGGTATGAATTGTCATGTTTAAGAAACTTATCATAGGATTATTTATAAAATTGGGGATTCTGATTCTAATTTTGTGGATTCTCCATCCATAACTCTAAATTTTATATTCAGGCAAGTTCTTCTCTTTATCCGATTCAACTTGTATGTTTTCCATTGAGCATTTTATATTTCGTGTGCAATCCTCATATTCTGAAGGAAGAATTTGAAATGTATACAATTTTTAAGAGAATGAATACATGGATATGCATACATGAATGCAATGCATACATGATCTTCCTGATTAAAAGAAAATCAATGCATTGTATACATAAAATATGTGAATGAATACATAAAGTATTTAATTTTTTAATATGTATACATTGGATGGGATAACATAGCTATACATGTATAGTAATACTAAGAGAATAAATACACCATTCTTCTACATATCATCAAGAATACAATTGAATTTTTTATTATCAAATAACAAATAAAAAATATATGAAAATTCATAATTTACATTTTTAGGCGGTTACGTATTGTATATATAATTTTGTATGTTTCCGTTTCTTTTGTTTTTGAGTTATTTTGGTTATATGAGAAAAATAAAAAATAAAAACTATAAAAATGTCATAAATTAATTTGGGACATTTTGTGCTTATTTTTTTATCTGTCTATTAAATGCTAATTAATGTTGTGCTATTTAATGCTAATTGTAACTATTAGTTATATTCAAATTAACATATTACTTCGTCAACTTCATCCTTTTCTAGAGTATGAAGTTGAATGGCCTAGTAACCTTTTATTTTTGGTGTAACTATGTCTTGCCCCAAAGCCTTTAGCGACACTGTATCTAATGGTGCTTAACTAATGCCGATAAATATTTTAGCACTCTTTTTTATGTGTCTATTTATTACCGCTAAAAAATATTTTTGTTGTAATAAATATTACTTCATAGGAATATTCTTTTGGCAATAATTTGACCAGAATTGTAAAAGGATATGTTCACACTATAAAATAGTTTATTTTTGGACATTTATGTTTCCAATACATTGAAAATGATTAATAAGATTAATTATTAATGATTTCGTAGTTAAACATGGGAAAGGAACCAAAGAATTCACCAAAGAAAACATAATTCTCACACCCTTCTAACTTGAAATTTTCAAGCTCTAAAAAAATAAAAAATAATATATAATATACATACATACATACATACATACATACATACATACATACATACATACATATATATATACATACATATATATATATATATATATATATATATATATATGTTATTCTTACAATAACTTGTATTTATAAAGTTAATAAACAGAAACAGAAACAAAAATAAGATGAAGCAGAAAATAATATAGAATACAAGAATTAATCCGAGTCCACAGAAACTACTGTGTGTCCTTAAGAAATTTAATCCCCTCACTGTACCCAAGGTTATGGATTAATTTCTCCCAAGATAAAACGGATTAAACCTGTTAAAGAAATAGCGGTACCTCAAACTTCTTTAACTTCAACGAACTTAAGAACAACAACAAGTCACACAGACTCAGTCGATCGACACTTTGATTTTATTTGAGAGAAAAATAAATGCAGAGAGAAAATTTTTCAGTGATTAAAAAATCAAAAATTGACTTCCTTTTATAGCCATTTTCAGCAAGGAACATGTCTGTTCAGTGAAATCTGTTCAGACCCATTTTATCCAGAAAGTTGTGTCTTTTGGAAAAAATAACAATTTTTTTTAAAAAATTGTGTCTGTTAGGAAAATAACTACTTTTTGGAAAGTAACGACTTTTTGGAAAAGTAATGACTTTTCGGAATATTACTGTTACCCAAAAATTTATAAGAGATAATATTAACAAGATTTATTTGATTTAACAAAAATTGATTAAATAAATTTTGTCCAAAAAATTTATCAATCAATCACATCATTTGCCAAATCCAAATCCAAATCCAAAGAAATGACTTTTCATTTGCACTTTGCAAATGACTTTTCATTTGCACTTTGCAAATGACTTTTCATTTTCCCTCCAAAGTAGTTCCCTCACTTTTGATATTCTCTCTTTTCTTTTCCCATTCACACTTGCTAAAACCCAACAATCCCCCACATGAATGGGGAAGGCTATTGTTAAAACATATGCATGAAAAAACTTGTGTGTCTTGTAGGTAAAGGTTAATCGCATCGGGATAAGTAGGTTTCCCTTTAAACTTTCCGTAGTGAACATATATCGGATATACTCGGTCAATCGGTAGATTTGATATCTTTGAACCGTCGAGCTTTGGTGTATACCTAGACAACATATGTCACACAATCAACCCTTGAACTGTTGTTAGTTCTCATTGTTTTGTTCGTTTCAGCCATGAACACATCTTGGATAGTAAGTGCTTAAAGAACTGGCCTTACCGGATTCTCCTTGAAGCGGCTTACACTTCACACTTACATAGGTGATTTCTAAATGTGTTATCCCATAGATACACCATTTGATATTCCCTGTATCAAACTTAGAAACCATTAAAAAGTCCTTATGTCTTTATCCTGGTTACTAAACATTGTCTCATCATGAGAATGGACCATAAAATAATAATAATAATTTTTTTTTCCTTTTGACAATGTTGAACCGTCATCAATGACTTTGTTTTATCTCCTTGAACCTAGATCTTGGGATATCCAGTCTTCTAGGTAGAGTTACCGCCACGATGACTTGTTCTCGGCCATAGTCCCATTCCCGTCGATGATTTCTCAACTCCCTCTCTATTTAGGCCTTTTGTAAGTGGATCCGTCACATTATCTTTTGACTTCACATAGTCAATTGTGATAATTCCACTAGAGAGTAGTTGTCTCACAGAGTTATGTCTTCGTCTTATGTGACGAGACTTGCCGTTAAACATAATGCTTCCAGCCCTTCCTATTGCATCTTGACTATCACCATGTATGCATATAGGGGTCATTTGTTTGGACCAAAATGGAATATCTTCTAAGAAATTCCTGAGCCATTCAGCTTCTTCACCTGTCTTGTCTAAAGCAATGAATTCAGACTCCATTGTAGAACGAGCTATACATGTTTGTGTGGATGATTTCCAAGATATTGCTCCTCCTCCAATAGTAAAAACGTATCCACTTGTGGATTTTGTTTCAGTTGACCCAGTAATCCAATTTGCATCACTATATCCTTCAAGAACGGCTGGATATCTGTTGTAATGTAAAGCATAGTTTTGAGTGTCATCTAAGTATCCCAAAACTCTCTTCATTGCCAACCAATGATTATGATTAGGATTACTTGTGTATCGACTCAGTTTACTGATAGCGCAAGCTATGTCTGGTCGTGTACAATTCATGACATACATTAAGCTTCCCAATACGCTAGCATAGTCCAATTGAGACTGACTTTCGCCTTTATTCTTTGCAAGATGAAGATTTACATCAATTGGAGTCTTTGCCCTTTTAAAATTCAAAAATTTGAATTTTTCAAGTATCTTTTGAATATAATGAGATTGAGACAATGCTAGACCGTTAGGAGTTTTAAGAATTTTAATTCCTAATATCACATCAGCAACTCCTAAATCTTTCATATCAAACTTACTAGCAAGCATACGCTTTGTAGCTTTTATATTAGCAATGTCTTTGCTCATTATAAGCATATCATCTACATATAGGCATAAAATAACTTCCTGATTTGGAGTATCTTTAATGTAAACACATTTATCACATTTATTGATCTTAAATCCATTTGACAACATGGTTTGATCAAACTTTGCATGCCATTGTTTTGGTGCTTGTTTTAGCCCATAAAGTGACTTAATAAGTTTGCACACTTTCTTTTCTTTACCAGGAACTACAAAACCCTCAAGTTGTTCTATGTAAATTTCCTCTTCAAGCTCTCCATTTAAGAAGACTATTTTCACATCCATTTGATGAATTTCAAGACCGTATTGCAGCTAGTGCAATTAACATCCGAATTGATGTAATCCTAGTCACTGGGGAATATGTGTCAAAATAATCAAGACCTTCTTTTTGTCTAAAACCTTTGACAACAAGTCTTGCTTTATATTTGTCAATAGTTCCATCATCTTTCATCTTCCTTTTAAAGATCCATTTTGAACCCAAGGGTTTGTTCCCTGGAGGAAGATCAATCAACTCCCAAGTATGATTGCTTAAGATTGATTCAATTTCACTATTAACAGCCTCCTTCCAAGAGGTTGAGTCACTAGACAACATTGCTTCCTTGAATGTTTGAGGCTCACATTCAAGAAGAAATGTTACAAAATCTGATCCAAATGAAGTAGATGTCTTTTGACGTTTACTGCGTCTTGGACTTTCTTCATTTTGTTCATTCTCTTTTGGTTCTTCTCTAGGTTGTTTAGATCTCCCACTAGATGACTCAAGTCTAGTTTTATATGGATAGATATGTTCAAAAAATTCAGCACTATCTGATTCCATTACCGTATTATCATGAATATCCGGATGTTCGGACTTATGAACCAAAAAACGACATGCCTTACTATTTGTGGCATATCCAATGAATACACAATCCACAGTCTTAGGTCCTATTTTTACCCTCTTAGGTATAGGAACTTGGACTTTGGCTAGACACCCCCACACTTTGAAATATTTCAAATTGGGTTTTCTACCTTTCCATTTCTCATATGGAATTACATTTGTCTTTGAGTGAGGAACTCTGTTAAGTATCTGATTTGCTGTAAGGATAGCTTCCCCCCACAAGTTCTGTGGCAAACCTGAACTTAAAAGTAATGCATTCATCATTTCTTTTAAAGTTCGATTTTTTCTTTCTGCAATTCCATTAGACTGAGGAGTGTAGGGAGCAGTAGTTTGATGGATTATTCCATTTTCTAAACATATTTCTGCAAATGGAGATTCATATTCTCCACCTCTATCACTTCTGATCATTTTAATCTTTTTATCTAACTGATTTTCAACTTCAGTTTTATATTGCCTAAATGCATCTATTGCTTCATCCTTACTATTTAGCAAATAGACATAACAATATCTAGTGCAATCGTCAATAAAAGTTATGAAATACTTTTTCCCACCACGTGATGGTGTTGACTTCATGTCACAAATATCAGTGTGAATCAATTCTAAAGGATTTGAATTCCTTTCAACAGATTTATAAGAATGCTTAGCATACTTAGATTCAACACAAATTTGACATTTTGATTTATTGCACTCAAATTTTGGCAAAATATTTAAGTTAATCAGTTTTCGCAAGGTTTTGTTATTAACGTGTCCCAAACGTTCATGCCATAAACATTTAGACTCAAGCAAGTAAGAAGAAGCAAAATCTTTATTCATATCAACTGCAATTACATTGAGTTTGAAAAGACCATCACTAAGGTAGCCTTTTCCTACATACATATCATTTTTGCTTACTACTCTTTATCAGAAACAAATACACATTTAAATTCATTCTTGGTCAGAACTGGAATTGAAACTAAATTCTTTCTCAATTCTGGAACATATGAGACCCTATTCAAAGTCACCACCTTGCCTGATGTCATCTTTATTAGGACTTTTCCAGTTCCTTTCACCTTTGCAACAACGGAGTTTGCCATAAATAATTTTTCATCTGTAAGTGTTGGAGTATATGATGAAAATAATTCTTTGTTGGCACAAACATGGCATGAGGCACCAGAATCTATCCACCATTCTCTTGGATTTCCAACCAAGTTACATTCTGAAAGCATTGCACAGAGATCGTCCATTTCTCCTTTGGATTCAGCCAAGTTTGCTTGATCCTTCTTTTTCTTGTCCTTCTTAGGACCCCGGCATTCATTAGCCCTATGACCATGTTTACCACAATTAAAGCAGTTTCCATTGAATTTCTTTTAGGAGGATTGCTTTTTGGACCAGATGCTTTCTTTCTTTTCTTTAATTTTGTGGTATCTTCTTCAACAAAATTTACTCCACATATTGCTGAATCACCACGTGACCTCTTTTCTGCAGCCTTATTATCCTCTTCGATTCTCAACCTTACTATGAGATCTTCAACAGTCATCTCCTTGCGTTTGTGTTTCAAGTAGTTTTTAAAGTCCTTCCACAATGGAGGTAATTTTTCAATAATTGCAGCCACTTGAAAAGCATCATTCACAATCAATCCTACATTAAAGGTTATGTGAGTATTAAGGGAAAACTTAATATTTCTAACATAGGCATTAAATAAATTTATACCTTCAGCAAGGAGATCATGGATTATGACCTGCAATTCTTGAACTTGGGTGATGACAGTCTTACTGTCTATCATCTTAAAGTCCAGAAATTTTGCCACAATGAATTTCTTCATTCCGGCATCTTCTGTTTTGTACTTCTATTCTAAAGCATCCCAGAGTTCTTTTGAGGTTTTTGCATTGTTGTACACATTGTACAGATCATCTTGCAGACCACTCAAAATATAATTTTTACACAAAAATCTGAGTGTGTCCATGCTTCTGTTACCAAGAATCGTTCATCAGCCGGAGTTTCATCTGACATAACAGGAATATTCTCATTGATGAACTTCTGCAGACTCAACGTAGTGAGATAGAAGAACATCTTTTGCTGTCATCTCTTAAAGTCGACTCCAGAAAACTTTGCAGGTTTCTCAGCCGGTGCTAAGGCAGCATTTAAACGATTATGTGCAACCGTTGTTGTTGCAGCACTTACTGTTCCAGCATTTGTTTGACTTGAATTAGTCATTTTTTTCTGTCACAAATGGCAGATAAATTAAGTATTTAAAATACTAACAGTAAAGATTAAATCTTTACACAAACTGTTTCTGATTTAACGATAAAGTTTTTATGTTCTTTTAATCGTTAATCGAATGAATTTTAAAAATTCAAGCAGAGTAGAAAACCATAAAGGTTTTAATCTCCAGAAACCTCAAATACAGAAACTGTTAAATTTCTTAAGATTGTTATTCTTACAATAACTTGTATTAATAAAGTTAATAAACAGAAACAGAAACAGAAATAAGATGAAGCAGAAAATAATATAGAATACAAGAATTAATCCGAGTCCACAGAAACTACTGTGTGTCCTTAAAAATTTAATCCCCTCACTGTACCCAAGGTTATGGATTAATTTCTCCCAAGATAAAACGGATTAAACCTGTTAAAGAAATAGCGGTACCTCAAACTTCTTTAACTTCAACGAACTTAAGAACAGCAACAAGTCACACAGACTCAGTCGATCGACACTTTGATTTTATTTGAGAGAAAAATAAATGCAGAGAAAGAAAAATTTTCAGTGATTAAAAAATCAAAAATTGACTTCCTTTTATAGCCATTTTCAGCAAGGAACATGTCTGTTCAGTGAAATCTGTTCAGACCCATTTTATCCAGAAAGTTGTGTCTTTTGAAAAAAATAACAATTTTTTTTGAAAAATTGTGTCTGTTAGGAAAATAACTACTTTTTGGAAAATAACAACTTTTTGGAAAAGTAATGACTTTTCGGAATGTTACTGTTACCCGAAAATTTATAAGAGATAATATTAACAGGATTTATTTGATTTAACAAAAATTGATTAAATAAATTTTGTCCAAAAAATTTATCAATCAATCACATCATTTGCCAAATCCAAATCCAAATCCAAAGAAATGACTTTTCATTTGCACTTTGCAAATGACTTTTCATTTTCCCTCCAAAGTAGTTCCCTCACTTTTGATATTCTCTCTTTTCTTTTCCCATTCACACTTGCGAAAACCCAACAATATATATATATATATATATATATATATATATATATATATATATATATATATATTTCCGTAGCAGTAACTAACAAAAAAAATATCTCGTTCAATTTCAATTTTTCTTCCTTTTTACTTATTCTTTTTTGTTTGTTTATTTATTTTCCATTTCTTATTTCGTAATGATAAGAAAATTTTTAAAAAAGTATAAAAGAGAAGTAAAGTGTAGATTATGTATTTTAATTTGTAATTTGTAATCGTGAAAAGATAATTTATATCTAAAATTAATTATTAGAAATTTATGTAAAAACACTCAAAAATAAAAATATGAAACTAAAGAGCTGAAAAACAATTACTCTTTATTTATATAAAGGAGTTGTTGTTACAAATCAATTTTTTAGAAAAAAATTAATGATAAAAAATATATTTTATTCGATTATACTCAGAATGTGTGTGAGCAAAATATAAAGATAACTGAAATTACCATGATGTTTCCTCTATTATGTGATTTCCTTCATATCTTCGACTGCATATGAATCACATCATACACAAATAAAGACTCATTACAATTAATTTTTATTATTATTTCAGTACTAGAGAAGTATACAATATTTTATTTTATAAAAACATTGATGTTGCTTTATTGAAAAATTATAATAACATAGAAAGGATATAAAAAGTTCTATATGATTTCAAAATAAAATTTTATAAAAAAAAAATTGAAAGAAAAACATCTTTATAGTTCTCTGATGACATGACAACACAAATTTGTTAAGCATGAACTAGATTTAATTTTCTTTATTAGCATTTTTTGTGTTTTATAAAAGAAATGTTTGTTATTAAATGATAAGTATACGTAGTTGTAGTGATAATACTATTTTTAATTCTTTTGCCCTCAAATTATTTTTTTTTGAACTGATTAAGAATTTTTGAAATTAAGTAATTTTATTGCATTCACTTTATAAGTTAAATGTAAATTACCTATTTAAATAATTATTTAAATTACATTTTAAATAATTTTTTGTATATATAATGTAAAATAGTTCAATAATAACAATCAAAACTTAAAGAACTTTAGAATTGATAGTCATCAACACATTAAAGTAAATACTAAAAATCATATGGTTCGTAAGTGTGGATCCTATTTAACAACAATTCAAGATAGTTACACATTAATGTTGTAATATTGCATAATTGTTAATTATTATGTTTTGAAAAATTTAAGCTACATACTTAAATTTTATGTTTTTAAAAAAATTAAATTATGTATTTTTATAATGTGCCTATATATATCAATTTTAAAGTATATTGAGTTTAATTATCGTTATTGAAAAATTAGAATTTTATATTAAATGAAAATAATTTAAAAATATATATATATATATATATATATATATATATATATATATATATATATATATATATCCTAGTTATGTTATACTTTATTTATACACTTTAAACATATAGTAATTTAACATATGCATAAAATACATTTTTTTGAAGTATTATAATTGATAAGTAGGTATTGAGTGATCATTTATTCATTTGTTTTGAAATATCCACTTAATTAATATTATTGGAATAACTGAATTTTTTATTCATGATTAAAATTAGTGAAGTAATTTCACCATTTTCTATATATGTTAATTCTTGTGTGGAATGATTATAATATAAAAAATTAATGTGTTATTTATGGCATTGTTATAAATAAAATTATATTTAGAAATGTCTAAATTTCAATATAATTTTTTTTTTCTTTTTAAAAAATCCATTATATAGACTAATCTATACAGTTGGTTACATTTAAAGAAACGTTTAATTAAACTTTTTTTAGTCTTCGTTTAATTACTATATTTTACTAATTTTGTATTACAAAATAATTATGTATAATCTTAAGTAGATAAGATAGTCATTTGTAGTTATGAGCAATTTAATTGTCTTCTTCAATAAAAAAATTTATTTTAAGCAAAAAAATAATTTTTCATAGGTATGCATTCACCTAATGATCATATGCGTTCACCTTATGATCATAATTGAGTCAAGGAAAGCGATAGAGAAAGGAGCTAATGATCATATGCGTTCACCTTGTGATCATAATTGAGTTAAGGAAAGCGATAGAGAAAGGAGTGTATATTACGTATATGTAGAACATAATTTGGTATATAATGAAAAAATATTAATCCATAAAAAATAAAATTACAAAGATATCTTTTTAACTAAAGCGTACATTTTTTTATTAAATAAACAATATTTATTTTTAAAATAATCGGATAAACTATTCACAGACAAAAAAAATACTATACACAAAAAACATTTCATTCTTTTGGAAGCAAAATAGTTTGTGTTTAATATAGTAGTTCAAGGAGTAAGGGAAATAGAAAAAAGTTAGTTTTGTTTGGAGGGAAAAGTATTCAGGAAATAAATGCAAATATTAAAATAAGGATATTCTAGTCTTTTTATATTTCTGGCCAAACTATGATCAAATTTTTCTGGTCATTTAGCATTACTCTAACATCATACTGAGAAATATCCCAAAGCACTGCAGGTGTACATCAACCATCCTTTTTCTTTAATTTTCATCGTAAACGCTACAAGCTCCACCTTCAAACTTAATCAATCTATTCTCTCATACTAAATAAATGATATATTACCTCTCAAATAGGACGTCATTGGCAAGATAGACTACATGCTGTTGTCCCTCAGAATCATCTAGGGATAATGCCCCGTCTCTAAGTGCCTCAGCCAAAGCAGATGTAAATGGAGATTTCTGCATGAACCAATTCTTTGCACCGGGGGATTATCGGGGGTGAGGTAGGGAAGGAGATCATGGTGGAGTGGGATGAGAAAAATATTTTAAGTTTTATTTTTTAACAGTTATACTTTAATCTTTAGTTTTAACTAATATTAATAGTTTATTTAATCTTGTAACTGTGAAATATTTTTCATGTGGAATGTCACATGACAAGGTTTTTGCAAATAAAAGAGAATGAGTATTACACACAACACTTAGGCGTGTTTCTTAAATTAATAAATTTTAACTTAGCTATGAAACTCACAGTCTTAATAGTTTAGATATGACAATAAAAAAAATAACTTAAATGTGTTTTTTACACATGTCTCATATAAAATATTGAAAGTATACTTATGTTAACGATTCAACATTTTAAACTCTTGTTAATAACCCAATATAAGTGACAGTGACACCTTATATACTAGAAGTATTCAACTGTATAAGTATTCTAATATATAAAAAGTAGAAAAGTCCTATAAACCTCAATTTTTTTTCAAATTAGATTATATTCATTTATAACATACAACATCTGATTGATAACAATTGAGAAATCAGAGATAAAAAAGAGTTGAAAACTATTATGTATTTCTTGTCTTTACAATTAATAAACCTATCCATTTTTTTATATACAAAGGTAAAAGCATAATTCTAGCACAACATTATATCATATTTTGCACAATATCAATGATGTGATTGTACTTAGCTAAATTAGAATATTGTTTCGAATATTTTAGAATAATATAAGGTATTTGTAATCATATCAAATCATATCAAATCATATAAGATATTGTCACGATCCAAAATGATTCGTGAGTGGCACCCACAATTACCTTCTTAGGTAGGCGAACCAACACATCTAAACCCCAATATATGCCAATAATTCAACTATAAATAATATAAATAATGCGGAAGCTCCAAAAGATACTAAGCAACCAATTTAAATAATTTTCTAAAGTTTAATACTTATCATCCCAAAATATGATAGTCATCATGTCAAGGACATCTATTTTTAAATTACCAAGTCTATGAGTGTTTAAGAAAACCAAAATAAGCAAGAAGATGATCCATGTCCGAAATTCAATGACATCAAGACGTGAATGAGAGAACCCAGCACGAGCTAGAATTAATAGCTCACCCTGAACTCTGATGTGCTGGAGACAAGTTAGAGCTTAGGGCGAGTCGAAGTCGATGGTCCACTTGCTGCACTCCACAAAAGAACAGAGAAGAAAATACAGGTAGGGGTCAGTACAAGGAACACGTACTGAGTAGGTATCATCGGTCAACTCAAAATAGAATTCAATATATATTGAATAATAATATAAAATCAACTTCAATACTTAACAGATGGTAAGCAACAAACACATGAACCATTTGACAACAACAACATAATAGGTACACCATCAATCACAACATCAAGCATACCTATGAGGACTCATGCCTCCACACCATACTTGTTTGGAAAACAGGTTCTTTGAGATTAAGTATATTAAGTTACTTCAAGATTCCTTTCCTTTGATGTTATTGTGTCGGAACGTGACACTTCGATCCCATATATCGTATCGGAACGTGACACTCCGATCTTATAATACCGTGTCGGAACGTGACACTCCAATCAAATTATTTTATTATTTTATTTCATCAAGATCACTTTATTTAAGGCGTCATTTTAATAGAGAGGGTTCAAGATTAGAATTTCAACAGTCTCATAATTTTAGGCCAACCACACAATCAAGACATAGAACCACACAATCAAGTACATATGAGTCTTTACAATATCACTCAATACATATCAATCGCTATTGAGAGTTTATCTATCAAATAAAAATAAACCATAACCTACCTCCACCGAAGAATCGAAATCAAGCAACTACTTCTCCAATGCCTTTCCTTTCCTTATTGCCTCCGTACCCTTCCAATCTATCAAATATATAACTTATCATTGATCGCCTCTTCATAGATCTTACCATGTCCTTCGCTAAAAATTCAATAGTATGTATTACTCAACTTAAAACCACAAAAGAGCTTATCGTCACACTCGAGTTGAATATATGTACACTCTTCTCAAGTTAAACTTATATATTCTTATTTTATTTTTTTCTTTCAGTCCTTAGTTTAAAGAAAAATATTTGAACTATTTTTTTTCCTATATTGTACTTTAATTTTTGTATTCGAAGAAAAAAAATTGGTCATCTACAATAAGTTTTACAAGAATATTAGTGAAACATAAATGAATTTGATTATTAAAATAATAATTCTAAATTAGTCACTGAAACAAAAAAAATTTAAAAAAATGTGTTTGATGAAGATTAAATTTACTCATATGGGAATAAAAAAAAATAAAAAATTAGATTAATTTTTTTTCATTTCCATTAGAGGAAAAGGGTATATGTGAGTCATTTGTTTATAAGTAGAGGTATATATGAGCCACTTTCATAACAAGGGATATATCATCACTAAATGATAAAGTTGAGGGGTATATCAGACCCTTTTCCCTTCAATAAAAGAGAGACCCTACTGATTTCAACATTATTTCATCAAAAATATGAAAAAAAATGCTACTATCTCTGTTCATTTTTATTTGTTATATTACGTTTTCGAAAGCTAATTTGATTAATTTTCAAAGTTAAATTAGGTTACATTAATTTGATACTTGAAACTAAAAAAATTAGATATTCATGAACTATACAAAAAGTAATATAAATTGCAACTTTTTCCATATCAATATGATGAAAGATTACATCTTAAAATGTTAGTCAAAGTTTTTATAGTTTGACTCTAAAAAAATATGACAATTAAAAGTGGATTATGGGAGTATATTAATTGAATGAGTAATGCTAAATGACTAGAAAATTTGGTTAGAAAATTAAAAACTCCATCATATTCTTTTCATTTAAAAATAAACTGATATTTTTTCCATTTTTAATTAAAAGGTATTAAAGTTAAAGGGGGTAAAAATGTTCAAAAAGGTAAAATAAAATAGTATGAACTATGTATTTTAATTTTCTAACCGAAAAGATTTTTCCTAACTGAATTTACGAGGCAATGCATGCACACACATTGAGAAAAACATTCAAGAATATTTGAACCAGAATTTCACTATTGTCTACTGTGAAATTATAAATATAAATTTATAAGTAGTATCATTTATCTCTTAGAAAATATAGAACTTCAATAAACGAAAGGGAAAATATAGAAAAAATATCTAAAATCCATATTAAATTTAAACAATAAAAAAAGCCTAAAGAATTCACTTAATATGAAATAGAGAAAATATCATACAACATAATATTGGTAAGAATATTACACATAATATGTCAATTTTGTATTAAAATGTATAACGTAAAAGACGTTGTACACAAATATGGGCAAAAATGTATCATTGTATTATGAAGAGATAAGTATCAAAAACATATCTAAATTATTCACTCTTTTTTGAGTTTCATATCTAAACTATCACTTTTTAGTTTGAGAAATACACCTCAATGGTGTGTGTAATGCACGCTCTTTTGTTTGAAATTTTTTGACAAATGACAATCCACATAGATAAAATATTCTACCGAGATAAAAAATAAATAATAAAATATTAATATTAATTAAAAATTAAAGATGAAAATATTACTATCCATAAAAATGAAATTATTTTTCTGACCCCACTCTATCACCTCCTCCACGTATTCCCCCCCCCCCCCCGCGCGACAACCCCATCCTTTTTTAAAAAATCATTTATAAAATATTTTACCTAGATAAAAATTAAATAATAAAATATTAATATTAATTAAAAATTAAAAATCAAAGTATTACTATCCATAAAAATGTAATTATTTTTCTTACTCCACCCCACCACCTCGCCCCCAACAACCACATCGTTTTTTTAAAAAAAAAACATTTATAAAATATTTTTAAAAATTTCATACTTCCAAAAAAAAAAAAAAACCATCCGCTCATCATTCCCCTCCCCCCCCCAACACAAAGAATCTACCCCATCCTATTTAATCCTTCGCTCCTAATTTTTTTTATTTTTTTTACGTTTTTCTCATTTTATGTTAGATATGCACGTACATATATTTTTAGAAAATAATTTCTACTAGTGTACCGAATATAACATAAATAACAAAAAAATTAGAAAAAGTCTTGTGGCGGAAAGTAAAAATATTTTCAATATGTACATCTAAACACTAAAAAGATTTGGAAGCGGAGAGTTAAATTGGATGGGTAGAATTATTTTTTTAAGAAAATAAAATAATATCTAAATTAATATTTAAAGAGAGGGGGAGGAGATGAAGTAAAAAAATAAAATACTTTTATAAATTTTTTTAAAGCAAAACGAAAAACCTTAAAATAATGGGGGGGGGGGGTGAGAGGAAGTGATGGCATGGGGTAAGAAAAGTATTTTATATTTAATTTTATAAGAAATTATTATTTTTATAATAGTTTTTAATTTTTAATTTTAACTAATATTAATGATTTATTTAATTTTTATCAAGGTTGAATGTTTTGTCCATATGGAGTGTGAAGTGAAAATTCTTTAAAATAAAAGAGAGAGTGTATTATAAATACCACGATGAGAGTAGTATAAAAGGGAGAGGTGTGTTTCTCAAACTAACAAGTAATAATTTAAGTATAAAACTTAAACTCTCAATAGTTTAGGTATGAAACTCTAACTCTCATTATTTAAATATGAAACTCAAAAAAATAGTTTAGATGAATTTTTGACATTTATCTCTATTATAAACCTAAACCTTATAGTCACACAAATTATTTGGTATTAAAATTTTGTTATTAGATATTATACTTTTAATCCCTCCGTTTCAAAAAGAAAGATCTGATTTGACTTGACACGTAGTTTAAAAAAATAAAGAAGACTTTTGAATCTTATCGTCCTAAATTAAAGTTGTATGAAATGTACAAAACTGTCCTTTAATCTTGTGGTCTTAAACATGCCACATGGAAAGTTGAAATTAAAATGTTACCAAATAAAGAAAAAAATCATTCTTTTTGTAGACTAAAAGAGAATGGAAGCCATTATTTTTAAAACGGAGGGAATACTATTTTTGTATGTGTTAGGTGACGACGACTCTTGCATCTCTAACCCCATTATAAAATGCTTCCTATAAAAAACCTAGCTAGGGGCATTATTTAGTGTTCAAGATTATTTATATTAATTGAGTATTTCAAAATGTGGGAAACTTTTAAATTTCGAAGAGCATTCAACTTTGTCAAGTATCACAATTAGCTTACATAAAGCTTTACCATTAGAAAATGATCTTATATATACTTCTACCGTTCCAAAATATTGTAATGACCCGGAAGGTCATTTTTGGAAATTTTAAATATTAGTGTAACTTGAGTTAATTAATCGATAGTTTATGGGCTAAAGTGATAATTTATTTAAGACCCTATACCATTTAGACTATATTTAATTAAATATGTGGGTAAAACCTATCACTTTTAGTACTTAAATAATTAAAAAAAAAAAAGGGGGCGAAGGGTTCTCTGCGGCTTACGAACTGCTAGGTAAGTTTTCTTCTCCTTTAAATTTTCTTTATTTCTGCACATAGATGTGTGCATATTAGTATATAATAAATTATATATATATGTGTGTATAACAATGAAAGCAGATTGAATGTAAAAAAAAAACAACACGTGAACAGTAAAGAAAACAAAAGACCATTTGAATCATGGATCAATGATTGGTTCATGATGAGCCAATCATTAGTGGGTCAATGATTGGTTCATAATGAGCCAATCATTAGTGGGTTGAAAAGGAAAAAATATATATATATATATATATATAGTGCAGAATACGTTAATGGCATCAATAGGCGTAAATTTTCAGAAAAATTAGTTATTATATTATGGTTCAAGTTTTGATATATTGGTATGTAATTTAAATAGTAGATGAATAAAATTTTGTGAGTACCATTTAAATTATGACGTTGGAAAAATTTGGGATGCAATTCTAAACTTGAAACTTGAAAACTATGATAGTGTAAATTTTAATTGACATCAAGAATTACAAACTTGATTATAGATTTGGAGTGTATTTTTAGGTCAAGGTTAAACACATAAAAGTGTGAGTGTTGTTAGTTCTGAAACCTTGTTGTGAATATGTACTTGAATAGATTCAATTGGTTCAGAAGCGCAACGGAAAGGGAAGGCTCAAGTCCAAGAGTAATATTCGATTGGCTAAGGCAAGTGGATTTCTAAACTCTTGTTAAGCGTATGAAATTCGTGCATCTTCTTGTGTGGTGTTGAGAACGATTTGGAGACTTGTTGCTTATTTATTACTGTTGTATTCCTTGCTGTAAATTGTGTTTTGTTATCAAAATGGTTATCTCCTCATTTTCATTTGAGCATGTCAATTGCATTGTATCTGACACATGATTGTGGTATAAGGATGTATCATTTCGAGGGTCGTATCGCGCGCCGCGATGGATATTATATTCGAGGGACGTATCGCGCACTGCAAAGGTTACTATTATCGAGGGTCGTGTCGTGCGCCGCGACAAATGCATGGACAGATATGTCCCCCATGGGTCCCGGACTGAGAGACAGCGGGTGTGTATCGTTAAGAAAGACATGCATCACGATATTTGACATTGCATCTCATGGCATTGCACATTTTATTATTGATGAACTTGAACATGTGTTTTGCTGATCTTGTGATTGTTTCTCTATGAAGTTTGTGATTGTTGAATATTGAGTTGTTATTGAGAATGTGTAAACTGATAGAGTGTGGTTATTGGGTGGTGTGTTTGGTAAACTGTTAGGCTGTAGCGTGGAGGTTTAGATAGGGTGTAAGGAGTACCTGTATTTTGTTCACTTAACTTGTGTTTAGAGGTTTGCTTGTTGGGTACCGCGTGGTTGGTACTCACCCCTTGCTTCTACAAATTTGTGTAGGTTACGAGCCGGAATTTTTGTGATACCTTCCATTCTCTTCGTTTCCGAGGCATCTTGTGGAGGATTGTGAGGTAGCTGTTTGTCATCTCAGCGAACTTTCCTACTCCAGTTTATGACTTTGAGGCAGTTCAGAGTTTCTCTATTATTGCAGCTCCATTGACTAGATTGACTCGACGATGTGAGTTTTCAGTGGTCTGATGAGTGTGAGGAGAGCTTTCAAAAGCTCAAGACTTTGTTGACTTCTGCTCCTGTGTTGACTCTACCTGAGGAGGGTGTAGACTTTACTGTGTATTGTGATGCTTCAGGAGTTGGTTTGGGTGGTGTGTTGATGCAGAAGGGGAAAGTGATTGCTTATGCTTCTAGGCAGTTGAAATCCCATGAGAAGAACTACCCTACTCATGATTTGGAGTTGGCGGCTGTGGTATTTGTACTTAAGTTATGGCGTCATTATTTCTATGGGGTGCATTGTTAGATCTTCACTGATCATCGGAGTCTTCAATATATCTTTAGCCAGAGGGATTTGAACTTGAGGCAACGGAGATGGCTTGAGTTGCTGAAGGACTATGATGTGACCATTCTGTATCATCCAGGAAAGGCCAGTGTTGTGGCCGATGCTCTGAGTAGGAAGACTCCTAGCATGGGGAGTCTTGCAGCGCTTAGTATTACGGAGAGACCATTGGCTAGAGATGTGCAGATATTAGCTAAAAGTCTTGTCCGCTTGCAGATTTCAGAAGACAGTGATGGGATGATTGCTTTTATTGAGGCTCGATCTTCTTTAGTCGAGAAAATCCGTGCACACCAGTTTGATGATGAAAAATTATGTCTCATTCGAGACAAAGTATTGAGAGGGGAAGCTAAGGAGGCTGTCCTTGATTCTGATGGTGTATTGCGGATCGGAGGCAGAATTTGTGTGCCCAGGACAGGCGATTTGATTAGATTGATTCTTGAGGAGGCCCATTGTTCTCGGTATTCCATCCATCCGGGAGCGGCGAAGATGTATCATGATCTGAGTCAGCATTACTGGTGGTGTGGGATGAAGAGAGATATTTCAGACTTTGTTTCGAGGTGTTTGACTTGCCAGCAGGTCAAGTGTGAGCACCAGCGGCCCGGGGGTGTATCTCAGAGGATGCCTATTCCTACTTGGTAGTGGGAGCGGATTACTATGGACTTTGTTGTGGGTTTGCCTACCAAAGTGGGTGGTTATGACTCTATTTGGGTTGTTGTTGATAGGCTGACCAAGTCTGCCCACTTCATCCCGGTTCGGGTAAAGTATACAGCAGAAAAGTTAGCCGAATTATATATCAGTCAGATTGTGCGACTACATGGAGTTCCTGTTTCTATCATATCAGATCGAGGTTAACAATTTACTTCTCACTTCTGGAAGGCATTACAACATGGTCTGGGTACTCAGTTAGATATGAGTACGGCATTTCACCCTCAGACAGATGATCAATCTGAGCGGACCATTCAGGTATTGGAAGATATGCTTCGAGCGTGTGTGATCGATTTTGGTGCAAGATGGGATCGACATTTACCCTTAGCGGAGTTCGCCTATAATAACAGTTATCACTCTAGTATCCAAATGGCCCCATTTGAGGCATTGTATGGTAGACGGTGTAGATCTCCTATTGGTTGGTTTGATTCAGCGGAGATGGACTCTTTGGATACAGACTTGCTTAGAGATTCTATGGAGCAAGTTCGTATGATTCAGTATAGATTATTGACAGCTCAGAGTCGACAAAAGAGTTATGCAGACCGGAGAGTTAGAGCCTTGGTGTTTATGAAGGGTGATCATGTTTGGCTTCGAGTATTACCCATGAAGGGTGTGATGAGGTTTGGAAAGAAGGGCAAGCTTAGCCCTAGGTTCGTTGGACCTTTTGAGATTTTGAGCCGAGTGGGAGAGGTGGCCTATAAGTTGGCCTTGCCACCTAGTTTGTCGGCAGTTCATCCTGTTTTCCATGTCTCTATACTTCGGAAGTATATTCCGAATGAATCTCATGTGATTTCACTCGATTCTGTGGAGCTGGGTCCAGACTTGACATTTGAGGAGGAGCCTATAGCTATTTTGGATAGGCAAATTCGAAAGCTTAGGACCAAAGAGATTGCTTCAGTGAAGGTGCAATGGAAGCACCGATCAGTGGGAGAGGCAACTTGGGAGACAGAGTCTGACATGCGTGCCAGATATCCTCAACTTTTTGAAGCATCAGGTACTTTCTTTTACTTTATGTTCGAGGACGAACATGATTTTTAGTGGTGGATAATGTAATGACCCGGAAGGTCATTTTTGGAAATTTTAAATATTAGTGTAACTTGAGTTAATTAATCGATAGTTTATGGGCTAAAGTGATAATTTATTTAAGACCCTATACCATTTAGACTATATTTAATTAAATATGTGGGTAAAACCTATCACTTTTAGTACTTAAATAATTAAAAAAAAAAAGGGGCGAAGGGTTCTCTGCCGCTTACGAACTGCTAGGTAAGTTTTCTTCTCCTTTAAATTTTCTTGATTTCTGCACATAGATGTGTGCATATTAGCATATAATAAATTATATATATATGTGTGTATAACAATGAAAGCAGATTGAATGTAAAAAAAAAAACACGTGAACAGTAAAGAAAACAAAAGACCATTTGAATCATGGATCAATGATTGGTTCATGATGAGCCAATCATTAGTGGGTCAATAATTGGTTCATAATGAGCCAATCATTTGTGGGTTGAAAAGGAAAAAAAATATATATATATATAGTGCAGAATACGTTAATGGCATCAATAGGCTTAAATTTTCAGAAAAATTAGTTATTATATTATGGTTCAAGTTTTGATATATTGGTATGTAATTTAAATAGTAGATGAATAAAATTTTGTGAGTACCATTTAAATTATGACGTTGGAAAAATTTGGGATGCAATTCTAAACTTGAAACTTGAAAACTATGATAGTGTAAATTTTAATTGACATCAAGAATTACAAACTTGATTATAAATTTGGAGTGTATTTTTAGGTCAAGGTTAAACACATAAAAGTGTGAGTGTTGTTATTTCTGAAACCTTGTTGTGAATATGTACTTGAATAGATTCCATTGGTTCAGAAGCTCAACGGAAAGGGAAGGCTCAGTCTAAGAGTAATTATTCGATTGGCTAAGGCAAGTGGATTTCTAAACTCTTGTTAAGCGTATGAAATTCGTGTATCTTCTTGTGTGGTGTTGAGAACGATTTGGAGACTTGTTGCTTATTTGTTAGTGTTGTATTCCTTGCTGTAAATTGTGTTTTGTTATCAAAATGGTTATCTCCTCATTTTCATTTGAGCATGTCAATTGCATTGTATCTGAGACATGATTGTGGTATAAGGATGTATCATTTCGAGGGTCGTATCGCGCGCCACGATGGATATTATATTTCGAGGGACGTATCGCGTGCCGCGAAGGTTACTATTATCGAGGGTCGTGTCATGCGCCGCGACAGATGCATGGACAGATATGTCCCCCATGGGTCCCGGACTGAGAGACAGCGGGTGTGTATCGTTAAGAAAGACATGCATCATGATATTTGACATTGCATCTCATGGCACATTTTATTATTGATGAACTTGAACATGTGTTTTGCTGATCTTGTGATTGTTTCTCTGTGAAGTTTGTGATTGTTGAATATTGAGTTGTTATTGAGAATGTGTAAACTGATAGAGTGTGGTTATTGAGTGGTGTATTTGGTAAACTGTTAGGCTGTAGCGTGGAGGTTTAGATAGGGTGTAAGGAGTACCCGTATTTTGTTCACTTAACTTGTGTTTAGAGGTTTGCTTGTTGGGTACCGTGTGGTTTGGTACTCACCCCTTGCTTCTACTAATTTTTGTAGGTTACGAGCCGGAATTTTTGTGATACCTTCCATTCTCTTCGTTGCCGAGGCATCTTGTGGAGGATTGTGAGGTAGCTGTTTGTCATCTCAGCGAACTTTCCTACTCCAGTTTATGACTTTGTTTTTACTTGAAAGACAACTTCATTTAGACTTCTATTTTGTTCCAATTCTAATTTTTACATTAGAGGCTTGTACACGTGACAACCTGGTTTTGGGGATTGAATTAATATGACTTGGTTTTCTTTTATAGAAATTGTTGTTGGATTGTCATTTACTTCCGCACTCTGTTAGATATTGGGTTTTAGGCTGACTTGTCTTGGTGGGATAAGACGAGTGTCATCACACCCATTTCGGGTCATGACAAATATATATATATGAGTTTTTTGTATGACAATAAAATATATGTAAGTTACTTTTATAATGAATGTTATATTAATTCTAAATTATAAAATTAGAGGTATATCGAACTCTTTTCCCTTAAAAAATAAATAAATGAGACATATGTCATGATACTTAGGCATTGCTGGTCGAGAATTTGGTTAGATAAAAAGGCCTGATATAATCTTCAATTGTTTGATTCAGTTCTAAATTGAATTATTTTGCTAATTTTTAAAATTGAGGTATAAATCATGTATATAAAACAGTACGATCTATTTTTATTCCTTTTTAAAAAGAAATCAAAATATTGTAGCCAAACACAACTACAAATTTAAAAGTTTAAATAAAATAAAATATTTTTTGATTTTCAGACTAAACACAGTGTAATAGAGGAGGGCCAACCATGTCAGTTTTTATCATTTTCCAAATAAAAAAAGGTAAAAAATGTTTGGCAAGACAGGTTTTTGGGCACGAAATGGCACGAGCAACTATTTTGAGATATTTTCGTAATTTCTCTGAAAAGCTAAGGGTGATTGAGTAAGTTCAATAATTTCTTGTATCCAAATTACCCTCAAATGTAAAATCACTTTCAATACTTTTTAAAAGGGAAAATTATGCGGTTTTTATACTACATAATTATTCATCATAGCTATACTTTGTTATAATTACCACTCGCGACTAATATTATACATTAATTATGTGGGCGGACTTCAATTCTGTATAATAAGTCACGTTTGTATATGTATAATTCGCTAAAATATACAAATGTATTTGTATAATATACAATTATCTAATCGATATACACATAAAATTCACCTCTCTCCAACTCTTTTTCCTCTCTCGTTCGCTTCTCTCCTCCCTTTCCCAATCTCGTTCGCCTCTCTCCTCTCTCTCCCAGTCTCGTTTTCCATATATACAATTACATATGTATAACATACAATTGTCTAACCTATATACATATACAATTCACCTCTCTCCCACTCTCTACCCTCTCTCGCTAGCCTCTCTCCCAATCTCGCTCACCTCTCTCCTCCTTCTCTCAATGTCTCTTGCCATATACAAATACATATGTATAATAATACAATTATCTAATCAATATACATATACAATTCACCTCTCTCTCGGTTTTGCCCTCTCTCACTCGCCTCTCTCCTCTCTCTCTCAGTCTCGCTCGCCTCTCTCCACTCTATAAGATGTAGTTACGAATTGTAATTATCAAGCTATAGCCAAGGAGAGTAAATAGGCTATTTTTGAGTGGCTATATGTGAAAGTTTCCAGTTTTAAAATCACTTCTCTTAAAAGTAAAACAACTTCTGAAAAGTCCAACATATAATTACTATTATTTTTCATATCACATTACCCAAGAAACTTATATTTAGTGTCATACTCTATTGAAATGTAGATCTATTCTTTTTGTCAGGTTTACTTCTATTTCTACTATTTTGGGTAAATGCGCCTTTTTGTTTCCTTTTCACTGATAATTACCATTTTCAATCATAAATGAAAAACAATTCCGAATTGAGTAAAGTATATTTGTTTTGAAACTTTTGGTTTTTATTAATTTTTTTTTATTTTTTTGTTTTATAATTATAGAGTACGTGTATGTATAAAATTTAAGTATTCCAATCTTTTATATATTAAAGTGGGCATTAATGTGCAAATTTTACCATTTGACTTCGCGGTAGTTCATACCCGATAATACAAGAATAGTTGAAGATTGGAATATTTGAAGGACGAGTGAAATTAAGCTGCGAAAGCACTGTGGAGTCATTTTATTATTAAGTGCATGTGGATGTAAAAAAAATTGTTACTTAAACAACAATGTATCTTATGCTAGCAATGTTTTTTATGGGTTTGACTTTGTAATAGCAAAACATATTCATTTGTTAAGACGATTTTGTGATGTTATTTTCATTTAGCATTGTATGTGTTTTGGGATTGAGCTATTTTTTGCACTGCCTTTTGGTTTGGCCTTTATTTTTGATATTTATCTACATTATGGATTGAGCCTGTAAACTTAATTATTTTTGTTTACTAATTTATAAAAATTAATTAAGTATAAATAATATATTGCTTCTGATTATCAATTAATGTTATTGAAGCGCGAAAGGTTAAAGCATAAACGGTTAGTCCATATTTAAGGAGTTTGAGGCTAGGTTATAAGTACCCCATTTTAGTTATATATATTTTAAAAGTCTTTATTTGAATCCTTTTTACATAAATTGATGATCCTTCATTAGTATAAGTCGAATCATTATGATGTTTTACAATTGTAAATCATATAGTATTATATGAGTTATGCTCCGTTACAAATACAAGTTAATTGAATGTGATTATATATGCATTATCAAGCTATAATTGTAATACAATTATTTATGGTACATGTCAATCATGAATCAATTTTTCTTCACATTTTAGGATTGATTAGACCATATTTATTGATAATATCTCATTTTATATAATTTCATAGTGATTTTCATTAAACAACTGATATGAGATAAAGTAAATTCATTTTCTTTTCTGAATATGAACAAATGCTATTGCAGTGCGAAGGTTTAACGTTAATTGATTGGTCTATAGTTTACCTCACACCTCGAGCCTACACCCTGGGCAAAACTGACACTTGGTGACTATTTCTGGCCTCGAGCGAATCCTTGACCTGACTTACTTAAATCAACGGAGGACAACAATAATACTTATAAGAATGAAAGATCTTAACTGAACTGAACAATAATATTGTCTAGAAAGTTTAAATGATTAAACATTCAAACTGGCCAAAATGGAAACCAAGTCTTTAACATGAGAATGAAAAGTAAAGACTACTGGACTACTAAATGTCTATGAAGCCTCTAAACTGATAGAGATGAATGTTCAATGCAATAAAGAGATGTCCCCCGAAATGCAAGGAGGCTCACCAATTGATCTGGAGTGGTCAACTGGATCAACATTGCGCTCGATGCCAATCCTCGTTACATGCGTCTGCATCATTATACGATGCAGGCTGAATATATGAGTATGCAAGTTGGAAATCTAAAAAATACTTAGGCTTAAAAAGGAGTAAGAATGAATATTCACCTTGACTCTGCTCAACTCAGTTAAAAGAAATTGCAATATAAAGAAATTTTTACTGAAAACATGCTGAAAACTCTGAATGTGTACAAGTATACTATAATATCTGAGATCTATATAAAAATACAATAATTGATGTATATGAAAATACAATACTGCTGTGGTAGATTCTCTAACCGATAACCATAACTTAAGAGCACTGATGATACAAAGTTACTCGGGCCACGCAACCCGACCATCGTAACTTTGCCAGAATATAGGACATGAACTGCCTAATCGATCCACTAGTAAACTATGAAGAGGGTTCATCTAAACAGTATGACTCTTTTCTGCCCAAGATGTCTTCATGGTTTAAATGGAGACTTGAGTTAATCTGAACTCGCATTCCCATATCGATGCTCAATACTACTCCCAAACAATATATATATTGGCTCCTATGTTTTTTAAAAATACTGATTTTTGTGATTTGAGATTAATGCTCAAAACATAGATTTTAAAAAGCTCTCTTGGAAATCATAATTTCCCCTTTCTTCTATTAAGACTAGTCATGGGTTCTATGGAAGTGTATCTTCCTTTATTTCTCAAAAGTTTGAAAACCTTTTCATTTAAGCTCTGAGGGACTACTTAGTTCCCCATATAACTCTTGAGAAATGAACTAAACTTTACTATTTACTTAACATGAACTTTAAGTCTTAAAACAAAGTGAAAATGTTTGTGAAAGACTTTAACCTTCAATCTTCCTTTAATACGAAACTTGAGCCTTGAAACGAAGTTAAAATGTTCAGACAAGACCCTTGGAAACTTTAAGAAATTTTACTTCATAGCTTTAGACTTGACTTCTTAACTCTCTTCATTTTGGTTTTAACTTTCCTTGAATAAATTATGGATTCAAGGTCTCGAATTAAGTTATTTTATGATATCTAGATATTTAGAAGTCACTTGAAGTAATTAGAATCATTGGAAGACGTTAATGTACCTTAGAAGGGCTTAAAAGGCTAAACTATGAAAACTGAACGAAAAACGTCGGGTTGGGCGTACTGGTGGCGTGCCACGCAAACCTCAATTGACTGAGACCTGGTTCTGGTGCACTGGTGGTGTGCCATGCCAGACATTGGTTGATTTATGCTAGTTTCTGATGTACAGCAGATGCGCCGCGCCTGCCCCTACCCAGGTGTGTCTGACCAATTTTTTCAACTCATTTTCTATCTCCAAATTCTCCAAAACTTCCTAGTTCTTTCACTTAATTCTGGGAACCCTTGGTACTATCAAAATATACTGAATTACTCTCAAAATAACTCGAAGTAATAAGAATCAAACCAGCAATGGCAGACAACAATCCGATCAACAAAAAATCAAAACTTTCTTTCAAGATCTTAATTTCTAACATGAAGTAAACCCATAAATTTGCTTAATTGAAATAAATTGGTGTGTGGGTGAAGTATCCAACACAAAAGATCCCACATACCTTAAAGGGATGCCCCCGACGAAATCCACGCAACGATTCTTGGCGTTCTTGCTTCTTCTTCTCCTTTCTCGTATTTTTTTCTCTTATATCAAAACCCTAACTTGTTTACTAAATGCGTAAACTGAATGGGATTATATTGGACCACAAATTTTACCCAAATAACGAAATTAAATGATTGGGTAAGGAAAAGACAAAAACACCCTTAACAAATCCGGATTGGACTTTTTATGTTCAATAGCCCAACTTCAAAAAGTCATATCTCCCTCATACAACCTCGAAATTTTTTAAACTCGATTCTGTTAGGAAGATATTGGGAAGATATTTCCATGCATATAAAGAAATCACCCTAACTTCTCCGGATTTGGAAGTTATGTCCGTTTGAAAATAACCAAAACTCACTTTTGAAAATTTGGAAATTTTCCAGATTTCCCTATTTATTTCCAAAAACAATTATTCTTGGTCTCTTAGCTTAAACTTAGTTGTTTCAAGTAACGAGATGTTACAATATCTCCCCTTTGGAAACATTCATCCTCGAATGAGAACTCTTTCACTAAGCAAAGAGTAGTAACACCATTTCAGCACTCAACAAACAAAAACAAGTAATAACATGCTTACACATACTCTTATAAGTGCTAAGAAGAGATGTGGATATCTCTTATTCATATCTTCCTCAGCTTCCTAGTCGTTTATTCAACAAATTGGTTCTTCCAAAGGACCTTGACTGAAACAACTTCTTTTGTCCTCAACTTGCAAACTTGACGATCCAGAATCTAAACCGGAACTTCCTTATAGGATAGGTTATCCTTAATCCAAACATTCGTTGTTGGTATTATAAATGAAGGATCACCTAAGCACTTCTTCAACATAGAAATATGATATCGGATGAACCGCTTCTAACTCTTGAGGTAGCTCCAAATCATAATCCACATTACTTACTCTCTTGGAGATTCTGTAAGGACGAATATATCGGGGACTTAGTTTCCCCTTCTTACCAAACCTCATAACACCCTTCATGGGTGAAATCTTAAGATACACCCAATCATCCACCTCAAAATTTAATGTCCTTCTCCTAACATATGTGTAGGACTTTTGACGACTTTGTGCCATCTTCAAACTTTCTTGAATAACTTTCACCTTCTCCGTATCTTGGAGAACTAGATCTGGTCCTATCGAACCTGCTTTACCAACCTTGAACAACCTAATAGGATATTAACATCTTCTCCCACAAAGAGCTTCATAAGGAGCCATTTGGATGCTCGAATGGTAACTGTTATTGTAAGTGAACTCAATGAGAGGTATGTGATCATCCCAATTCCCCTTGAAGTCGATCACACAAGCTCTTAAAAGATCTTCTAGGGTATGGATAGTACGCTCTACTTGTCCATCCATCTGAGAATGAAAAGCAGTGCTTAAGTTCACCTTCTCACCCAAACCTTTGTGGAAAGATTTCCAGAATTGTGCTGTAAATTGTTCCCATCTATCTGAAATAATGGAGTCCGAAACTCCATGTAATCCTCACTACTTCTTGAAGGTACAACTTGGCATAATCTTCTGCCAAATAGGTAGTCTTTACGTGCAAGAAATGGGCTGACTTCGTCATTCTGTCGACAATCAACCAAATAGAATCTATTGCCTTCGAGATTTTGGCATGCCTGTGATGAAATCTATATTAATCATCTCACAATTCCATTCCGGAAGTTCTATACTTTGAGCTAAACCTCCAGGCCTTTGGTGCTCCACTTTCACTTGCTGACAATTTGAACACTTGGCATTACACTCAACAATATCTTTCTTCATGCTTTCCCACTAATATACTTCGCTCAAATCGCGGTACATCTTGGTGGAACCCGGATGAATGGAAAATCTGGAGCTATGAGCCTTCTCCAAGATCATTTCTAGGAGTCCATCCACCTTAAGTAAAGATACTCTGCCTTGATACTTCAGCACAACATCTCCCCCTTGTTCAAAAGCCAATACTCTTTGATTATGGACAATTGCCTTTAAATAAATCAAAATAGGGTATTGGTCTTGCTTCTCTTTCACCTCTGACAGTAATGATGATTCAACCCCATTGATCACCACTACGCCTCCTTCTATGTAATCCATAATCAGACCCCAAACGTGCAAGTTGGTGCACATCTTTAGCTAACTCTCCCTTCCCTTCTTCGACATGGGAAATACTTCCCATGGACAAACTTCTTAAGGCATCAACAACCACATTAGCCTTACCTGGGTGGTAAAGGATACTCATGTCATAATCGTTGAGTAATTCCAACCACCTTCTCATCTGAGGTTCAGCTCTTTCTAGGTGAACACATATTGGAGGCTCTTATGATCAGTGAATATATCAACTTGAAGACCATACAAATAGTGAGGCCATGTATTCAAAGCAAACACTACTAGAACCAATTCTAAATCATTTGTTGGGTAATTCTTCTTATGAACCTTCAGCTGTCTAGAGTCATAAGCTATAACCTTGCCATTATGCATCAATACATAGTCCAAGCCAACTCTTAATGCATCACACTGCAAAGCCTTGAGTACCCTTGGGTAAGGTCAAAACCAGAGCGGTAGTCAATGTCCTTTTCAATTCCTGAAAGTTCTTCTACCAAGCTTCAGGCTATTGAAACTTGATTGTCTTCTAAGTTAGATTGGTCAAAGGATGTGAGATGGATGAGAATTCTTCAACAAATCTCCTACAATAGTCAACCAAGCCTAAGAAACTCCTTATATTTGTTGGAGATGTGGGTCTAGGCCAACTCTGAACTGCTTTTATCTTCTGAGTGCCAACTCTAATCCCTTCACCAGAAAAAATGTGGCCTAAGTATGCAAATGACTTATGCCAAAACTCATACTTGGAGAACTTGGCATATAACTCCTTATCTCTCAATGTCTGTAGAATAATCCTGAGGTGACTAGCATGATCTTCTTCATTCCTATAATAAACCAGTATGTCATCAGTGAAGACAATGACAAACAGACCAAAGTAACTTTTGAAGACTCTGTTCATAAGATCTATGAATGCTGCGGGTGCATTTTTTAAACCAAAGGACATAACCAAAAACTCATATGCCCATACCTTTTTTTAAAAGTTGACTTTGGAAAATCGCATTACCTTACTTTAAACCGATGATAGCCTGATCTGAGGTCTATCTTGGAAAAGCAATAAGCACCCTGAAGTTGATCAAAAATATCATCTATCCTTGGAAGAGGGTATTTATTCTTGATGGTCACCTTATTCAATTGGCGGTAGTCTATACACATCCTAAGGGACCCATCCTTCTTTCTTACAAACAAGACCAGAGCTCCCCAAGGTGAGACACTTGGTCGAATGAAGCCTTTATCTAAGTCTTTCAATCGTTCTTTTAGCTCTTTTAACTTTGATGGTGCCATTCTGTATGGCGGAATGGAGATAGGACGAGTATCTGGGATGATGTCTATGCCAAAGTCTATCTCTCTTTCAGGAGGGGCTCCGGGTAGATCAACAGGAAAGACTTTTGGAAATTCATTAACTATTGGAATTGATTGAAGGTAAGGTACCTCAACACTTGAGTCATTAACTCAGACTAAGTGATAAATACACCCCTTAGAAACTAACTTTCTTGCCTGTAGATATAAAATGAAACGACCCTTAGGCACTGCTGAACTACTACTCCACTCTATAATTGGATCATTAGGAATCTGAAACTTGACAACTTGAGTTCAACAATCTATTGATACATAACAGGAACGGATCCAGTCCATACCTATAATGACATCAAAATCTACCATGTCTAACTCTATTAAATAAACCACGGTACTCTTGCGACAGACGAAAAGAGGACAATCACGATACGCCCTTTCTTTTAGAATTGATTCACGAACAAGTATGGAAATACTAAATGGTTCTCTAAGTTGCTCAGGAGAAATCTCAAAGTTCATATCAACATAGAGAGTTACAAAAAATGAACTTGATCCTGGATCGAATAAAGTCAAAGACTCGAATCACCCAAAGACAACATCCGGTGAATTCTCTTGTTCTTGGTGATTATTTAGAGCATACAAGCGGTTTGTTTCTCCGCCAGTACCAGAAGTAGCTCCCCTAGGTGTAGCTCTGTCTGGTGGAGCAACAGATGAAGACTGAGCTCTATTTCCCCCATTACCACCGCTTTGCTTACTCTTTGGACATTCTCTCATGAAATGCATGGTGTGACCACACTTGAAACAATCCGCGGATCCTATACGATAGATGCCAGAGTGATTCCTACCAGACCTGGCACATTCAGGAGGCTTACTACCTCCTTGCACCACACTACCCTGTGAATATACAGGTCTAGCTCGGGAGTTCTGGTTATGATGCTCAACTCTATCTCTGGGCGCAGGTGCACTAGTAAATGATGGTACATGCCCTCTCTGTTTCTGAAATTGTTGTCAGCTTAAAGCACCTTAATGCTGCTCAGACTCATTCGACTTTTTGCTCCTGTACTCTTTTCTATCCCTCAGCTTTTCCTCTTAAACTTGCTGAACATAAACCATTAGCCTTGATATGTCCATGTCGCTAATCAACATTCCAGCCCTGCCTTCAGTACTTGATGGATGACCCAATCTAGCAATAAACAAACTCATTTTACTCCTCATGTCCTTCACCACCTCAGGAGCATAGCAAGACAACTGGGTGAACTTTAGCCCATACTCGTGCACACTCAAGGAGTCTTGTTTCAGAGTAAGGAACTCCCTTACCATGGCTTCCTTCAGCTCTTGAGGAAAGAACCTCCCAAAAAGGCTTCTTCGAAGCAAGCCCAACTTGGATGTTGTGCATCCTTAACTCTGCCTCCCTTCCATTGGTCAAACCAAGTGCTAACCACATTCTTCAGTTGGTATGCAACTAATTCAACCCTCTCAACATCAACCACATACATTCCTCAAACACTTTCTTCAACTCCTCTACAATGTTTTCCGGATCCTCAGTAGCGCTTGATCCGGTGAAGCTAGGAGGATTCATTCTCAAAAGCTCATGACCCCTTGAGGTGTCAACCCCTTCTTGTCGAGCTTCTCTCTGTTGACCGACTTTATTGGTTACTACCTGACTTAATATCAGTCTAGGTTCCTATAATTCGGCATTGTAACCTCTCCTTGGGGTTGAACATTCAGTACATTAGGAATCTCTTGTTCATTAATATTTATTTGAGTTGGAAGACCTCTGACTGCTCTTCATGGAGGCATGATAATATGAAAATACGCATAAGCATGAATTAGAGACAGACTGTTAGAGATAAGATCTACACACAAAAATAATATGAAAGAAGTGAAACATTCTTAAATGTTGTAGCCTTCTAATCATAGATGTGGCGTGCTTCACACCAATGACTAAGACTCTATAGAGACGGCTTCATAGACTCCCTAGAAATCTTGAACTCTGCACTCTAATACCAAGTTTATCATGCCTCAAGCCTACACACTGGGCGAGACTGGCTCTCGGTGACCAATTCTGGCCTTGAACGAACCCTTGGCCTGGCTTACTTAACTTAGCAAAAGACAACAATCATACTTACAAGAATGAAAGAACTTAAATAAATTGAACAAAATATTGTCTAGAATGTTTTGAAGATTTAAACATTCAAACTGGCCAAAACGGCAACCAGTCTTTAACATGAGAATGAAAAGTAAAGACTACTGGACTACTAAATGTCTACAAAGCCTTTAAACTGATTGAGATGAATGTTGGGAGAAACCCTACAACATTCTACTGAACTAATATAGAAAGCAATAAATAGATGTACGCTGGAATGCAAGGAGGCTCAACAATTGACTCTGGAGTGCTCACTGGATCAATGGTGCACTGGATGTCGATCCTCACTACGTGCATCTATATCATGATACGATGCAGGCCAACTGACATCAGTACATTGAATGTACGAGTATGAAAGTTGGAAAGCTAAACAACACTTAGGATTGAAAAGGAGTAAGAATGAATACTCACCTTGGCTCTGATCAACTCATGATCTACTAACTCTTATTCAATATATGCAGTTAAAAGAAATTGCAATATAAAGAAATTTTGATTGAAAATATGCTGAAAACTCTGAATGTATACAAGTATACTACAATATCTGAGATGTATATGAAATACAACAACTGATCTATATGAAAATACAATACTGTTGTGGGAGATTTCTAACTGACAACCATCACTTAAGAGCTACAATGATGATACAGTGTTACTCGGCCTACGTTGCTAGACCATCCTAACTTTACCCGAGCATAGGACTTGAGCTTCCTAATGGATCCACTAGTAAACTATGAAGAGGGTTAATCTAAAAAGTATGACCCTTTTCTACCCATGATGTCAACATGGTTTACAGAAGACTTGATTTAATCTGAACTCGCATCCCCACATCGGTGCCCAATACTACTTTCTATATATATATATATATATATATATATATATATATATATATATATATATATATATACATACGTACAGACTCTTATGTTTTTAAAACATATTTATTTTTTTTATTTGAGATTAGTGCTCAAAACATAGATTTCAAAAAGCTCTCTTGAAAATCATAGCTTTTCATTTCTTGTAGTAAAACTAGCCACGGGCTCTGCGGAAGTCTAGCTTCCTTTCTTTCCCAAGAGTTTGAAAAAGTTTTAATTTAAGCTTTGAGGGACTACTTAGTTCCCTATATAACTTTTGAGAAATGAACTCAACTTTACTCTTTACTCAACATGAACTTTAAGTTGTAAAACAAAGTGAAACGTTTGTGAAAGACTTTAACCTTTAATCTTCATTTAAATATGAAACTTGAGCCTTTAAACGAAGTCAAAACGTATAGACAAGACCCTTGGAAACTTTAAGAAACTTTACTTCATAGCTTTAGACTTAACTTCTTAGCTATCTTGACTTTGGTTTTAACTTTCCTTGAATAGATTATGGATTCAAGGTTTCGAATTAAGTTCTTTGATTATTTCTAGGTATTTCAAAGTCATTTGAAGTGATTAGAACCATAGGAAGGCGTTAATGTACCGTGGAAGGGGTTAAAAGGCTAAGCTATGACAATTGGACGAAAAAGGCCTGGTTCTGGCGCACTGGTGACGCGTCGTGCCATGCCTTGGTTGACTGAGGCTTGTGTCTGGTGTTTAGTAGGCGCGGCATACCTGCCCCTACCCAAGTGCATCTGACAAATTTTTTCAACTCGTTTTCCATCTGCAAATTCTCCAAAACTTCCTAGTTCTTTCACTAAATGCTGGGACCCTTAGTACTATCAAATCTACTAAATTCCGCTAAAATTATCTAGAGAAACAAGAATAAAATCAACAATGGCAGCCAACAATCCAATAAAAAAAATTGAAAATTTCTTTCAAGATCTTAATTTCTAACATGAAGTAAACCCATAAATTTTCTGAATTGAAATAAATTGGTGTGTGGGTGAAGTACCCAACACAAAAGATCCCACATACCCTAAAGGGATGCCCCCGATGAAATCCATGCAACAATTCTTGGTGTTCTTGCCTTTTCTTCTCCTTTCTCCTATTTTTTTCTCTTATCTCAAAACTGTAACTTGTTTTCTAAATGTTAAACTGAATGGGATCAGCTTGGACCCCAAATTATTACCCAAAAACGAAATTAAATGATTGGGTAAGGAAAAGACAAAAACACCCTTAACAAATCCAGATTGGACTTTTTCTGTTCAACAACCCAACTTTCGAAAGTCATATCTCCCTCATACAGCCTCAAATTTCGCAAACTGGCGCCCTTTGAAAAGATCTTCCTAAGATCTTTCCACGCATATAAATAACTCACCCTAACTCTTCATGAGCTGAAAGTTATGGCCTTTTGTAAATGACCAAAACTCACTTTTGAAATCTGGAAATTTTCCAGATTTCCCTAATTATTTCCAAAAAAGATTATTCATGGTCTCTTAGCTTAACTTAGTTGCTACAAGTTACGAGATGTTACATGTCACGAGTTCGAATCTAGGTTAGGCCACATTTTTAAGTAATTTTTTTAAAAATGGACTATTTGAATCTTTGAGGATTTAAATAATTTTAATTTCATATTTTTTTTCTTAAATAGAATTTTTAAAGTGTATACTTGATCATATTCATATTAATTGAAGATTTTTTATTATTATAAGACGAATCATTATAATGAAAATACACCTAAAGGATACAGTATTATATAAGTTATGCTCCCTCACAAATACAAGTTTGTTCAATGTGATCATATATGCATGATCAAGTTATAATACGATAATACAATTAATCATGATACATTTCATCCTTAGATCTATTTATATTCACAATTTAGGATTGATTAGACCATATCTAATGATAGTATCTCATTTAATAAAATTTCATAGTGATTTTGATTAAACAACTGATATGAAATAGACTAGATACATTTTCCTTCCTGAATATGAATGAGTGCTATTGTAGCGCAAATAATTTAAGGTTGATCGATAGTCTATAGGTCACGAGTTCAAATCTTTGTTAGGCCACAATTTTAAGAAATTTTTTCCAAAATAGACTATTTGAATCTTTAAGGATTTTAAATAATTTTCATTTCATATTTTTTCATAAATAAGATTGTAAAAGTACATATTTGATCATCTTCACAATAATTAAGATTTTTCATTATTTTAAGTCGAATCATTATGATGAAAAATAAACCTAAAGGATATAGTATTATATGAGCTATACTCTAATTGAATGGGATTATATATGCATGATCAAGTTATAATAGGGTAATACAATTAGTTATGGTACATGCCATCCTTGTATCTATTTGTGTTCGCATTTTAGGATTGATTAGACCATATTTATTCATAATATCTCATTTTATAAAATTTCATAGTGATTTTTATTAAACAATTGATATAAAGTAGATTAAATACATTCTCCATCCTAAATATGAATGAATGCTATTGTAGCGCAAATGGTTTAAGGTTAATCGATTAATCTATTGGTCACGAGTTTGAATCTAGCTTGAGCCACATTTTAAAATATTTTTTTAAAATAGACCATTTGAATCTTTAAAGATTTAAATAATTTTATTTTCATATTTTTTTTGTAAATAAGATTGTAAAAGTGTATATTTGATCATCTTCACAATTATTGAAGATTTTTTCATTATTATAAGTAGAATCATTATGATGAAAATAAACCTAAAGGATATAGTATTACATGATCTTCATAATTATTGAAGATTTTTGATTATTATAAGTAGAATCATTATGATGAAAATAAACCTAAAGGATATAGTATTACATGAGTTATGCTCCCTCATAAATACAGGTCAATTGAATGCGATTATATATGAATGATCAAGTTATAGTAGGATAATACAATTAGTAATGATACATGTCAGCCTTAGATCTATTTATATTCACATTTTAGGATTGATTAGACTATGTTTATTGGTAGTATCTCATTTTATAAAATTCCATAGTGATTTTCATTAAACAACTTATATGAAATAGCGTAAATTCATTTTTCTTCCTGAATATGAATGAATGCCATTGCAGCACGAATGATTTAAGGTTAACCAATTAGTCTATAGGTCACGAATTTGAATCTAGGTTAGGTCTATTTTTTATTTATAGATGAAGTTAATAATTCAAAAATTAAAGAAGGCACCGTTTCCTTCATTTTACTTTAATTGATTTAAGAAAAGTCAAGAAATAAAAAAAAAAGAGTCATTCATGATTATATGTAAATAAAGGAAATTTATCATATTAATTTATCAATCCGAATACTACCTTTGAAGTCAATGATTTTCATTAAATGTGACAAAATGTATGTATTTATTATGCATTTATATATTTTTCCCATTAATCAAATCATATATTGTAACTTAATGATATTCATTAAGAGTTCCGTTTCATTATTAAAAATGGATGTACATTGAATGTGAAATGTGGAATTGTAATGAAAACACATTTTAATAAATAATTTGTAGGGTTCAAAAATATATTGTACTTCTATGTTGATTTTGTATATTTAATATTCAATAGAAACAACTATTTATATGATATAAATAAATAACATAAAATATATAAAATAAATAAATTTCACACGTAATATTTGTCATTAAATTAGCTTAGAAGATAAATCTTTGACTAAAAAAGAATGAAGTAATGTAAGGAGAATAGAGTAGCTTTTTGGAACGAATACCTAGACAACTACTTCATTAAATGAAATAATCTAATTTATGTAATAAATTCTAATGCACTCTCAGTACCATTCATTTACAGCGAAATTGTTTTTTGTTTCTGTATAACTAATGAAAATTCACTTCTCTTCCAGCTCTTCATAACACTATTACTACTTTGAAATGGTTTCAAACTTGCAACTATTCATTACTTTTTGAATCTGAAAATTAAAAATTTTGCAGAATTTTTCACTTTGAATTGAAATCACTTTGAATTTGAAAATCTATCTTCAATTAAAAAATAAAGAGAGCAAAAAAAATTACAGAATTTTTTTGATTTCATTGATAGGGGTTTAGTTGAAGATATTGTAGAAAGGGTTGCTTCATTCTCTTTCATAGATTTAATAAAAATCTTCGACTAAGGTATTTACTGAAATTTAAGTTTAATTATTTCTTTATTCTTTACTAACTCATAGATTTTGTAGTTGCAAGCTTCTTAATGATATAGGAAGTGAACAGTGGGTATATGGTAAGGTGTCACGGGAAGGGATTGAACGTTTTCGATACAGACACATAAATGATGTGAGGATCGCATCATTCAAAAGTTTCATGGACAAATGCATAGAATGTGGATATACATAAGCCATGTATCAAAAAGGCCTAGTAATAGTTTATTTTTATTTTTTTTATATTTAGTGTACTGCTTAATTCGTTGTTATTAATAGATGTATGTTTAACTTTTTGTTTTCCAGAATAATTTAAAAAAAAATATAAATCCAGATGCTGCTCTAGAACAGGTCGATGCATATGTTTTTGGCATAATATTGATATGCTTAGGCGGTGTTGATAAAGAACAAGGGGCAAAGACACTTGGCGAAATGGATGTTACCAAAGAACAAAGAGAAATAACAAGACAGTATCGTTGTAGATTTCAAGAAATCAACAAATGTTACTTTGAGTTAAATTCTATATTTGATAATAAACCCCCGAGATGTTGCCTTATTAACCATGTTTCTCTTGTTCATAAAAGTAGTTTGGATAATATAGATGATGAGGAAGATGAGGATTGCTATGCATGTAGCAGTGATGAAGAACTTACACACTTTGCTTACTACTAGTTATTATATTATGTTGAAACTAGAAAATTTTATATTGTGTTTATGGGTAGTATTATTACTTGTTATATTTTTGAAATCAATCTGTGTTAGCTATTCGATTTCGATCGCCATAAGTCTTTGCATAGCATATATTCAAGTGTTTGCTAGTTAAATGTGCTATCATGTTCACTTTTCTATTAAATTGTTAAATATTTGCAATTGTTTGTGAAAATCATTGATGCATAGGAGAGAGCTAAACTTACATAATATAGTTAATAATCAAATATCATTTATAAAATCTACTAGTAGAAGACGAACTTGGTAACTTCTTAATCACAACTACAGTCATACCACACTTCTTCTTCCTCATATTTGTTACTATCATATCCAATTGGGTTATTTGTAGTAAGTACATGGAATAGTTTAGTAAAACAACGTTGGAGGAGGGGGGATTGAACAACAAATACACGATTAAACATAGAAAGTGTGCCTAAGAGTTCTCAAAAACGTTGTCTACATTGCCTTGTTATTTGTCTTTCATCTTATGTTACTTTTATCTCGCCAATCGTATGTATTCCATCTATTTGGAATTCACCACCTAAGAATATAAAGATTAAGGGAAACACATATCTTGTAGGTTTGTGGCCTCCTTCTGATGCTTTCTCCATCATTTGAAGTGCTTCATCTGTATTTTTATTTTTGAAATAGTTCCTCTAAAAGTAAAAACATATGACTATGAATTAGAACAGATTAAAGCTTTGATAAAAAATTTTAACCATCCAAATATATATATATATAACGCTTCACTGTTTTCACATTCTATTCACTGGTTCAAGAACGTCTCAAAATTTCGTTAATTTCATATTTAGGAGACTAAATGGATTAATCGAAACGTCTAACGTCGAAAAATTCATATAAAACCACCTTTGACGTCCTATGTCATTAAAAAAATTTCAACTAATAAATTGACGATTTAGTAAACATGAAGTAAAAAATACTTTCAAAAACAAAAATTGCTATTACCTTAGTCTGAAATTAATCAAATCCTTAAACGATTTAGAAGTCACCTTTTCTACAATGTTGGTGATTCGAAGGAAGAGAAAATCATCTTTAAATTTTACATTAAAGGATGATTTTGGTAAAGAGGTTAGAATCCAAAGGGTTGTAGATTTCTAGGGTTTGTGGTTTCTTAAAACATTGGATGCAAAGATTGCGTAAAAGACGTGTTGAGATTTCAACTAGGTCTAACACCCTTCACTAATTGTGTAAAAGATGGGTCTAAATACTATTTATTTTACTAAATTTTAAATTAAGAGAGTTTCTTTTAAAAATTAACAATTTATGGGCGACTCTCCATATTTTTAACATTAAACAAATGAACTTCATATCTTGAGGGAGTCATACCATAAAATATATAATCAATAATATTTCGATACAATATTTTTTTGTCATTGTTCAACCTTAAGATTAAATATATTTTCTTTGGTAATTATTAACGAATGCTATTACTACGCGAATGGTTAAACTTAAACGATTAGTATAGAGGTCAAGTGTTTGAGTCTAGGTTAGGTCCCTAGTTTTTGTAAATTTTTTTCAATAACTTCTCGCGCCAAATAACTTTTTTTTTTTAAAATGAGAAGATTTGTATGTCTGGAGATTTGAATTGTCTAGTTTTGCTGAACAACCAAAAAAATTTCATCATAGTATCTTAACAGACAATCCACTTAAACAGAGAAAGTAAGTAGTTCATAACCAGAAGAAAAAATCTATAAATATAATTAAAAAGCTAAATTTCAATCACATAAATTGGTCTTTAAAATATTTATAAGTACCAATATATGCACATAATTTATCTCCAACAAGAAGTTGCAAAGAAGGAAGAAAAATTACATTATAAACTTAGAAAAAATAATAAATACATGATCAACCTCAATATCAGAAGCACATCCATAACAATTATAAAATTCTAGTTCTTTGTCACTGTTGATAGACCATCCATTGACCTGAACAGGGCTTTCATGTTCACCAGAGAAACCACGGTCTGGTAGTTGCATCAAAAAAAGGAATTACTAACGCAAATATTGTCAATAATATTGATTAGATTGTCTCTCCATTCTTTTAGTTGTCTTCTATGAGAGAATTTTTCTTTCATTTGGCCAATGAACTTGACGTGTCACATCTGTCGTTGGCTCCAGCGAAAATTGAAATAATGACAAGCACATATGTTACGCCATTGTGTCCTTTTTTTTTAGAGTCTCAAAGCCTTTTCGATGCAAGCTCTGGGCAATTATTCTTAAAAAGTCCATTTGTCAAAATGAGAACAGAAAAGTTATTGTAAATATCTTCAAGTTCGTGAGTACAAAATCAAACGAAAAACTTGTTGAAAATAGCAAGCTAAAAAAGATATAAAAATGAGTACCGTTCCAATTTTGTACATGGCTTCTTTATTTCCAGCATTTATGCACCTGGTCATAAATTACCCCTTTGTTTTATTTGTTTTCTTGTTCTAACAGACCAAGAGAATATATGGAAGTCCTGAAATGACACCTTCTGGAGAACACTCATTTCACTAGCCAAATTGTTTAATAGTGTTGAACTGAAAAAATAACTATTAAGTAAAATATTGAAGAAATCAAAATTAAGAAATCTCTATATAAAATTTGTTAATAAATATCTCAATCAGAGATTTATTAGGTCTTTGAATGACCTAGAAGCAACTCTTTCAACAATGTGTATGAGTATGCCTTTTTGATTGTTTCTATAGAAGCATAAAATCTCTTCATAATTTTATGTTATCGAATTTCAAGGATTGTGTAAAGAAAGGGTTTCTTGGATTTTCCTTGAATAGAACAGAATAGATGTGAGTTATAATTCTTAGTTTTGTAAAAGGTTAGTGATAAAAGTTTCAAGATGATGTGACACGTGGTGGGTGAGATGTGTTACAGTATTTGTAAATTAATTTTTATTGTTAATTTGTTTTAATGTAATGTAAACATGAACTTACTAAGATTGAAATAAAAAGAAGGAACAAGTTTTTTTAAACACATTCATGATTTATATTTTTTTATAAATGTAGGTTTTTGTTACATTAATATGATATCAATACTCATTTTTAAATGAAGTTAATGATATTCATGAATTGGGGCTTGTATGTGTGCTATTCATTATTTGAATTACTTGACTATTATTGTCGTGTTAAAGTGCCAAAACCTTAATTGACATAATTTTATAATGCAATAATAAATATAAAGAATTTCTTAAATGTTACTGATCCAAAATATTCCAATGAACCCAATCATGTTCTTCAATTTTCCGAATTTATTATGCATTTCATTTGTGATCCATTGAAAGCATGTAAGAATTTTTTAATGAATAATCTGTGCTATTTATTATGCATTAGAACACTTAAGAAATGAAAACAAAGAGCAGAGATGAACAAAATGTGTAAAACATATTCAAAATAATTGCATAGAGGACTTATACAAGCTGTCATTTGGCAGATATGACCCATCTATTAAGTGCACGTAATAACTTTCAATTAATTTTCTAATCCACTTATTTCTCATTAGTACACGTCCAAATACACTTCACTATTTACGAAACACTCACGATTATTTCGTGTAAGAAGCCAAGAGAAAAATATTGTAACTTATTTGTATTGACATAATTTTATGATACATTAAACCATGTGAACTTGTAATGATGCCAAAGGATTGACATTTGATCAAAAGAAAGATATTAATTAGTTTTTAGTAATATGATCAAAGAAAGATATTAATTAATTTTTAGGGATAATGCCCAAGTACCCCCTCAACCTATGCCCGAAATCTCAGAGACACACTTATACTATACTAAGGTCCTATTACCCCCCTGAACTTATTTTATTAATAATTTTTTACCCCTTTTCTACCTACGTGGCACTATCTTGTGGGCTCAACGATGGTTGACTTTTTTTTTCAAACTAGTGCCACGTAGGCTAAAAAGGGGTGGAAAATTACTTATAAAATAAGTTCAGGGGGGTAATAGGACCTTAATATAGTATAAGTGTGTCTCTGGGATTTCGGGCATAGGTTGAGGGGGTACTTGTGCATTATCCCTAATTTTTATTAATTTTTAGTAATATGATCACAGAAAATATATTTACATTATCATCATAATACAAAATATATTTACATTAGATACATACATATATTACATATAGGGCTAATAGTTACGAAACAGTCAAATTTTTTTATAACTGCAACAATCATAACAATTCTCATCTAATGAATTATCCAAGCTAGTATTACGAACAATAGGAACATGCTTAATAGTGAAAGAAAGGGGTGGGGGTGGGGGTGGGGGGGTATTATCATATAAATGATGTAACACAAAAATATAATGTAAGATTTGTTAAAATCTACATCGATACTGCCTTGTTATTTCTCTTTGATTTTGTGTTGTCTTGTTCACCCCTTTGTTGTTTATATTTACCGCCTAAGTATAGCGAGATTAAAGCAAATGCATATGTTGTCGCTCCGTGTCCTCCTTTTGAAGTTATGTGAATTAATTGTAGGACAACATTTGGATTTATATTTCTAAAAAAACTAAACTGAAAAATAATTAAATTAAACAGATATTTATTAATTATAATGAATTAACAACTCGAATACATAAGAAAGATAAATAAAAGAATTTATTACCATGCCATTTCGATCCAATCGCTTCTTTATTTTCATATTCTACACATTTGTCCATGAAAGTGTTGAATGATATGTTCGTCATATCATTTAAGCGTATGAATGAACTAATTTTAAGGTCTTGCGATGAGACATTTCCATATATCCATTGTTGACTTCCTATCTCATTAAGAAGTTTGGAATTACAAAATGTATTGTTAAGTAAACAATAAAATAATAAATCTTTAATTGAAGATGATTTTTATTACATACCTCAACCGAAGACTAACTAAATCTTTGAATAATGATGAAGCCACCCTCTCTAGAATTTCTTCAACAAAACACTATCAATAGAATCAAATGCAGAACCTATCCTCTTCATTTATTTAATTTAATGTAGAGTATTAGATTTAAACTAGTAACAATTCAAAGTGATTAATTTAATGAAGGTAGATTTTAGGATCTAAACAAGTAGTAACAATTTAAAGAAGATGTTGTGAGTATTGTATGTGTTATACTAGAATAATGACATGTGTCAATTTTTGTGATTTCAACATTTGTCTTTTCTTCTTTTTGTTGTTATTTCTTTGTTTTATGTAAAACATTGATAAGTCAAATTGATAAAATTAATTTTTTTTCAATAAAACAAACGAATACTATTGCAGCGCGAGTGAATTTTTTATTAGCAGACATATAAATAAACAACATAGTATCATTTAATTATGTTATTCCAACTATATTATTTCAAATATTTATATTACATTATATATTGTTCTTATTATTTGTCATTATAACTTTTTAAAATCAAGTAATGAATAGAGAGACACATACCTAGAAGATGCTAGACAATTACACAATCCACTTAATTAAATGATTGGATTTATGGAACAACTTTCAAAGCATTTTTGATACCCCTCATTTTAACTTATTGTTTTAGAGTGTAGCGTGTTAGCTTAGGGAAATGTATGCAATTGTTTGTCAACACGTTCGAATAGCTAACATACTTAGTAGTAGTACTATTTTAGCAATTTTAAATTAAACAATGTATGGTACATGTAAACCATAGATCAATTTTTTTTTTTACATTTTAGGTATTAGTAGCATATCACTAGTGCAATATGAAGAACATTCGTTTGACATCATTACAAGTCCAAATTATGTCAATTTAAACAAGTTACAAATCAAAATGAATAATTCAAGTATTTTTTATCTTTGGCTTACTACATGAAAATAATCGTAGAACTCATAATAATGAGAGTTCTGTAATAGTGAAGTGTTAAGCAAGTGGTGTAAGTAAAAAATAATGATGAAAAATATGTGAATTTGAAAGTAAGTCTTTTTTCTTTGTTTTCACATTGTTGAACTCTCTTTTTTTTGTTCCCATTTATTAAGAGATTCGCTTCTGAATGTGTTTTTCATTCTTAACTGTTCAAATTAGTTTATATTTTTTGGATCATATAATTAAATGCAATACTCATAAATAAATAACTCACAAATAAGCCACAATCAATGGACAACAATTAGTTCATAGGGATATTTATAACAAGTAATAAATTAATGCATAATAAATAACACACATATATGCCACAATTAATGATAGTCATTGAGTTCACAGAATTTTTTGGACCAATCACTTATTAATGTAAATTCCCTACATTTATTAATCTATATAATATGAAATCATGAATAAATTATTTATTTAACTTTTTTAGTTATCTTAAAAAACAATAACAACTTCATTGTTTATTTTTTACTATCTAATATCATCACGTTTATATTTGAAAAAAATAGTAAATGTATCTCATAATTGGAGTGACACAACTCACCCTGCAGATGTCAACAAATCTAGAATCTTCCATGAATAACCTAACTCAAGACCAAAAATTACAAGTCACACAATTCTATTAAAAGTCATTCTATGAAACACTTCCTCTAAATAATCCCAATAATTTCCTAAATCTAAATTATGAAGAAGATTTTCCTTCCTTAGAAACGATTGAACATGTCATACTGATAAATATAGTTGAAAGAGTGGCTTCTATGTCATTCATACACTTAATAAGGCTATGATTGAGGTAAATATATATAGACAGATTTCTTAATTTTTGACTTTATCGATATTTTGACTTTATGTTTTCAATTCAACTCTAGTAAACAATTTGGCTAGTGAAGAGAGTGTTCTCTAGAAGGTG
>CM064973.1:13620978-13727978 GCA_032847665.1 Solanum chilense | reverse complement strand
CAAAACGACTAAACAGGTCGTTACACAGAGTATTCCATGCAACACAAAAAATAAAGAATGGAATCAAAACATAAAAGACATAGAAAACAATCACAACAAATGTCGTCCATTAAAAACAATTTTTTTAATCAATAACATTCACAGTGGTTAGATCGACAAAATTATGAACATGGTGTTCATCTTATTCTTTGCTACAAAAAATGTCGACCATATTGTCTTCACTCCTACAAATTACAAATATCAAAACATTCCCCACAAACAATCCAAACTCACGAATAAACTACCTCCAAGCATTAGAATATCCTCCGGCTCCTCGATCTTAAGCAGCCTACATATAAATAGTTTTGTATTACACATGTTCTGTCCATTCCAATAAATGTTATCATTGTATTTGTTAATTCCTTGGTAAAGTACTAAGCTACCTATTTCAGAAGCCATAACATAAAACAAATGTTGACATCCAATTTTGACCGACCTCTAACCATTTTTAGGAATACTATTCGATTAAATACGTATTTTAAAATTTAGTTAAAGTCGATTTTACTTGAAAAATTATATATTCTAGTATGTTTACTTAATAAAACTATCGTAAATATTATTAAAATATTTTAAAATTATTAATGAATTTCAAATGTTTCAAACTCTAAATGATTTTCAATTATATAACAATATTTTAATATATGTAGTATTTTAATTAAAAAGTAATTCCTACACTTTCCTTAAAATTATTTAAATTCTAGCCTATTCTATTATAATTTTTTTCAATTCTAGCCACTCTAATTCAATTTTATTTCAATCATAGCCTCTCTTTCATTACAATTTTAGCCATTCCACATCCAATCCAATTTAATTTTAAGACTCCATCTTTTAATCTCAACCATCCATCCTTTAAGTTAAATCCTAGATTAGATCTTAACCACTCATCTAAACTAATTCTACGGTCAAGATTAACCTCCTATTCTTCCTACATTCAAATACCCTAAAAGACCAAACCAAAAAAAAACCTCATTCTCTCTTCCTCCCCTCCCTTTCTCCAGCCGCCTCTCTCTCTCTCTCCCCATTCTTTCCGGCGAGCCTCCCTTCTCCATTGCCGCCGCCACACTCCACCCTATCTTCCTGCTGTCGCTCCTCCTCCCTTCTCTCTCCCTGTCTGAACCCCCTCTTTCTCTCCTCTTCTCCCTCTCGTTTGCTCTTCTCTCCCTCTCTTTTCCTCTTCCCTCTTCCTGACGCGGAAGCTGCTGCGACCAGCAGCTGGACAGCAGCAGGGGAGAGCAGCAGCAGGCCGAAGACAACAGCCGCCTCCCCCTCTCCTCTCTTCCTCTCTCCCTTTTCCGGCAGCCGTCCCCTCTCCTCTCTTCCTCTCTTCCGCCCGTTTCTCCCGCCTTTCTCCTTCCCCTGTTCTCTTCTTCTTCTTTTGCAGGGAGAAGCAGCAACAAAGCAGCAAGCTCCGACGAGAGCTTTTGGAAGATCAAGTTTGAAAAAAAGATGGATCTTTAAAAGATCCATCTGGGTACATTCTTTTAACTTTATTATCTCATCTTTTGGTAATGTTTGTTCTTCTTTCATTTATAATTTGGCTTGGATTTTAGAATATAAATGTTGTTATGCATATCATGAAAACTTATTTATTAGATCTTAAAGTTTTGAATTTGATCGCTTATGGGTTGTTAGTTCGTAAAGTTAGAGTTCTTTAGATTAATTGCAGGAACATATAGTTCTTAACCTTTCGCTTTTAATAATATGGTCACCATTTGCTTGTAAATAAAATTGTGACTTTGAGACCAATTATATGCATTAAAAGTATTCGTTTCTTATTCGAATATGAGCTAGATTCTTGACTTATTTGGTTGCTAACATTGCTCCCTTGATAATTGGTATAGATTGCTTATATATTGTGTAGCATATATTTATTCCCTCTTAATGTAATAAAATAATAATAACCAGTGAACCATTTTACCTCACTGTTTTTCATCTCTCTTGCTTGTTTAATTAAAAATTAATTAATCAATGCTAAGACGAATTTATCACCTTATATGAATTCAGACAAATCTTATGGGTTAGTGAGGTAATTGTGCCTACTATTCTATTTACTAATGTTAATTGATTGTAATTACCTTTGTTAAAGTTGATTGGATTTTTACCTGTTTTATTTTTGGTAAAATTATATTTTTGGGTTGATATAAAATAAATAAATAATTTTGTTGATTTAGTTTCTCCCTTTTAATAAGGAAAATGTTATATCAATTGATTCATGTTTTCCTTAATTTAAACTTGGCAAATTTCTTACTTGTCTATTTTGGTAAAAAATAATTTAGAATAAAGTTGTTTTTGACTCCTCTTTATTTCAAGAAAAATAAAGTTGTTTTTGACTCCTCTTTATTTAAAGAAAAATAATATTTTGGCTCTTCTTTATTCACAGATCAATAATATTACTCTTTCTAATTTTATTCCTGTCCTATTATGTTTCTTACTTATTTGTGTGGTTAAAAAATTCTTTTTTTTATATATAAATATGATTTTGGCTCTTCATTAATTAAGGAACAATAATGTTACTCTCCCTATTTTATTCTTGTCCTATCAGATTTCTTAATTACTTATTTATTTTGGGTAAAGAATAATTTAAAATAATCTTAATTTTTGGAAAAGTAATATTATTTATTTTATTTTTATTCTTATTTGTTAATGAAATATTTTAAAACTTTCTGATTTTGTCCTCTTTTATAAGGAAAATAGAATATTAATTGATTCCTTAAAAAATATTTGTTTACCTTATTTGTTCCCCCCTCTTCTACTATATAAGAGACACCCTTTGCATTCTTTTAACACACTCACATCTTGAGAAAAACCCACATTCTCCAACTTACACTAGCTCTTACTACAATTTTTCTCATTCTCTCATTGCTCATACACATTTTCATTTTCTCAACTCATCATACAAGTTGATAATCTTTTCTGCATAATTCGTTAGTCCTCTTTATTAATTTCACTTTGATTTTTTGCATAATTATAATATTTGTGTGTTGAGAAACGAAACAACAAGGAAGCATCCAAGTTAGTTTCTATTATTCTTTTACGTTTGATGATATAACTATAGTTATTCTTTATCTCTTTTTTGGTGTTATTTACATATATATGAGAGTAATTTTCTACTATAAGTCTACTATATTACAATTATTTCCTTATCGTATACGTGTTACATTACCTCTTCTTCCAGGTTTTGAACTTAGAGTTCAAGATGTTTAAGACTTGCCTAGAAGAAATTGTGGAAGAAACCTCGTTCATTCTATTGTTATATATATGTTTATTTGCTCTTTTTTTTTGTGTAATATTTGTACAACTCTTTAACTCTCTCTATATAAAAATAAAATATTTTGGGGGAATCACCTAAAGGGAGGGGATTACATGCTAATTTGTTGTTTATTTGCAACTCCTTTAGAAATCATGCCTATAGGATTTAAATAATAAGGTTAAATATCATGCTTATAGAACTCAACTAACAAAATCAAGGTTAATTAATTTTAATCATTCTCGCATGTTTCAACAACTTAAGCTTGGTGGTTCATTAATCAAGTTTACCTATTCTCAAATTGCTAATAAAATTATCATGCCAAATTGTTGAGAAATCTTTGTAATAACTTGATCATGTTAATTAACTTGTCATGAATATGTGTTAAATCTTGTTAATTTTATCAATTGATTAATAATAAGCTAGTCATTATTTTGTGAGCTTTGAATAATATTAATCTTCAGCATGCTTAGTGATTTTTTTTTAAAAACTTTAAGTTTGTTAAAGAGTTTTAAAATAAGTAGATTCTAATAACTTTTGCATGTTAAATCAGATTTTAATAATCTTGGTAGGTTAAATCGATTAGATTTTTATAAAGTTTAGTATACTAATAATTTTTCAACATGCTCATACAGAAATCATGTCCCTAGGATTTGTTGCATATTTTATGCTCACTATCAAATAATTTCTCAAAAAATTTTGTCACTTTGAACCAATCCTTCTCTGCATGTATTTCCTAAAATCTACATCCATGTCATATTTTGTCTTATAATTAATCTTTGTTTTGTTATTGTTACTTTGTATGCTCACACACTTAGCATGAATGAAACCTTTCACAATTATATGTTTTTTTTGCAGCATGTCTAATTAAAATTTAGAGGCCACATTGAAACCTATCGTGATAAAATGACCGTTTTGTTTGTCTTGTTTGTTTGACTTGGTGTCTAGGAGGGCCTTACATTCTATTTTGTCTAAACCCACCCTTTAAGAGTGCAATGCCTCTTGGACATTATGTTGGTACGACTAGGAACCTTTTAAGTACGTTATGCATGAGGTGGTTGGGTAGGGGTAGTTGGTCCTACGGAGATGATGACATCGACTCAGTCTTCAAAGACAAACATCTGTTTTGTCTGTCCGTATACGGCAGCCTATCGGAAAACAAAAGAAAAGTTGAGTGCTGATCCAAAAGTCTCTTTTGAGTCTCCCTTACCATTTTACCCTTTTACTTGTTTAATAATTATGTTTGTTTGGGGTAGGCAAAAAAAATTGTTTGCTTATTTATTTGTCTCTTTTCTATCCTCTCACCTATCTCTTTATTAATTGTTCAGTATATCTCTTTTATTTGTTATTGCTTATACTCGCATATTTAAATTAATAAAAATAATAACATAGTCTTAATTTTTTTTATATTTGTTATCACTTAGCATACTTAAATAAACTAATAAATGAAGTGACCTTATTTTGCTACTTGTAACCCCCACATAGAGCGCATGAGATATGGTCGGGACCCACATTTGTGGACCTTAAGGGATGCCTAACACCTTCCCCTCGAGGTAATTTGAATCCTTACCCCGATCTCTGGCTTGTTGACCTTAGTTAGACTTAGTTAGGTTAGATAGGTGCCCTAACGCGCCTTAATTAGTTAGGTGGCGACTCCTTAAACTCAAAATCCCAAAAGAGTTGTTAGGTCGTGCAAAAAAACCGTTTTAACAAAAAATGGGGCTTGACAACAAACATAACAATACATTAATTCAACATATTTTAATAAAACAAACAAAGAATAAATACAATGAAATATTTTACCATTTCATTGTGCTGACGCATGATCTACTTTATCTCACTTTGAACTATGGTGGGTGATACACTCAAATTTTATTTCCCTAAATAAGTATAAGCGGTCGTATCAAGTAAAGAACCCAATTGTTAGGTTTGGATTGATCCCACGAGGAAAATGGTTTAGACTTAACTTCAATCTACAATTACGTCTATTTAGTCAAGTACTTTCCAAAAAAATAATTAATTAAAGGGGAGGGGTTTGTGTAACAAAAATGTTTAATTATTTCTAAGTAAGACAGATAACAAGTTTATCACTTTAGTGTTTATCAAGTGATGAGAGAAACTAGGGTGTAAGTGTTCCCCATAGGTCTATAACATGGTAATCCTAGTGATAACAACTCTTTCCTAGTATCTTCCATGCAAAGTGGTAAGTTATGTATCTCTAATTCCTTGGTCTGGAAACCAGAGAATTTCACTCCGTACCTTGGTCCGTCTACGTGTGTCTACTTTACTAAACCTTACCTTTACCTCATATTAAGCATCATATTCAATGTCTGTCTAAGTTACTACTTTGCACCAATTGAAACTAGCCTATTAGATAGTGTATACTAAATCTATGTTGATAATTCTTTTCCTATAACCTACCTCCTTGGTCCGACAAGTATAAATATGACAAGTTCTAACGTGTGCACTCGTTAAAAAGACTTCTTGATGAAAGAATTCTCAATACATTACCTTGTTATTTACCCATGGTTCCCACAACCCTACTTGTGGATTTAGTTACCCATGCTAAGAAATACACAATTCATGGTTATTAAACAAGACTTCATGTGCTTACTTTGACATGTTTGAAGAAAATCCAGAAATAACACTTGAATTAAAGAAAATATCCTGAGAATCGATTCCGGAACCTTGATGTATTTCCCGAAATCCTAAAGTTCAACTTCCAATAACAAGAGTATGAAAAATAACAAAAAGTCGAACCTCAAAAATGAGGTTTTTAGCCCTATTTATATAATAAAGTCCTAAAATAAAAAAGAGGTCTAAATCAGGAAAAATCTATCCAAAACGTGTCTTCAATTGATGACCCAACTGACGGTCCGTCGATGGAACGACGGACCGTGGACAGCTTCCGTCGGTCCATACTTCAAATCTTTTTTAGCCTTAACTTTTCAACACCTTCTGTTACTATTGACGGACCAGCAGCACGATCTGTCAGTAGACCTACAGTCCGTTGATGGCCTTCGTTCCTCCATACTTAGTGGTTTCTTCAAGTCGGGTACTGGGACTACTTTCTGTTACAACTAACGATTTGCCAGCACCACACTTGGTCAGAATTCTCCAATTTTATTTCAGCTGCTTGAACCCCCTATCGACAATCATCACCTATGGACCGTCACTGGGTCGACGGACCATCGGTGGCTCCGTAGGTCATCACTTCTTCATTGATTTAAGCACAGTCTACAGCACTTCCATTCTGGACAGTTTTCCTGCAAGAACAGATAAAAATACATTAAATTTACTACAAAAAGGCCTTAGACACACACTAATCTTTAGGAAAAAGCATCGAAAGTACTGTAAAACCACGGTACATCAACACCCTCAACTTAAATTCGTTGTTTATCCTCAAGCGACGCACTATGACTCACCACAACATCTTTGTATAAAGTATCTTCATTTAAGCTTTCACAATCATCTGACTATCAATCCCGATTATTTCATTATTTTTATGCATGATATCAATCTTAGTCTCATTCATGTGGATCAGACCACGACACAGATTTACCACGCACCGACACCTCTCATTTTTTATTTCTCACTAAGGTAACAACTTTTCAATATTGCAACTTGTGTCCTCTTTTTAAAAACAACATCCTTCTTCTTCACATAGTGATTTCAATTTGAGTATAAGGATTATTTTTCTACACTAGCTCTCAGAACAACTTCGACCCTAATTGATACTTGTCGCCATAGGCTTGCCCATATTTTCACTGCTTTGAGTTCACCATATTAGACTCTCAGGATCACGATAGGACTTTCTTGGCTTGTAACATAGGCTAAGGGTCAGGTAGGGTACATTTGGATACATTTAGTGACTTCTTTCCCTCCTTGACATAACTACTAAGCATCCTACTTTTTCATGATTTATTATGCCCTACTCTTCATTTTCTTATATTCTTTGCCTTTCTTTTCTCCTTTCGTGCAAATGACTCTTCTTTTATTTTATTTTCAAATTTTTAAAATTTTCACTTGATTTCAACTTTGATTGAGACGCTTTTCTTTCTTTTTTCATATTTTTACATTAATTCTTTTAACCCTTCTTTCTGGAACATTCCTCATAATAGCCACCCTTAACTCATAGCTTTGCCATGAGTCAAGGTACACAATACCCAAAGTAGGGCCAGGATGAGATTGGTTTCTGCATTATCCACCCTCAACTTATGCTTTTGGAATAAGATGAGGTGCACATGTCCAAGGAAGGACCAGGGCCAATACATTGTACCCAGAAAAGATGAGTTCGGGTAGAAAAGAGAGGTCCATTGTAATCTCAAATCATTTGGATTAAAAAAGATTAATGTCATTTGGTTTTCTTTAATTTAGGCTAAAGATTAAATAATTTTAACAAGGGCCTATGATCCTTTGCTATTTGTCTAACACAGATTACTTTTGCACGACTAAACGGGCAAGTTCTAGCTAGGTAGCAACAGTGGACTATTTAACTTTCCTCACACTCTCTTAACACCTCATTACCCTACCAGATTATTGGACACCCAATTTGAGTGTTAGATTGAGGGTCATGCAATGGTGTATCTCTATGTCATGCTTAGAGCCAACACATTCAGCATTCACTATGCCTAATCATGCAATCATTCATGTTAGAACGGGATGTCATTGTATTTATCCATCATGCTTCAGATTTTACATTGATACTTTGTACACGGTACTAACATGGCGGTTTAACAATAAAATAATCAGTCTCTTGGTGAAAAACAACACATGCAAGAAAAACCCCAAGAGAGGATCATGAGTTGGGCTACTCAGACTTCACCCTAGCACTCACTTTCCATTTACCCCCACCCCCCAACAAGAAAGCATGCAATTTTTCCAATGCATAAGAAATATAAAACAGGGTAGTAAGTGAAGCAAACCTGAGGCGCATAGCGTCGACGATCAACAAGCTGGCGGGTCCAGTTTCTCGGAACCCACTCCATTAGTAGTAAGGACTCCATCAGTAGTGTCCTCAACAATGTCAGCACCCTCAGTAGTGCTCCCCTCAACATCAACAATCCTGGAGCTAGATACCCCATCAGCCGACTCATGAGCCCTCATCTGCCAGGCCTCCTCATCCATCAACGAGGCTATTCTCGCACCCTCCAAATTAGTACGCTCTCTCGCCCTAGCTCGAGCCTCATCACCCTCTCTGGTCTTGTGCCTCTTGCCATGCTCACATGGCGGAGGTGGTGGCGCAGCGATGATCTGGAACAATGCAGCAAGAACTGTATCCTCAGCATGCTCTACAGGTGTAGACTCAGGATTAGGTACCCGCACATCCAGAATGACATCCACATTAGCCCTCAGACTTGCAACAACATCCTGGAGAGTCGTCAAGTCAATTATAGGGGTTGGCTGGGCGAGAAATCTCAACACGAAGACGTCTAGGCGCTAGTGGACTGCCATAATTTGCCTCTCAGTCTGCTAGGAAATCCTCTTCTCGATCTGATCCTCTGCCTCAACAATGGACTTCTATATACAAGGCTAGATATAATGCAGCAGTGTGACCATCTGGATCTTTAACTTCTGGACCCTAGCGATCGAGACCAACGTTGCAGATGGTGTAGAGCGAGAGAAACTCAAAGTTGTGCTAGTACCCGGGATAGACTCAAATAGGGTGGTGCCAGTAGTCTTTGAAGTATCCTAATTATTCCCTTAGGCTTGCTCTACCGTGTCCACCAAGTTCTCCCCTAGTGGCTGCACCTCCACTATGGGCCTCTATAGGGTGCCGCCTCATTGGCTTCATCCCAGATGAGACCTATCCAACTGTCCCAGTAGGAGTCCTAAGAACATCAATATGTCATATGGGCACTCCAGCGAACCTGCACAACTCGAAAATCAAGAAGGGAAAAGGGCACGTTGTGGTGGCCTTAAAGGCCATCTCATGAATGACTGCAAGAAATAGTCTCGGAGCATCCACCTCAAACCCTGCAACCATGGCAGCTACCAACACTGCTCTATCGAATGTGAGAATTTTGTCAGCAGCAGTGGGGGATAAGTAGTGACGAACCAATAGCCAGATGAATTTGGCCACGAATTAGAGGTTGGTCTTCTTTATCACACCTTTAGGCTCCAGCACCCAATCTGCACCCTCACCATCCACGGAAATGTGCTGGGCTATCCACCTCTTGGTGGTCTCTCTCACCCTCGTATCACACTTGAAATGACCCTCCTTTATAAGCTTCCACCTATAGTCAAACTCAGGGATAAGGGCCTCCCTGGTAGCATCTGTATCATCACCGTATAAGAAATGACGAATAGCGGGTAAGGAGATGTCCACCCTGCAGCCACGGACTCGAATATGATCAAATGCTGCCCGTTTGGCGGGATTAGACCATCTATCCATGGAAGACCAAAGAGTCGCTACATAAGAAACATATAACTCTCACACCACCTCCTCGCTGTAGCGTCCAACGCTCCTAGCCATCCACTCTAGCCAATGGCGGGTTAAAAGAACTTATGCATCAGGGACTGAGTGGAGACTCCCTGTAAGAAATCGTCACTTGACTTTCAGAGTCTGAGTCATGACCCCCTTATCGTTGAGCATCTAGGCATCCCTGTACACATGGTATTGTCCTTTTACACACCAACGGTTGGGCTGATCAAAAACCGGTGCAGGGACGTCAGTCAGGGTTCTTGAGTGGAATGCGCACTGTTAGCCTCATCAGACAAGGGAGAATGGACCGGTGCAGCAAGAATAGTGGGACCATGTGAAGATGACACTTCCTCAGACGTGAAGCCTCCTCAAAGCCAGACTCTCCCTCAAACCTGAAAGCCTCCTCGGAGCCAAACGCTCTCTCAAAACCTAAAATAGACCCAGAATGTGTGTCGGTCAGTGTCGCTCCTCATCAGACTATATTGCAGTGACTACGCTAGATCCCACCTTTGTGGGCGTGCACCGAGTGGTCCTAGCAGCCCGTTTCGGTGTCTGGGTGCCTGGTGGCACGTATTCTGAATCACGATCATCGTCTGAGACAATCACCAGCCGATGTGAAGAGGCAACGAACTTTGAACGTCCTCTAGAGTAGACTAGGTCTTGCTAGGGAGCCATTGGTACCTACAAAAAAAGAGTTATTACTTTTATTGTAAACATCTTACACACCTAACATAAGCAAGACCAAATTTGAAACACAAAACACAGACAAGTCCAGATCTATAGAATTGAATGACGGGCATTGCAGACTGTCCATCGACGTAAGGACGATCCATCAGTGAACACTTAGAAAATATTTTGAAGGTTTCAAAAAGAATGTTTTGTTAAAGACGATGGACTTGCAGAACGGTCCGTTGATTAACTGACAGACCTTACACCTAGTCTATCATTGGACACTTAGAAAAAAATTGGAATGCTTGACATGCAAAGTTTTTCTGTTAAAGACAATGGATGTGGGGGACGGTCCATCGATGAAATGAAAGACCATAGATCACTTCAGTCGATAAGCACTTAGACAAAAGTTTAGACCCTCAGCAAAAAGGGTTATGTTAGAGTCGATGGACATTAAAGAAGGCCATCGATAAGTCAATGGACCGTAGGCCTAGTACATTTTTCCAAAGTTAATTAAAATCAGGCGTAGCTATCCACGAACCCCATCGACAGTCCGTTGATTGACCGACGGTCCGTAGCAGGGGTCTCGTACTGTCAGTCAGAGACAAATTTTGGTAAGCCATATTTGGCACCCTCAATTGACAATGTCAAGCATATTAAGACACATTAGGTTCATATATCAATTAACCCTCCATTTCGTCATTCTTGGGCATCGATTATCCTAGAATCTAAAGTACTAAAAAGCCCTAAGTCGGACAAACTACAAAACATAGAATACCGTTCATTTAGACATTAACACCCCAACCCATTCACTTTCCATCATACTAAGGGACTAGGGTCCCAATTTCAATAGTTTAATCATGCAATTTCGTCCCGAAGTCAAGACTTACATACATATTTCATCAATTTTGTATGCTAACATTTAGGTGTATGAACAAATAACATGAAATCAGTAGCAGATGAGATGAACATACCTTTGTACTGTAGTGGAGTGAATGGGGAGATGACTTTGTGCATGAAACAACACCAAGCCCGCCTTTGAACACCGGAAGGAGTATAGAAGAAGATTGGAAGTGGGGAGACAGAAGTTTTAGGATTGAGGGTAATTTTGGGGAAGATGGGTAATGAGGAAATAATTAGTGGGGAATAGATGTGTGAGTGAGTGGGGGAGTTGAAGAAAAATGGGGAGTGAAATGGTTGGGAAAGGAATTTGAAAGGATGGGAGGTAACTGAAAAGTTTTAAAAAATCAATATATAGCCGGTCGCGTTGGGTCGAGTTATTGGGTTTGGGGAACTAACGATTCCCCGTAATGAACCGTAAGTCCATCGACGGTCTATCGACTGTGCCCTAACTTAGAAAAAAAATAAAAATCATACCTGGGATCCACGGATGCCATCGACGGTCCGTCAATGGGACGACGACCCGTCTGTTGGTCCGTAGAGAGTGCACAAGACCAATTTCTGTAGATTTTTGGTTATTTAATCCCTGCACATTCAACACCCAATAAGCTAATCTTTTTGTGTTTTTTGGACACTTTTTAGACACGGACCCTAGTCTACTCTCTAGCCAACACTTCTAAAAAAAGTCAAGAAAAATTCATACATGACATGAAGTAAAAACAGAAATAATGCAACCACTCCTATAAAATCAAGAAAAACCTATTGTTGACTAGAGGATACATATTGGGTTGCCTCCCAATCAACGCTTGATTTAACATCGCGGCACAATGCAAAACTCTTGATTACTCAGACTTCATCAAGATGGTATGCCTTAACCACTTCATTCGCATTTTCGCCATGTCCTAGGTAGATTTTGATTCTTTGTCTGTTCACCTTGAACCTTACACCCTCCTTGTTCTCCAACTCAACCGCACCATGAGGGAAGACTTGAGTGATAAAGAATAGGCCAGTCCATTTGGACTTGAGTTTGCCAGAAACAAGCGCAACCTAGAGCTGAATAAAAGCACCAAATCCCCAACCTTAATGTTGCGCTTCTCAATCTTTTGGTCATGCTACTTCTTCATCTTTCTTTGTAGAGGGCTGAACTTTCATATGCCTTCAAGCGAAACTCATCAAGCTCATTTAACCCATTCAACCTCTGCTCCGCTGCTTCATTCCAATCCATCTTCAGTTTCTTCATTGCCCACATGGCCTTGTGCTCCAAATAAACCGGCAAGTGACAAGCCTTCCCATATATAAGTTGGTGTGGAGACATACCTATGTGAGTCTTGTATGTTGTCCGGTAGTCCCAAAGAGCATCATCAAGCCTCCTTGACCAATCAGTTCTACTTGCATTCACCGTTTATGCCAGAATCTGCTTGATTTCTTTGTTTGACACCTCAACTTGCCCCTTAGTCTGAGGATGGTAAGGAGTGGCCACATTGTGGCAAAACCCATGTTTTTGCAATAACCCTTTGAACAACTTGTTGCAAAAGTGGGATCCCCTGTCACTAATAATGCCCCGTGGTTTTTTTTTTCAAGAACGCATTGACACTCTTCCCTTTATTATTTGCAAGTGCTATGACTTCCACCCATTTTGACACATAATCAACCGCCACAAGAATATACTTCAACCCATGAGAACTCACAAAAGGGACCATAAAGTCAATGACACACACATCAAACAACTCAATTACAAGAATGAGATTTAAAAGGAGCTCTTGCCATCTAGAAACACCTCCATCTCTTTGACACCTATCACATGCCTTGGCGAAGTCATGAGCATCTTGGTGGATGATTTTCCAATAGTAGCCACATTGCAAGATTTTAGGGGCAGTCCGGATACCACTATTGATGCCCATCCACAGGCGAGGAGTGTCATGCCTCTAAAACACTCAACATCTCAACTTTTGATACACAATGCCGAATAATCCCATCGACACAACTCTTATATAGATATGGCTCATCTCAAAATAACTTTTTCACATCTTTTTTCTTTGATGAAAGGACATGTCCGATGGGACGATATCACTAGCCAAGTAATTTGCAAAATCTGCGAACCATGGAATCAAGTCATAAGAAGCAGCCAATACATGCTCATCCGGTAAAATATCATCAATTTAATCCTTTTCACCCAACTATCACAGACCTTCATCCTCTAATCTGGACAAGTGATCAGCAACTTGATTTTTGGTCCATTTTCTATCTTTCACTTCAAAGTCAAACTCTTGCAACAGTAATACCCATCTTATAAACCTTGGTTTTGCATCCTTAATTTCTATCAAATATATCAAGGCAGAATGATCAGTATGCACTATAACTTTCATGCCAAACAAGTTGGAGTGAAATTTTTTGAAAGCAAATACCACCGTAAGTAGCTCTTGTTCAGTCACAGTATAATTCTTTTGAGCTTCATTAAGGGCCTTACTGGCATAATAAATGGGGTGAAAGATTTAATCCCTTTTTTTTCCCAATACTACACCAAGAGCGACCCCACTAACATCACACAAAACCTCAAATGGTTTTCTCCAATCCAGAGAAATAATAATAGCGCCAACTTCTTCTTCAACTCTCCAAATGCTTTCCGACAAGATTCATCAAAATAAAATTTACACTATTTCTCAAGTAACTTGCGGATGTGAAATTTTTGAAAAATCCTTGATGAACCTCCGGTAGAAACCCGCACGCCCATGGAAGCTCCTCACTTCTTTTATAGAGTTGGGTGGAGGAAGTCTCTCTATCATCTCAACTTTAGCTCGATCAACCTCTATACTCTTCTCTGAAATGCGATGGCCCAATACAATACCCTCTTTTACCATAAAGTGACATTTTTCTCAATTTAGCACAAGGGTGCAATCTTTACATCTTTTGACAACTTCGGACAAGTGATTCAAACAATGATCAAACGAGTCACCAACAACAGAAAAATCATCCATAAATACCTAAATGGTTTCCTCCACCATTTCGGAGAATATGGACGTCATACATCTCTAAAAAGTAGCCGATGCATTACACAACCCAAAAGGGCATTCTCTTGAATGCCGAAGTTCCATAAGGACAAGTAAAGGTGGTTTTGTCTTGATCTTTCGGTGCAATAGAGATTTGGTTGTAACCCGAATAACCATCAAGAAAATAATACCATCTCTTTCCCACAAGCCTATCCAACATCTGATCGATGAAGGGCATAGAAAAATGGTCCTTCTCAGTCCATGCATTCAATTTCCGATAATCCATACACACTCTCCATCCGGTCACCGGCCTCAATGGAACAATCTTATATTCTCATTAGGGACCACAATCATTCTCTTTTCTTAGGCACACACTGAACAGGGCATACCCACTACTGTCAGTGATCGGATATATGACTCCGGCATCCAACCACTTAATAATCTCAATCTTCACTACCTCTTGCATAGGTGGATTCAACCGTCTTTGATGCTCTATACTTGACTTATGATCGGGCATGAGTTGGATTTTGTGTGAACAAATACTGGGTGGAATCTAAATAATGTCCGCAATAGTCCAACCAATGGCTCGTTTGAACCTATGCAACACCTCTACAAGATACTCCACTTGCTTCACATTCAAATCTGATGCAATGATAACTGACAAAGTGTCACCTTTTCTCAAGAAAACATGCCTTAGATTAGGTGGTAGAGCCTTAAGCTCCAATTTTTGGGTCTCCTCACTAGATGGTTTTGCGGGTTGAGATTCGTGATGTTTCATATCTAAATCCAATTTCTTTGGTTTAAACTGAACATCACCTAAATCAAGTGCCATAATTAATGAATCATACTCTTCGATACAATCACTCTCAAAATTCACGATCAGTGCCGCTAGTGCCTCAACATTAAGACACTCTTCTATTTGTACCTCGGACGAACTCTCAACCTTATAGGATATCGCAGATACCGATTAAAGCTCACCACTCTACCTCATGGACCTACAAATATTGAAAGTCACTTCTTCATTGTCTAATTGAAACATCATTAGCCCTTTTTCCATGTCAACCAAGGCTCGACCCATAGCAAGGAACGACCTCCCAAAATGATAGGCACCTTAAAGTCCACCTCACAATCAAGAATCACAAAATCGGCTGGAAATATGAATGACTCCACTTTCACTAACACAACGTGGAATATCCTAATAGGACTCTTTACCATTCTCAAAGTGTAACAATTGGATTGTACATGGAATAGCGAAAGCGTCCGTATCTTCTTTCTTTTGCACAAGAGATCTTGTAGCAATAGCACTACAATGTTGCATCCGATCATCATCCTCAAAACTAACCGATCTCTTTTTAGTGACCATATCTTTCATGAATATGGCGTAACCGGGCATTTGTTCGAGAGCTTATATCAAAGGGACATTGATGAAAAGCTATTTCAACATAGAGATAAAATGCCGATATTTGCCATCTTCGGTCTTTTTCACCAATCTTTGCGAAAATGGAGGTGGTGATCTAGGAATGAGAGTCACTTTTTGGGGTCTCTCAGCTTCTTTTACCGCTTTATCTACTAACTCCCCACTAGCTTCTACTACCTCATTTTCTGTTTTCATCTCATCTTCTACGCCAGACGACATAGGTGGATCTATGGTTTGCTTACCACCTCGAATAGTGACTATCATACAATGTCCATCATTTTTGAGATTTTGAACAGAGTTGCCAGGAAGAGTACCCGGTTGACGTGGGTTCACAGTAGAAGACAATTGAGCCATTTCCAACTCAAGGTGCTTGATTGAGATTGCATGTACATCCACCTTTTGCCCAATATTCGCTAAGTCACCTCTCAACTCTTTCGCGTGCTCATCACTAGCATCAAACCTCCTCCTCATCTTCTACAACATATCCTCAACTCGCTCCATACTACATCCTCCATATCTAGGAGCAACTTCCTAATTTTTAGGTGGAACATAGGGCCCACTCCGATCGTTTCTATTATCATAGTTACAAGATAAATTGTTATCGCGGTTGTAGTTTCCATCTCGAACATAGTGACCCTCTAGATTGTAAATACCATAGTTCGGACCTTGATTTCCTTGACCTTGGGGCTTATTTTCTTAATTGGAGCCGTGGGCATTCGGTTGGAAACCCCCCGTATGCTCATTTACTGCATAAGAATCTTCTTCACAGTGGTACTCATCAACCGACGGTGGTGATTTATCCAAATTGTTCACTGCATTTTCTTTTTTTGCACCCCTAATGACATGTTTCAACACCAACCCAAGATCAGTTCTCATTTGATCCATTTCTTCACAAATATCATCTGCGACTGGGTTATGTGAAGCTTGCACCGCAAAAGTGTTTCTCCTTGTATTCGACTTCCTAGTGCTCCAAGCTTTATTATTTCGGGAGATTTTCTCTAACTACTCATCTATCTTTGCATAAGTACACTCCCCATAAGAACCACCTGCAACCGTATCGAGCACCGCTTTATTATTATCATCTTGCCCCCGATAGAAGTTCCCTTTCAGTGACTCATCATCAGTGCGGTGGTTTGGAAAACTTCTCAAGATTGAGGTGAACCTATCCCAAAAACTGTTTACTGACTGCCCTAGTAATGCCACAAAACATTTCACCCTATCTTTGTGGTTGAGATTTTTATAAACTGGGTAATACTTTGCTAGAAACACATTCCTCAATTGCTCCCAAGTATAAATTAAGTTATAGGGAAGCTTAGTAAACCACATAGCAGCCTCTCCCGTTAGTGAGAAAGTGAAAACTCTTTACCTAATGATGTCCATGTCCAAATCTGGCCTCCCTACACAACTCTTACACACCAACCTTAGATTAGCGATGTGAGCATGTGGATCCTCAGATGGTAGCCCCAAAAACAAACCTCTAGCGGTGACCATCTGCATCAAGGTACTAGTTACCATGAAAGTATGACCATGTGGTAGAGGAGGTAGGATAAATGGCCCATCAGAGTGAGTGATGTTAACATTTTCCCTATAGTACTCTTGAGGGTGTGGGGCAGGAGGTTGCCTCCTCGGATACCTTCACCAGGGTTATGAACAACCACTTGATTATGAGCATCAACCGGCGGGGGAAGTTGAGGGTTGATATCATCATCAATATAAGCAGGATAGTTTTGAATATTCATTCTGCGAATTGTGCGATTTAGTTCCGAATCAAATGGAAGCACTGTTCTCGACTCTGTGTATTTGTCATACACTAGAGTTAGACCTGAAAGAGACAAAAACAAAGAGAGAAAGTAAAATTAGGAAATTATTGAATAAAATTCAGCAATTACGCTTCATTATGGGCCTTACTGACTAAAAGCCACTTTCCCCGGCAGCGGCACCAAAATTTGATACGCTCAAATTATACTTCCCTAAAGAAGTATAAGAAGTCGTAATAATTAAACAACCCAATTGTTAGGTTGGGGTCGATCCCACGAGGAAAATGATTTATACTTAACTTCAATTTACGATTACGTCTATTTAGTCAAATCCTTTCCAAAAACAATTAATTAAAGAGGAGGGTTTTGTGTAACAAAAATGTTTAATTATTTTAAGTAAAAGAGATAGAAAGTTTATAACTTTAGTGTTTATCAAGTGATGAGAGAAACAAAGGTATAAGTGTTCCCCATAGGTTTATAACGTGGTAATCCTAGCGATAACAACTCTTTCCTAACATCTTGCAGGCAAAGTGGTAAGTTATGTATCCCTAATTCCTTGGTCTGGCAACTAGAGAATTTCACTCCATACCTTGATCCGGATATGTGTGTCTACTGTCTAAACCTTACATTTACCTCATATTAAGCATCATATTCAATGTATCGCTAAGTTACTTCTTTGCACCAATTGAAACTAGTCTATTAGATAGTGTATACTAAATCTATGTTGATAAATCTTTCCTTATCAACTACCTTCTTGGTCCGGCAAGTAAAAATAGGAAAAGTTCTAATGTGTGCACTCATTAAAAAGACTTCAAAATGAAATAATTATCAATACATGCAAGACCCTATTCTAGAATTGTCATTTAGCTATTTTACCTTGTTATTTACCCATGGTTCCCACAACCCTAGTTGTGGATTTAGTTACCCATGCTTAGAAATACACAATTAATCGTTATTAAAAAAGAATTTATGTGCTTACTTTAACAGGTTTGAAGAAACTCCAGAAATAAAACTTGAATTAAAGAAAATATCTTGAGAATCGATTCCGAAAACTTGAAGTAATTCCCAAAATCCCAAAGTTCAACTTTCAATAACAAGAGTATGAAAAATAAGAAACAACTCCAACCTCAAAAATGAGGTTTTTAGTCCTATTTATGATAATAAAGTCCTAAAATAAAAACGAGTTATAAATAGGGAAAAATTTGTCCAAAACGCGTCTTTAGTTGACGACCCAACTGACGGTCCATTGATGGAACGACGGACCGTCGACAGCTTCTATCAGTTTATACTTCAAATCTTTTTCAGCCTCCACTTTTCAACACTTTCTGTTGCCATTGACGGACAAGCAGCACGGTCTGTCAGTAGACCTACAGTCCATCGATGGCCTCCGTTCCTCCATACTTAGTGATTTTTTCAAGTCGGATACTAGGACTACTTTCTGTTACAACCAACGATTTGTCAACATGATTCATCGATCAATCGACAGACCGTCGATCAATCGATGAACCGTCGATCCTTCCGTATCTCCACACTTGGTCAGAATTCCCCGATTTAATTTCAGCTGCTTGAACCCCCAGCCGACGATCATCACCTACGGACCGTTACTTGGTCGATGGACCGTCGGTGGCTCGGTAGGTCATCACTTCTGCACTGATTTCAAAACACTGTTCAGCATTTGCGTTTTGGACAGTTTTCCTGTAAACACAGATAAAAATATATTAAAACTACTACAAAAATGCCTTAGACATACACTAAACTTAAGGAAAAAGCATTGAAAGTACCGTAAAACCACGCTAAATCAGTGGGGGAGGAGAAGAGACTTGGATGTACTCTAACATTTTATCAATGAGAGAAAATATTGTTGTATAAGTTACACTGTGTTGTGTATTTATAAGACTGTTTAAAACTTCATAATTCTCACCTAAGAAAATTTCGAGTAATTTCTCACCAAAAGATAAACTCTTCATTGACCATATACTGAACGGACTCTTTACTGAATATATTTTTAATAAGGTATTAACCTTGAAAATATAAACTTGACTAACAATATCCAAACCGAGTAAATAAATGAGCCATATTGTGTGAGAGTAATGGGATTATTTATATTTGCTTCCCATTTTTTACCCAAAAATTTAAAAAATTACTTTATCACTTTGTAATTGGTAAGTATATAATTGGTCTCCAAAAATTTTTAGTTGAAAAATAATAGATAAGGAACCAAAATGTGTGAGAGTAAGGGATTATTGTAGCTGTTCACTCTAATTAAAACTACTTGAGTATACCGATTTATTGTTGAAAAGACTTGATTTGATGAGTTGAATTTTCTTGCACTCTTCTTTTTTTAATATAAGTTTATTTATAAAAAAATTAAACGTAAGTTCTATTTCGAATATTTTTTATACGAGTAGATTGAACAATTTTATGTTTATTATAATAAAAAAAAAGGAGGGACCTAATACAGGACTAGAACTCGTGACGTAGTGACTAATCGTTTAACCTATAACCATTCGCGTTGCAGTAGCATTCCTTCATTATAACTATATGAAATTTATTTATATTTTCATCGTTTTTTATCCAAAAAATTTAAAAAAATTACTCTATTAGTTATTTTTAATTGGTAACTAGATAATTGATCTCCAAAAATGTGTGAAACCGGATTATCAAAGTTGTTCACCATAATTAAAACCACTTGTTGAAGGAGTAGCTTTATTTGGGAGTGTTTTTAAAATTTTTGTACAAGCTCTTGACTTGGGAAAGAAAAACACTCAAGTGTATGTTGTTAGGATCTCGTGTGACGTTCAATAAACGGCTAGCACTAATTGTTTAGATTGTTATTGATTTTACCATCACTTAGTAAAATGAATGTATAAAATTGAAATTTATTGTATATTTTATTAGTTATTTTTTTAGGGAAAATGCACAAGTACCTCCTACTATGACCGAAATCTCAAAGACACACCTTAACTAAACTAAGGTCCTATTACTCCCTGAACTTATTTCTTTTTTGTAATTTTGTGCACCTTTTTGTCTTATGTGACATCCAAATATCTCCGACGCGCCTCAATTGCGTGGAGTCACGGAGTGTTCCATGTAAGACAAAAGGTGCACAAAATTAAAACAAAATAAGTTCATGGGGGTAATAGGACCTTAGTTTAGTTAAGGTGTGTCTCTAAAAAATCGGTCATAGTCTAAGGGGGTACTTGTGCATTTTCCTTTTTTTTAAAAAAATATATTATAAGTTACAATTTTATTAAAACTTTATCAAGAAAGACAATTTAAACGTAAATATAGAGACAAAAGTAGATTGAAATTAATTTAAAAACAAGACGATAAATAATAACTTAGTAAATTAAACAGAAATGTAATCCTAAATGGTAATTAAAGTTAAAGTAAATTCTACTTCATATTACAGGGAGAGTCACTGCTGTTAGCTGTACCGGCACAGGCACCTGCATCTTTAGTTTCCAACGCCTCCGGCGATGAATCAGATCTCCAACGGGGCCTTTCAATTTTCATATTTTGACTGTGAAGCCCTAAAATTATCCCGACGAGCTTCAACGAATTAGTTTTAAGTCTTAAAAGCTCTTCGAGATCGTCTAATCTCCGTCGCTCATCACTGTGATGGTCGCTTTCTTTGTTTGGTGTAGACATATTAGGGACTACAGTGTGTGTTATATGATAGAATTGTTATGCATTGTGGGTAGAAGATGATTGCTTTTTATATGAATGCTGGTTAGTTAGTCTAAGAGATGCATTGGTTATTCCAAGAGGTTCCTTGGTTAGACCAATAGCTGCAATTGTATTAATGTAAAATAAAATAAAATTCAAAATATTTAGTATTTTATTAAATTAAAGTTATATCAACATAAAATAAAAGATTAAAGTAGGTGTAAAAATTTCATGAGGCGGCTCACTTTCTCACTAAAGATTGCAATATCCTATACTGAATCTACCAGTCTTGTATTACCAAGAAAACCATTTATGTTTTCCGATGAAGACATGTTAGGAATTAAATTATATTATTTTGCAAGATATGTATCTATTACGGGTACACAAATAAATGATAATTTATAATAAGATCAATAGTTGGTTTGGTTAGTTTAAGAGTGGAATGTTCAGTAACCACAAACGCTTCAAATATTAAGATGGAGTTGGTTATTTACCTTGTTAGATGTAATGAAGTATCAATTATGCTAAAATGTAGAGTAATTCTGATAGAAATTAAATATACAGTACTAAAAGAAAAACGCAACAAAAACATAATAATTTAGTAAAGACATTAATATAATTAAATCAAAAAATAGTCAATCACTAAACGTTACAAGGACAATCCCCCTCAATATTTGACCCCACCACCCTCATTATTAGCGGTACCACCACAATTATTAAGTTCCAATTCATTATTAACCTGAGTAGACAAGTTTTTAAGAGAACGAGTGTAACATCTCAGATTCTAGATAAACTAAATTTCAACTAAGAAAAACAAGAAAAAATAATCAATTTGGAAATAAGTAATGAAATGTGGAAAATTTCCAGATTTCAAAAGTAAGTTTTGATCATTTTCAAAAAGTCATAACTCCCAACTCAGGAGGATTTTGGACGAGTTTTTTATATGGATGAAAATTCGAAGGAAGATCTTTTTAACGACGCCAAGTTTGCAAAATTTTTACGAGGTCGTATGAGTGAGATATGACCTTTGGAAGATTGTCTGTTGAGCACGGAAAGTTCCCAAAAAAATTGATTTAGTAAGGGTGTTTTGGTCTTTTCCTTAAGCCAATTAATTATTTCATTTTTGGATTAATCTGTTTGGGTCTAAACTGATCCAATTCAGTTTATGCACTTAAAAAAATAGACTAGAGTTTTGAAAGCAAGAAGAAAAGGAGAAGGAAGAAGACACAAGAACACCAAGTTTAGCTTCATGGATTTTCGTCGGGTGTGATCCCTAACAAGGTATATAAGATCATTTGTGTTGGATTACTTCACCCACACATGAATTTTTTCAGTTCAGCAAATATATGGGTTATCTCATGCTAGAAGTTAAGATCTTAAAAGAAAGTTTCGTTTTCTTATTAAATGGATTGTTGGCTGCCATTGTTGGTGTGATTCTTGTTTCCTTGAGTTATTTTGAGTGGAATTTTGTAGATTTTGATAGTACTAAAGGTTTCCGGTGTTTAGTGAAAGAAGTAGGAAGTATTTTGATAGAGTACTAAAGGTTTCTAGTTTTCAGTGAAAGAACTAGGAAGTTTTGAAGAGTTTGGAGATGGAAAAACGAGTTGAAAAATTCGTCAAACACACCTGGGTAGGGGCAGGCGCGACATGCCTACATTACGCCAGAAACTGGCCTCAGTAGACTCAGGCCTGGTACGCCAGCAATGCGCCAGAACCAGCCTCAGTCGACTCAGGCTGGTGTGGCGCGCCAACAGTGCACCCAACCTGACGTTTTTCGTCCAGTTTTCATATTGTAGTCTTTTAAGGTCCTTCCAAGGTACATTAACACCTTACAATGATTCTAGTCACTTGAAATTATTCTAAACACCTATAAATCATCCAAGAACTCAAATCAGGAACCTTGAATCCATATTCAAATTCAAGGGAAGTCAGGATCAAAGTAAAGGAACCAAGAATTAAGAGCAAGTCAAAGTAAAGTTTATAAAGTTTCTATAGTCTTTCACAAAAGCTTTCACTTTGTTTTAAATACTTAAAGTTCAAGTTAAGAAAGAGCAAACAGTTGAGTTAAATCCTCAATAGCTATAAGGGAATTAAGTATTCCCTATGAGTCAAATTTCAAGTTAAGTAAAGAGCAAAAGTGGAGTTTATTCTCAAAATGATATAAGGGAACTAAGTATTCCTTAAAGTTTTACAAATGTTTCATATTTTAGTAAAAAGGGGAACTAGAAGTTCCAAAAGAGTTTTTGAACCTAAAGGGGAACATTGATTCCAAAAGGAGCCTTTTAAAGAAAATGGGTTCAGTAAATTATCTCAACCCAAAGGAAGAAAGTTTTATTAAAAGTGTGAACTAAATTACAATTATGGGAGTAGTATTGAGCACTGATATGGAGAAGAGAGTTCATATTAACTCACTCTCCATGTAAACCATGTAGCCAACATGGGAATTGACGTGTCATACTTTTTAGATGATCATGTAAGGAGATCTAGTGGATCCACTAAGTTGAGTAAGGTCCTATACTGATGGGAAGGTGTAGGATGGTCCTATTGCAACTTGAGGTAAGACGTTGTACCATCACGTAGGCTCATATGGTTTTCGGTTAGAGAAACTCCCACAGAGGCGATATTATTTTCTTAAATAAGTAAAATTGAATTTGTTATTGCATTTCCTTTAATGAACTAAGTTGTTTTCACTGTTTTAGGAGTTATATATATATATATATATATATATATATATATATATATATATATATATATATATATATATATATATATATATATTTATATATATACATATACATATATAAACGTTGCCTATGATTTGAACTACTTTATATGTATATCATTTGAGTTAAGTATACTCTTGAGTTGAGCAGAGTCAAGGTAAGTTTATCTAATCCCCTCAAGCTTAAGTCGTTGTTTAGCTTTCCAACTCGCTTACTCGTACATTCAATGTATTGATTCCAGTTGGCCTGCATCATTTCATGATATAGACGCAGGTACCCAAGATTAGTACGCAGCAGTTCGTTGATCCAAATTATTCTTCAGAGCTTGTGGTGAGCCTCCTTGCATCATAGAGGACATCCTTTTCATTTCTATATTAGCTTAGCTTTTAGGATGTTGTTGGGTCTGTCCCAACATCCCTTTCTAGACAGTTTAGAGGCTTTGTAGACTATAATATTTCAATTTGGAGTTGTTTTCAGTTATTAAGACTCGAGTGCCATTTTGGCCAAAGTTATGACGTGACATATTTTTTCCCTGTTACTATGTTTTACTCGTGTCAAAGTTGAGGTTTGTCTTCCGCTGATTTAAGTAGCCAGGCAAAGGGTTCGCTTGAGGGCCAGCAATGGTCTTCGAGTGCCAATCGTGCCCTGAGTGTAGGATCGGAGCGTGACAACGAGACAAGGTCCTCTCTTCACGATCAAGTGTGTCCATTGCACAAGTAATGTCCTGTACTTCATCCTTTAGAAGTTCAATCTCCTAAACTTTGTGAAATCATCTTCTACGATTATCATGTGTGTTTCTGTTGATTGAAGGGGAAATCGTAGTGATATGACAAGAGAAGAAATAGTTACGACTACTTTGTAGAATAGTAAGTAATTGCAACTATTTAAACCCATCAATTACAAAGGTAGAATTCAATAGTTCAAACGGTCACATTTGTTAGAGAGACTGTCATGTGTTTTTGTAGGTGTATTGAAAATTTAAAACTTACCACTAAACATTATTACCACCAAAAGTAAAAATTTTCATTCTTTATTTAAAAAATTCATATGTATCTTCTTTTCGAATTTAAAGAAGACACATACGATTTTTTTCGAATAAATATTCTCTCATCGTTATATTTGCACTTATTATTTAGCCCTATTTAAGTTAACCAATAGCATCATTTATTTAGATTTTCTAAATTGATCAAATTTTTATGTATTCAAGATTAATATTGTCCTTTTTTTACACTTACACTTGAACAACTTAAACAAAATCAAATAACATTTTAATTTCTATCAAGGTTTCTTCATCTATGAATTCCATAAGAAGTTGCTCATGGATTTCTTTATAAACAAATATTTCTATAAAGTCCTTTTTGCGAAGGCAAATAACAAAATCTAAAACATTGCCGTCAACCAATACCACAGAAACAACAAAGTCGTGTCAATCCTATGATAACCTCCGTCAATTGATAAAACAAGAGGCGCCTAAAGATAAATGGTATAGATTTTTACATTCACTACCAAGATATATGAAAGTTAACAACGTAAATGTTGAGTCCGTGGGAAGATATGGAGTAATTGATTGTGGTAGCCACTACATAAAAATTCACAAACAAATTAATTCATTATCTTACAAAACAAACAAATGAAGAAATAAAAAGAAAAATAGTAATATGCGAAAATTTACCAATCCACTTAACAAGACATATGATGAAGTTAGTTTAATTTTGAACAAAGGTAAAGGTGGATTACACACTGGAGTAAAGTCTCCCATGAGTTTACTGAGATTAGAATATGGTGTAAATTGAGAGATAGTATTGGCTATTTATAGTAGTATTTGTTAAATTTGTTGATGTCCCACCACAAATGTTTTGTTCGAGACATTCAATTTGTTGTTTAATCATACAGTGAATTTGTTAACGGAATACTCTAGGTTCATAAAGGAATGAGTATTAATTAGTACTAACATTTAAGAATTTATAACTTTTTACAATTTCTAGCACAAATATTTACTCTGAAAATATTTAGCATATATTTTTGAAGAATAATTTATTTATCTGCCATTATATTAATTATGCTATTATTCGTTAGTGATTAACTATAACATGTACTCCGACATGCATGTATAAGCTAAATGATTTTCACCACTAATCAACTACTCTAGGTTCACCCAGGTGAAAGTATTTAATTTCAAGACTATTAACATTTTGACATGCATTTATAAGCTAAACAGGCATAAAATTAATTTCACATATTTTGTATATAAATAATTAATGTTAGGTTATTAGCATTTTAATATTAATATTTAACATATTAAATTGCTTTATTTTGGAGTTGTAAGAATGAACAATGGAATGGATGACTTCTACATCATCCATTAGCATTGGTTATCCATCAATGTATTTCATTCTTAGTTCCTCCATTACTCCCTTTGTAACCTATGTAACATATGTAACTCCCTTTGTAACATATGTAACATATGTAACTCCCATTGTAACTTATGTAACCTATGTAACTCCCATTGTAACCTATGTAACTCCTAAGGACATTATCTTCACTATTTACTACCTCCATTATCTTCCTATTCATTGCTAGGAAGACTTCTTGTAGTATAAATAGTGGTAGTCTTCATTTGGTTTTAGACACAAACAATTCATAAGAGAAAACAAAGAGTGTAAGAGTTAGTATAAAAGAGAGTTCTTATTAGTTGAAGGGAGGTGTTCTTTTTTGTGGAGCTTTGGACTCAACTCTTGTCCAGAGTTGTTGAGTTATACTTTGTGAAGGCTGTTGTATCCTGGAGGGGACAAGTCAAAGAGGACTACTGCTAGACCGGTGAAAACATTTGCTGCAGTGGGCTTGAATCTCCTTAAAGAGAGCGAGATATCCGCGCCTCAGCCTGAAGAGATTACTTTCTTCATTTTATTTTCAATTGTAATCTTGCAATTTTATTATCTTGTAAGCTTTTTCACTAACAATTTTAAGGAGATTCTAAGATGGCTACAATTGAAAAAACCCCGGATGTCAAGATGGGAGATCTTAACAAGCCATTTCGGTTCAATGGTAACCATTTCAAGAGATGGAAGGGTAAAGTACTTTTCTACTTAAGTCTTCTCAATGTTTCTTACGTTTTAACCGAGAAGAATCCAAATAAAGAAGACATCACCACTATGAATGATGATGAAACTATTTCTCATCTAGAGAAAGTGGAAAAGTACGATGGTGATTCCTATAAGTGTCGGTATTATCTTCTTAATTGTCTATCTGATAATTTTTATGATTATTATGATAGAACTTACTCTAGTGCAAAGAAAATTTGGAAGGCATTGCAGAGTAAGTATGATACCGAAGAGGCTGGAGAGAAAAAATATGCAGCTAGTAGATTTTTTCATTTCCAAATGGTGGACAACAAATCAGTGGTAGATCAAGCTCAAGACTTCATCATGATTGTTGGAGAGCTTAGGTCCGAAGAGGTTAAAATTGGAGATAACCTTATTGTTTGTGGCATAGTGGATAAACTTCCACCTTCTTGGAAGGAATTTCAAAAAACTATGCGCCACAAACAAAAGGAAACCTCCCTTGAAACCTTGATAATGAAAATCCGCATGGAAGAAGAAGCAAGAGGCCAAGATGCACTTTTACAAACAGAAGAGAACAACATCACATCGAAGGTAAATTTAATTACTTCGAATAATGCTAATCCTGAAACTCACAAAAATACTTCTTTAAAGCCTAAGAAGAAAAAATTCAAGAAAAATAATGGTAGACCTCCCAAGAAAAATAATGGTGATAATCACCAAGCACAAAATCAACAAGTTCAAGAAAAGGGACCATGCTTTGTTTGTGGCAAGAGTGGGCATATCGCTCGATTTTGCAAATTCCGGAAATGTGGTCCTAACCCTCAGGCAAACGTTACCGAAGAACCTTTTGTGGCGGTGATTACCGACATAAACATGGTTGAGAATGTTGATGGATGGTGGGCTGATTCTGGTGCAAACCGTCATGTCTGTTATGACAAAGACTGGTTTAAAAAATATACTCATTTTGAGGAGCCCAAAACCATCATGCTTGGTGATGCTCACACTACTCAAGTGCTTGGAAAGGGAGTTACATATGTTACATAGGTTACAAAGGGAGTAATGGAGGAATTAAGAATGAAATACATTGATGGATAACCAATGCTAATGGATGATGTAGAAGTCATCCATTCCATTGTTCATTCTTATAACTCCAAAATAAAGCAATTTAATATGTTAAATATTAATATTAAAATGCTAATAACCTAACAATCCCCCACTCATTTTAATATTTAGATTAGAGAGTATATCAGTTGAAGGAAGACTACTATGCATAATGAAGGTGTGCTCTGCATTGAACCTCCACTTAGTGAAACAGTAACTTTTACTCCAGAGTCGTAGTGGTCTCAGACTTGAGCTATGACTGCTTAAGGGAAATAAAATATCACTGCTCACACATAATAATCAAGGTGTTGACATGAGCTTTAACAGCCAACACGTTATGGCCATGTGCTATCCCGGTTTCATGAGTGCATTTGAGAATAAGCCCCATTCTCATAGGAAGCGACCTACTTCCACACATCACATAGGTGATATCTGTCGAGAGTGCTCCTGTAAGATTAACACTCCACCCATATGGGCTACAGATATTCATTAAGAGTTTTATCAACTCAACCTTCACAAATTACAGGAAACAATGCACTCACATCATAGGGAGGGGAAAAAATAGTGCATTTTTCACAACAAGTCATCATATGATTAGTTTTTCCCTTTGAACCTGGTTATAGGATCTCTAGTCCCCAGGTTGGGTTTCCTCATATATGACTCAAGGATTTGTAGGCTTCAATCCCATCCCCCTCGATGTGCTCCAGACCTTTTCTCTTGTTAAGGCCTTCGTAAGAGGATCTGCAAGATTATCACAAGATTTGACATAATCAACATTAATGGTACCATTTGTCAAATACGATCTTACATTACTGTGTTTCCTCCTTATAGGTCTGGATTTACCATTGTAATAACGATTTTGAACTCTTCCAATTGCAGCGGTGCTATCACAATGAATTAAAATAGGAGGAATTGGTTTTTCAATATAAGGAATTTGAAACAATAAATCTCTTAACCAATTAGCTTCCTCACTAGCTGAAGCTAAAGCAATTAGTTCAGCCTCCATGGTAGAGTTAGCAATTATAGTTTGCTTTTTTGATCTCCAACAAACAGCACCATCACCTAAATTAAAGACATAACCAGTGGTAGAACAGGAATCACCTGACAAAGTGTTCCAATCGGCATCACAAAAGCCTTCAAGTACAACAGGATATTTTTTATAGAACAAACCACAATTTTTTGTTCAAATTAAATATCTCATAACTCTTGTTATAGCATGCCAATGTTCATCACCTGGCTTGCTTGTAAACCTGCCAAGTACTCCTACTGCATATGCAATATCAGGCCTAGTGCAATCAGTCACATATCTCAAACTTCCGATTATACTAGCATATTCCTTTTGATTTATTACATCATTTTCACTTTCAACAGGAAATAAGTGAACACTTGAATCAAAAGGAGTAGCAACATGCTTGCAATCATGAAAGTTATATTTTTTCAAAATATTCTCAACATAATGTGACTGGTCAAGGAAAATCCCCTCACATGTTCTTGTTATTTTTATTCCAAGAATAAAATTTGCCTCACCAAGATCTTTCATATCAAAATGGCTTCTAAGAACATTTTTAGCTTCATCAATAACATTCATGTTAAAGCCAAAGATCAACATATAGGCAAATTATCACATGAGAATTATTCCAAGACTTATGATATATGCACTTATCACACTCATTTGTTTTAAAACCATTTTCAATCATGCAGGAATCAAACTTTTCATGCCATTGCTTTGGTGCCTGTTTCAAGCCATATAGGGATTTAGTAAGTTTACATTCTTTGCTTTCTTGGCCTGCTTCAACAAAACACTCGGGTTGGTCCATATAAATTTCTTCATTTAGGTCTCCATTTAGAAAAGCAGTTTTTACATCCATTTGATGAATTTGCAAATCAAAAATTGCAGCCATAGCAACTAAAAGTCTAATGGATGTAATTCTTGTTACCGGAGAAAAAGTATCAAAAAATTCTAGGCCTTCTAGTTGTTTAAAACCTTTTGCAACTAGCCTAGCTTTGTATTTATCAATAGATCCATCCGGTTTCAATTTTTTCCGTAAGACCCATTTAAAACCAATTGTTTTACAACCCGGTGGTAAATCAACTAACTTCCAAGTTTTATTAGAAATTAGAGATTCCATTTCATCATTTACAGCCTCTTTCCAAAAAATAGAATCATGTGAAGATAATACTTCTTTCAAAGTTAGAGGGTCATTTTCAACATTAAACACATAAAAATCAGGACCAAAATCTTTTTCTACTCTAGCTCTTTTACTTCTTCTTAACTCAAAATCAACAACTTCTTTATTTTTCAAAAATGAAGTAGAAGAACTAGGTAGTGACAAAATATTTTGTTCAATCCTTTGACCCCCACTATTTTTAGTATCAAAAGGAAATTTATTTCATGAAAAATAGCATCACCAGATTCTATTACAATATTATCTTCAAGATTAAAAAATCTATAGGCTGTACTATTTGAAGCATAACCAAGAAAAGCACAAGTAGTAACTTTCTTACCCAACTTTCTAATCTTGGGATCCATTAGCCTCACAAAGGCTAGACAACCCCAATCTCTTAGATATCCCAAACTTGGCTTGTAACCTTTCCACAATTCAAAAGGTGTCAATTTAGAATTTTTATGAGGCACACGATTCAACACATAACAAGCAGTTAAGATAGCTTCACCCCAAAAATTTAAAGGTGCATGTGACTCAATAAGCATGGCGTTAGTCAATTCAACCAAAGTTCTATTTTTCCTTTCTGCTACTCCATTAGACGAAGGGGAGTAAGGAGGAGTAGTTTCATGAATCATTCCCAATGATCTAACAAAAGAATTAAACTCATTTGATTCATATTCACGGCCTCTATCACTTCTAATTCTTTTTATTTATCTTCCAAACTGATTTTCAGCCTCATTGAGATAAGTTTTGAAATTTTCAAAAGCATCACTTTTATTTTTCATCAAGTAAACATATGTAAACTTAGAAAAATCAACAATGAAAGTGATAAAATATCTATTACCTCCACGAGTTAGAATTCCACCAAGTTCACAAATATCAGTATGAACTAATTCTAACAAATCAGTTTTTCTTTCAACTTGAAAATGAGGCCTTTTAGTGATCTTGGCTTTACTACAAGCCTCACACTTTTCAAAATTCTTTTTAACCATTGGGATTAATCCTAAACTACTCATGATTCCAACATAACGATCATTAATATGACACAAACGAGCATGCCAAAAATTAGTAGAAAAAAGCATATAAACAAAAGTAGAAGTTTTATTCATTTCAACATTCAACTTAAACATCCCATCACATGCATACCCCTTCCCCACAAAAATACCTTTCTTCACTATTACATATTGATCAGATTCAATAATCTGTTTAAAGCCTGCTTTATTAAGAAGAAAACTAGACATCAAATTTTTTTCTCATAGAAAGAGTATAAAGTACATCTTTCAATGTTAATAGCCTTCCAGAAGTAAAACACAATTCAAATTCCTCCATTACTCCCTTTGTAACCTATGTAAAATATGTAACTCCCTTTGTAACATATGTAACATATGTAACTCCCATTGTAACTTATGTAACCTATGTAAATCCCATTGTAACCTATGTAACTCCTAAGGCCATTATCTTCACTATTTACTACCTCCATTATCTTCCTATTCATTGCTAGGAAGACTTCTTGTAGTATAAATAGTGGTAGTCTTCATTTGGTTTTGGAGACACACAATTCATAAGAGAAAACCAAGAGTGTAAGAGTTAGTCTAAAAGAGAGTTCTTATTAGTTGAAGGGAGGTGTTCTTTTTTGTGGAGCTTTGGACTCAACTCTTGTCCAGAGTTGTTGAGTTATACTTTGTGAAGGCTGTTGTATCCTGGAGGGGACAAGTCAAAGAGGACTACTGCTGAACCGGTGAAAACATTTGCTGCAGTGGGCTTGAATCTCCTTAAAGAGAGCGAGATATCCGCGCCTCAGCCTGAAGAGATTACTTTCTTCATTTTATTTTCAATTGTAATCTTGCAATTTTATTATCTTGTAAGTTTTTTCACTAACAATTAATATATTTAAATCTGTAACATCTCACAAATTGAGATAGCTAGAAGAAGCTTAGAAGCTGAAATAGTCACTTTTGGAAAGAATTAAAATTTGGAAATTTTCTTAAGTTGGAGAAAAGTGAGTTTTTGGTCAACTTCAAACGGTCGTAACTCCTAGATTAGTCTTAATTAGAGGTTTTATTGATATGGATGACAATACCTTGAGATATCTTTTCAACGCCGCCGAGTGTTCCCAATTTCGATATTGTATGAGTGAGCTATGCATTTCTGAAGTTGGGCTGTTAGATTAAGGATAGTCCAATTTAGATTTGGGAAGGACAAAGTTGTCTTTTTCTTATTCAATTATTTTATTTTGTTTTTGGGTTAAATTGGGGTATATACTGATCCTATTCAGTTCACGCTTTAAGAAAACAAGTTAGGGTTTTGAAAGAAGAGAAAAGAAGAGGAGAAAAGAGGATAAAAGAGAAGAAGAAGCAAGAACGTTCAAGATCGTCGAAATTCGACTTGTGGAATTCGTTGGGTGTGATCCCTGAAAAGGTATGTGAGATATTGTCTGTGTTGAGTTAGTTCACTCACACAAATACTTGTTTAATTCAACGAATTTTGAGTAGATTGAATGATGAAAATGAAGTTCTTGAAGAACATTGTTGTAATTTGGTTGTTGAGTTATTACATGTCTTTAAATGATTTCATTCGTGTTTCCGGGTTATTTTTTGGGTCTAATTTATTGGATATTGAGGTTATTAGTGATCCTAAGTGATTTTGGAAGGATCCATGGAAGTCTAGAATGTTTAGAAACAAAAAACGGAGAAGAAAAGTCGAAACGCACGTCCGTAGGGCCCAGGGGCGCCGCGCCTCCCATAGCCCCAAAGGACAGTCTCTGTGCGTAGGGCCTTGGGGCAGCGTGCCACCCAGAGATCCCAAAATTATCCTCTGAAGTGTGGGACCTGGCGCCCCACGCCTCTCAGAGCACCAATGACGCCAGTTCACCCCATTGATTCCCTATATTTTCGTACTAGTTCCTAAGTGATGTACCCACATTTCTTAGTTGATTTCAACACTCTAAGGTACGTCTAAATATCATTAAATCATCCTTAAAAATGAGATCATGAACCTTGAATCCATAATTCAATTCAAGAAAAATTAGGATCAAATTTAAAGAAGCTATAAGCTATGAGTCAAATCTAAAGTTAAGAAGCAAGTCAAAGTAAAGTTCTTAAAGTTTTCAAGAGTCTGTCTTAAACATTTTAACTTTGTTTTAAGGCTCAAGTTTCAATCTAAGTATAGAGTTAAGTTGAAGTTCTTTTCTTCAGGGGGACTAAGTATTCCCAAGGAGAGTTAAAAATGTTTTTTTTAACATTTAAGCAAGTAATGAAACTTTGATTTCCAAGGAGCCGTAGGACGAGTTTTCAGAAAAGAACTATAGCTTTCTCAAAGAAGCAAGCAGAGAAACTAATATTTCCAAGCTAGCCTTAGATCTAAGTATTTTGAGCACTAATATCAAACCACAAAATCAGTATGTTTACTTAAAACATAAGATACTACATATTTTTGCGAGTAGAATTGAGCACCGATATGGGCGAGAGTTTAAACAACTCACAGCCCCCATAAACCATGTAGCCACCATGGGTAGAAAAGGGTCATACTTTTAAGCTGAACACTTTTTGCAGTAGACTAGTAGATTCATTCGGCAATTTAGGTCTTATACCTTTGGGCGGGTATAGGATGCGATGGCAGCGTGAGGTAGATAGTTGTATCATTATTCTAGCTCTTAAGTGATGGTTGTCGGTTAGAGAAACTACCACAGAAGTTATTGTATTCTAATATACATCAGTTTATTTGTACTTTTACGTACATCTCAGAGTTAATTGTATCCTTGTATGCATTCAAAATTTACAACATGTTTTCAAATAGTTTTTCTTTATATTGGACATACTTTTAAATTGCATATATTGAAATGAGTTAGTTGTTCATGAGTTGAACAGAGCCAAGGTAAGTGTTTTTTCTTAATCCTTTTCAAGATTAAGTGTTGTTAGCATTCCAAAACACATATTCATATTCCAGTTGGCCTGTATCGTATAATGTGCAGAGCATGTAATTGGGATCATCATTCGGTGTACTGTTGATCCAGTGAGTAGCTCACAATCAGTTTCCGAGTCTCCTTTCATTCAGGAAGACATCTTTATCATTTAGTTATTTTTTTAAGCTTTCAGTTGTTAAAATGATTGGGGGTCCTGTCCGAACATTCATCTTTACTTTAGAGGCTTCATAGACAGATAGAGTTAGTTTGTTTAGTCTTTTCATCTCACTTGTAAATGATAAGACTTGAGTTATCATTTTGGCTAAGTATTATTTCAAAGTTATTTTTTGAGTTATCTCTTGTGTTTATGTCACGACCCAAAACCGAGCCGCGACTGGCACCCACACTTAACCTACTATGTGAGCGAACCAACCAATCTAAACCCAAACATATTGAACAAAATACAATGCGGAAGACTTAAACTCATTAACAAATCAATTAAACAACTTCTAAAATTTATAACTCATTATCCCCAAAATCTGGAAGTCATCATCACAAGAACATCTATGATCAAATTACTAAACTAAGAGTATTCTAAGAAAGCTAAAACAAGTAAAAGCTAGTCCGTGCTGGAAGTTCAAGGCATCAAGACATGAAGTGGAAGATCCAGTCCAAGCTAGAAGCATTAGCTCACCCTGAAATCTGGCTTGATGAAGACTGGCTAGAGTTGCGGTTGAGTTGAAGACGACGGAACGTTTGCTGCACTCCACATATAACAAAGAAAGAAACAAACAAGTAGGGGTCAGTACAAAACACGAGTACTGAGTAGATATCATCGGCCAACTCAAAATAGAAAACAGTTTATATTAGATAATATCATAAATCAACTACAATACTCAACATGTAGCAACAACAAGTACTAAATCATTAATAAGTACCACCAAGTTCATCAATGAGGGCTCAAGCCTCAATACTATACTCATTTGGGAATTAGGTTCATTACATTGAGTATATTAACATCTTTCAAGATTCATTATCTTTCTTCCTCTTGTGTCGGTACGTGACACTCCGATCCATATTCTATCCTGGTGCCGGAACGTGGCACTCCGATCCTCATTCTATCCTGGTACCGGAACGTGGCACCCGATCCATATACTATCCTTGTGTCGGAACGTGACACTCCGATCCACTAATNCGGGTGTCACGAACCGACACGTAGAATTAGGGGATCGGAGTGTCACGTACCGATACATATTATTAGGGGATCGGGTGTCACGAACCGACACGTAGAATTAGGGGATCGGAGTGTCACGTACCGATACATAGTAGTAGGGGATCGGAGTGTCACGTACCGACACAAGAGGAAGAAAGATAATGAATCTTGAAAGATGTTAATATACTCAACATAATGAACTTAATTCCCAAAATGAGTATGGTATTGAGGCTTGAGCCCTCATGGATGAACTTGATGGTACTTATTGATGATTATAGTACTTGTTGTTGCTACATGTTGAGTTTTATAGTTGATTTATGATATTAACTGATATATACTGTTTTCTATTTTGAGTTGGCCGATGATATCTACTCAGTACCCGTGGTTTGTACTGACCCCTACTTTTATGTTTTCTTCTTTGTTATTTGTGGAGTGCAGCAAACGGGCCGTCGTCTTCAACTCAACAGTAAATCTAGCCAGTCTTCACTACATCGGAAATTCAGGGTGAGTTAATGCGTCTAGCTTGGACTGGATCTTCTTCTTCAAGTCTTGATGCCTTGAATTTCCGGCATGGACTAGCTTTTTATGTATTTTAGTTTCTTAGATACTCTTAGATTAGTAATTTGATCATAGATGTTCTTGTGATGATGACTTCCAGATTTTGGGGATAATGAGTTATAAATTTTAGAAGTTGTTTAATTGATTTTGTTAATGAGTTTAAGTCTTCTGCATGATATCGTGATATTATATTTAAAATGTTGGGTTTTGTATTGGTTGGTTCGCTCACATCGGAGGGTAAGTGTGGATGCCAGTCGCGGCTCGGTTTTGGGTCGTGACACTCTGAGCTGACTGAATCTTTTGGAAATCTTCTATAACATCTCGTAACTCCAAATAGGTAGGAATAAGTTAAGAAACTTCAAATGGATGGAATGATCATTCCAACAGCGCCGAGTTTGCATGATTTTGATATCATATGAGGGAAATATGCCTTTCGGAAGTTGGATCGTTGAAGTAAGGAAAGTTCACTCCGGATTTAAAGAAAGGTAAACTATTCTTTTTATCTATTTATTTCCTATTTCATTTTGGGAATTTATTTAGGGTAAAAATATGTTTTAGTTCAGATTCGAGAAGTTATTTTATGCTTAGTGCTTGGAGAAAAGAGAAGAGAAGAAGAAAAAAGGGAGAAAAATCAAGAATTTGTCAAGAACGCCAAGGTTTACGAGTGGAATTCGTTAGGAGTGATCCCTATAAAGGTATGTGAGATTTCTCTTTTTGAGTTAATTCATCCACACACCAATGTTGTCCAATTCAGTGGTTTAGAATTGTCTATATGATTATAAGTGAATTCTTGATGAATCTTGTCGAATCACTACTTGATTAAGTTGATCGGATACCAATTGATGTTGATTAGTAGTTTCCGTTGTTCTTTTTTATTTAGATCTCTTGGGTATTGAAGGTATTGATTATCCTAAGGGTTTGGGGATAGAACTATGGAGGTTTTATCGATTTAGGATCAGAAAACAAGTTGAAAAAATTGTAAGACGCGCCTGGGCAGGCAAGGCGCATCGCGCCTGCAGTGCATAAACAAACTGGCCTCTAATACTGAGGTTCGGTGCGGTGCGCCACCAGTGCGCTTGAACAAAGCAATTGAGGCAGGCGCAGCGCGCCCCGAACGCGCCCGAATCGGCGTTATTCGCGCAAATTTCGTAGTTTAACCCTTTTAAGTCCTTCTAAGGTGTTTTAGCACTTACTAATGATTTTAACTACTATAAATGACTTATAATCATATAGAAATCATCCATAACTTTATAACCTTGAATCCATAACTTCAAATTCAAGAAAAGTTAGAGACAAGTCTAGAGAGTTCGTACATTTCTTTAAAGATGTCTTTTACAAATACTTTAAACTTATTTAAGACTTAATATATTATCGAGTAAGGAGTAAATATAAGAATCAGCAGAAGTTCATTTTAGATTTTCATAAGTCTTTCACAAACTTTTAACTTCGTTTAAGACTTAAGTTGAATTTAGTCATAGTAAAGTGAAGTCTTTTATTCAAAAACATTATATGGGGACTAAGTATTCTTAAATCAGTATTAAATGTTTTCACTTTTAAAGGAATGAAAACTGAGATTTCCAAAGAGCCGTATGTCTAGATTTCAGAAAAGAAATATATCTTTCTAAATGAAGCAAGCAGGGAAACTAAGATTTCCAAGATAACCTTTGAGCTAAGTATATTTTGAGCACTAATCTCAAACAACAAAATCAGTATATTTTTAAAACATAAAAGCCAGTATTTTGGGAGTAGTATTGAGCACCGATATGGGGAAAAGTTCAGAGAACTCACAGCCCCCGTAAACCATGTAGCCACCATGGGTAGAAATGGGTCATGCTTTTTAGATGAACTCTTATCATAGTAGACTTATGGATCCATTAGGCATTTCAAGTCTTATACCTTTGACCGGGTATAGGATGCGCTGGCAGCGTGAGGTAGATCGTCATATCATCACTAGAGCTCTTAAGTGATGGTTGTCGGTTAGAGAAACTCTTGCAGAAGTTAAATGTATTTGGTTATATATATAAGTTTATTTGTATTTTTACATACATCTAAAATTTAATTGTATCCTTGTATATAATAGAGTTAACAACAAGTTTTCAAACAACTTTTCTTGTTTTTAAATTGTTTTATATTGAAAGGAGTTAGTTATTCATGAGTTCAGGAGAGTCAAGGTAAGTGTTCCTTCTTACTCCTTTTCAAGATTAAGTATTTGCTAGCATTCCAACTCACATACACTTACATTCAATGTACTGATATCAGTTGGCCAGCATCGTATCATGATGCAAACACAGTTAACTAGGATCGACATTTAGCGCACTGTTGATCCAGTGAGCAGCTCAGAGTCAGTTGGTGAGCCTCCCTTCATTACAGAGGACAATTTTACCATTCATTTATTTTCTTTCAGTTTTTTAGTAGTTAGGATGATTGGGTGTCCTGTCCCAATATCCATTTTTACTTTAGAGGCTTCATAGACAGATAACATTTGTATTTGTCTTATCCATTTTAGTTGTGTATGCTTAAGACTTAAGTTGCTATTTGACTAAATTAATACTCTAAAGTTATTTTCTTTGAATTAATTCGCATGTATTTAAGTCTTCCGCTGAGTTAAGAAAGACAAGCCAAGGGCTCTCTTGGGGCCAATAGTAATTTTCGAGTGTCGCCCGCATCTAGGGTGTAGGCTGAGGGCGTGAAAATTTAGTATCATATCAAACGGATGGACAAGCAAAGCGTACTATCCATACCTTAGAAGACATGTTGAGATCTTGTATGACTGATTTCAAGGGGAATTGGGATGATCACCTACCTCTTATTAAGTTTGCTTACAACAACGACTACCATTCGAGCATCCAAATAACTTCATATGAAGCTATTTATGGGAGAAGATATAGATATCATATTGGGTGGTTTGGAGTTGGTGAAGCAGGGTTGATAGGACCAGATCTAGTTAACTAAGCGATGGAGAAGGTGAAGGTGATTAAAGAGAGTCTGAAAACGGTACAGAGTCTTTTAAAGTCCTACACAAATGTTAGGAGAAGGTCGTTGGAGCTTAAATTGGATGATTGGGTATATCTGAAAGTGTCACCCATGAAGGAATTATGAGGTTTGGTAAGAAGGGGAAACTCAGTCCCTAGCATATTGGTCCTTATAGAATATTCAAGAGAATTGGCAATGTAGCTTATGAGTTGGAGCTACCCCAAGAGTTAGCAACGGTTAATCCGGTATTCCATATCACCATGTTGAAGAAGTGCATGGGTGATCCTTCATTGATTGTACCAACTTAAAATATTGGGATTAAGGATAGCTTATCCTATGAAGAGATTTTGATTCAGATTTTAGATAGTCAAGTTCGCAAGTTGAGAACAAAGGAGGTAAGCCTCAGTCAACGTTCTATGGAGGAACCAATTTGTTGAAGAAGCGACTTGGGAAGCTAAAAAGAGATATTCACATCTCTTTGAATCCATATAGAATGTTGATCAAGGTACTAATTCTCTTCTTAGTACTTTATAAACAATGAGTAAGCATGTTGTTACTTGCTTTGTTTGTTGATTGTTGAACCGATGTTACTATCCTTAGTTTAGTGAAAGAAATCTCATTCGAGGATGAATGTTCTCAAGGGGGAGATATTATAACATATCATAACTCAAAATAGCTAGGAATAAGCTAAGAAACTAAAAATAACCACTTTTGGAAAGAAAGGGAAAAATCTGGAAAGTTTTCTAAGTTTGAGAAGAGAGTTTTGGTCATTTTCTAAAGGCCATAACTTCTAGCTCAAGATGATTTAGAGGTAATTCTTTGTATGGTTAGATATCCCTTGGAAGATCTTTCCAACGGCGCTGAGTTTGCACAATTTTGATATCATATGAGAAAATATGCCCTTCGAAAGTTGGGTTGTTGAAGTAAGGAAAGTCCAATCCGCATTTAAGGAATGGCAAACTAGTCTTTTTACCCATTTATTTCCTATTTCATTTTAGGGATTTATTTGGGGTAAAATAAAGTTTAAGTTTAGATTCAAAAAGTTATTTTATCTTTCGTGTTGGTTTAATTCATCCGCACACCAATATTGTCTCAATTCAGTAGTTTTAGAATTGTTTACATGATTACAAGTGAATTATTGATGAATCTTGTCGAATCCCTGCTAGATTGAGTTGATCGGATACCCATTGATGTTGATTATTAGTTTCCGTTGTGTTTTTGAGTTAAATCTGTTGGGTATTGAAGGTATTGATGATCCTACAGGTTTCGGGATAGAACTATCGAGGTTTAGAAAATTTAGGATCAGAAAATGAGTTGAAATTTTTTTAGAAATTGGCCATTGACACTGAGGTCTTGCGTGGCGCGCCACCAGTGGCTAGAACCAATTCTCAATTGATCGAGGCTGGCGCGGTGCGCCCTGAACGTGCCCGAATTGGAATTTTTTGCCAAGTTTTCGTAGTGTAGTATTTTGTCCTTCTAAGGTGTTTTAACACTTCCTAATGAATAGAAATCATCCAAAAATTGAAAATTACAACCTTGAATCCATAACTTCAAATTCAAGGATAGTTAGAGCCAAGTCTAGAGAGTTTGTAGAGTTCTTTCAACAAGTCTTTTGCAAATCCTTAAAACTTGTTTTAAGACTTATCCTGCTTAAAACAGTGGTCATGATAATCGTAGAAGACGATTTCATATAGTTTCGGATATTGAACTTCTTAAGGACGAAGTATGAGACCTCAATTGTGTAATGGAAGCACTCAAGCATGAACTGAGGACATTATCTCGTTCTTTACATAATTTTTCAACTCATGTTAATATTGCACTGGAACATAACAACCATGGTGGTGCAGATAATAATGACGGTGGTGGGATCGATAATATTCAGGGAAGTTGTGCTTGTAACATTTAGTTGTCGTGTATTTTTTATGTAATGATATTAATGTCTTTAGTAATGCATTATCTTTTTTTCTATAGTGCTTTATTTATAATTGCGATATGAATTACTCTATATTATTTTAGTATAACTGATACTTTATTACACTTAATATTAAGAATAATTCACTTTTATTATTATTAACGTTTGAGGATACTGAGCAGACGACTCTTGAACTAATGAAATAAATTGTTGGCTTAACAAACGTAATTGTGGTTTATTATAAATTGAGCATGTCACCTTATTCTACCCTCAATTCATCAATATTCTATAAAATAAAATAATTTTATCACTATCATGTCATTCTCAACTACCAGAAGTGGGCATTTTAATTTTATACAATAAGAAGATATCATCTAAAAAATTTCATTGCTTAGTCAGAATCTGAGTTGCCTCGAAGAGGAAATTTCATATCTTAATAATTATGTTTGTTTCACTGTGACCAATGATTGAACTAACAAAAAAGATATGTAGCTCTAAAGGCAAGCCACCAATTATAAATTTCTCAACATGATCAAGAAATGATTACTATTGAGAAGAAAAAGTAAAGGGTATAAGCACTAATTGTCCCCCTTTTTTTTTTGGAATTTATTAATATGACCATAAGGTTAATAACATAGTATAAAATTTGTTTACACGTTTGAAAGGCATTGTAACTTTTATCTTTCAATATTGCCATTAGTAGACAAAATATTTTTAAAGTCCAACATTATTTTACATTGTGTACTAATGTATCTTTCAATATTGCCATTAGTACAATCGAACATTACTTTTAATCTTTAAGTCTAACCAAAGACCAAGACAAGCTTTCACATGTATACATTAGTACATAAAATATTTTTATCTAGCTACACAATGTAATTTTTTGATAAAAAGGGTGTTGATTGACACCTCATAAGCACATCTAGCTCCACCATCGATTACTTGTGTTAGTGGATGGTGATACACATCTCATAAAATCAATTGAGGTATATGTGATATATTTGAGCTAGAAACGTCTAATAAAAATACCATAACATGTGTTCAAATACTCAAGTTGTAATAGACTATAATTCAAGTATGTGTCTAAATAAAATTATTTTGACAAACTTAAGTAACTATCAATATATTCAACCATAATTCAAGGATGAAATATGCAATTATTCCAATCCAAAATATTTTTGAAATATTTGAGGGAAAAAAAAGATTAATGAATGTAATGGAGACAAAGTTTCCACACATACTCCTTTGCAGACTTTTTCATTAATTAAAGAGAACAGATAGAGAAATTGCTTCTTTTACATATAGTCACAATCAACATAAAGCTTTCGAAAAAATTCTTTTGGCCAAAAAAATTTGATGAGAATGATAAAATGATATATTTATACTATAAGTTGTTATAATTTTTAGATATTTTTGTCTTTTAACTTAAATATTAAATATTTTATTTAATTATATTTTCAAGACATTAAAAATGATTAGTGAGATTAGTTATTGATGATTTCTTAATTAAACATGGGAAAATTCACCAAAAAAACATGATTCAATTTTTCTCCTTTTTACTTATTCTTTTTATTTTATTTTATTTCATTTCTTATTCCTAAATGATAAGAAAATTTTTAAAAATTACTCCCTCTGTCCCTGTTTACTTGTCCATATTTTCTTTTTTAGTTGTCTCTATTTACTTGTTTATTTTGACAAATTAAGAAAGGACAAAAAAAAATTCTATTATATCCTCATTTAAACTTTTTGAAAATTTCCAAGTTTTAATTCATCATATTGAAACCATAATTAATAAGGGTAAAATTATAATTTCACTATGTTAATTATTGCTATCTTAATATGTGTGTCATTTCTAAAGTGGACAACTAAATAGGGACAGAAGTAGCATAAAACAGAACTAAGGTTAAATTATCTATTTTAATTTTTAATTTTTAATCGCGAAAAGATAATTTATATCTAAATTAAAATATTAAAATTTATATAAAAAATAGAAATATGATATAACTGAGTTGGCTAAAGAGTTACTCTTATTTATTCAAAGGAGTTGTTGTTACACACCGATTTTTTAGAGAAAAATTAATGATAAAAATATATTTTATCCAATTATACTCAAAATTATGTGAGAGAAATAAGAAGAAAATTAAAAATACCATTATGTTTCCTCTATTATGTGATTATTTTCATATTTTTGATAACATATGAATCATGTCATACGCAAAAAAAACTCATTAAAATATAATTTTTTTTATTATTATTCAGTGCTAGAGACATATACAATTTTTTTTTATAAAAACTTTCATGGTGCTTCATTAAAAAATTTTAATAACATAAAAAGGATATAGAGAGTTTTTTATGATTTCAAAATAAACTTTTATAAAAACTAATTGAAAGAAAAACATATTTATAGTTCTCCAATGATAATGACAATACAAATTTTGATATGAACTAGATTTAAGTTTCATCACGTAGATTTTTCTTTATTAGTATTGTTTGTTATTTTACTAAAAAATGTTTGCTATTAAATAATCTGCTAAAATATTAAGTATACATAGTTGTAATCACAATATTATTTTTTTCTTTCAAATTATATTTGTTTTGAACGGATTAACAATTTTTAAAATTAAGCAATTTTATTTCATTTATTATATAAATAAATTTAAATTACCTATTTAAATAATTATTTAAATTACATTTTAAATATTTTTTTATATATATAATGTAAAATAATTCAATAATTCAATAATAACAATCAAAAGTGAAATTACTTTAGAATTGATAGACAACAACACATTAAAGAAATACTAAAAATCATATGGTTTATAAATGTCGATCCTATTTAACAACAACCCAAGATAACTATACATTAATGTTGAAAAATGTAACGACCCTCTTGGTCGTTTTAGAAATTTCAACCATTATTTTTATATTAACCTTTTTAGTAGATTTTATAATTAATTTATATGACTTATAAGAATGAGTGACATGATTTTTAGATTTAATAAAAGATTATTTTGTTGCTAATAATAATGGGGAAAAAAAGAAAAAAAAAAGAAAAAGGAAATTAATTAAATAAATAAATAAAATAAAATAAAAAGAAAAAGGGAAAAGTGCCCTAAACTTCTAATGCCTGTGACGGCTCCTATGAAAAAAATAGAAAGAAATGCGCAGAGAAGAAAAGAAAAGAAAGGGAGAAAAGAAAAGAAAGGGAGAAAAGAAAAGAAAAAAAAAGAGCAAAATCAATATTTTCATCTCAAGGCGTCAAGGTAATTATTTCCATCCTTTCTATTAAGTTTTTAATGTAATTAGAAGTAGATTTTTAAGTTAAAACGTGTATAATTTACACTAATATGTGAAACTAGTTTTTGATTTCGTGTACATGTATGCACATGTTATTTACATATAATTATGGACTAGAGGGTATTAAATGAATTATTATTGTTGGTGGATGAAACAATACATGTATAAAATTTATGTTGATTAATTCTTTTAATTCGTTTAGAGTTAGATAGGAAATTGAAGTGGGTTACTGTAGGTTTGTAAAGAAAAAAGGATTTGTGACTTTGTTTTGAAAGTTAATGGTAATGGGTGGGTACTAAATATATAGGAATTTAATGTGTGACATATAGATTCTGAAAATTTGTTGGGTTTAATTTTCTTTAAATCTTTCTTATAATTATTATGAAATTTGTCAAAGTGATAGTGTCATAACTAGTTATAGATATGTAGTTGGCTTTTTTAGAAATTATTGATGGTGTTCCATTTGAAAGTATGTCAAGATTTCCAATGGAATATTGATATGCCGTCAATAGCCATTTTGGGATAATAATTGGACAATTATATTATATGGAAACTATTAAGGTTGTAGTGTTTGGAGAAATTATGACTTAACTCTTGACTTGAAATTTAAGAAATATGAGATTTGACTTATTAGTTAGAATCAAGATTGATAAACTTTATTATAAATTTGGATAAATTGTTGAGTCAAAGTTAAACAGATAGTAATATGAGTGTTGTAAGATTTGAACTCTTATTGTGGTTATTGATTTGAAAGTACAACAAAGGAGGAAGGCTAAAGTCCCGAAGTGATTGTTTGATAAATTGAGGCAAGTGGATTTCTAAACTCTTGTTAAGTGTATGAAATGCGTGTATGTCCTTGTGGTATATGTTGGGAGTAACGAGATTGGTGATGGGTTGACTTGTCCATATTGATTAATTCTAATGATGAAAAGGATGGGGATAACAAAAGGCAATGTGATTAATTGTTTATGTGTGTTGTGTTGAGAAAGGGTTGAAGGCTTCTTGAATCATTGTTGATGTAACTTCATGTTTGTGTGGTTGTGAACTGTGCGATGTTATGAAAATGGTCATCTCCTCATTATTTGCGTGAACTTGTCATCTGCATTATCCTGAGGCATTGGTTGTGACAAGTGTTATGTGCATTGAGAAAGAATGGGTACTTAAGAAGATGTACCATTTCGAGGGACGTATCGCGCGCCGCGATGGATACTATATTTCGAGGGACGTATCGCGCGCCGCGATGCTTACTATTATCAAAGGTCGTGTCGTGCGCCGCGACAGATGCATGGACAGATATGTCCCCCATGGGTCCCGGACTGAGAGACAGCGGGTGTGTATCACTAGGTCAGACATGCATCATTATACTTGACATTGCATTCCATTGCATTGCACATACTTATCATTAGTGAACTTGATATCGTATTTTGCAGATCTTCTGATTTCCTTTCTGCGGAACTTGTGATTGATCAATATTTAGCTTGTTATTGCAGATATGTAATTTGTCGAAGTATTGTTGTTGAGAATATGAAATTTGTTGAAGTGTCGTTGTTGAGGATATGTAATTTGTCTAAGTGTTGTTGTTGAGCTACGTGCTATGTAAACTATGAGCTGTTAGGTTGGGTTGATTATAATGCAGGTTGTAGTTGTGGAGGTTTGGTTGGGGGTGGTAGGAGTACCCGTATTTTATCCCCTTAGCTTGTGTTTAGACATTTTACTTGCTGAGTACCGTGTGGTTTGATACTCAACCCTTGCTACTACAAATTTTTTACTACCCCGGACTTTGTGATATTTCCCTTCTCCTTGTCTGAGGTTTCTTGGAGATTTGTCAGGTAGCTGTTTCCATTGCAGCAGACTTTCTTCTCCTTAATTATGATCTTGTTCTATTCTAGAAACAAGTTCATTTGAGACTTGAGTTTTTCTTTTGAATCAATTGTAATGCTTTAGAGGCTTGTACACGTGACTACCAGGTTTTGGGGGTTTTATTAAGTTACTTATATTTTATTTCCTCATTTTATTGTAATGGTTGAGTTTTAGGCTGACTTGTCTTGGTGGGATAAGACGAGTGCCATCATGCCGATTTTTGGGTCGTGACAAGTTTTAGGCTGACTTGTCTTGGTGGGATAAGACGAGTGCCATCACGCCCATTTTTGGATCGTGACAAAATGGTATCAGAGCCCTAGGTTCATAGGTCTCACGTGTGTACAAGTCGAGTCTAAATAGAGTGTCAATGATCGGTACGGAGACGTCTGTACCTATCTTCGAGAGGCTGTAGTGACTTTTAGGAAATATCTTCACTTCTTGGATATCTATTGTGCGTACTTGGTCCCATTTTGATTCTTATCTCTTCACTCCATTCGCTCTCATTTATGTGATGACTCGTGCGTAGTTCCTTGTGTGAATCATTGGCATGTCGTGTATTGGTTTGATGTTAGATCTGGTATTAAGGTGGAAATGATATACTTATGAAACGAATGCGTGATCATATTTGAAAGAGTTGAGTAAGGTTAGTTATCATTGTAAAATAATAATAATAAATATAGTACTTATCTGGTATAAGCAAAATATGAAGTGGTTCGACAATTAGAAGTTAAATGTTTGAAGAATTGACTAGATAATAAATAGTGTAATACAATTGATATAGTTGTCATACCATTAATGGGTTGCTTAGCAAATGATGTTGCACCAATTCAGGTCAGAATCCCTTCTGTGGGTTCACAGATTGAGTGTATACCAAAGAAGGTCATGATACGACTATTACAATGGTACTGATGAGTACTTGGTTAGAATTATGGAGTGTGTTACTTTTGATATTGACCTTGCTTACGAAAGAATACATATAGCTTGGGTTAGATATAAAACTAATCTGGTAATATTTTACAGCTATTTGATGGATAAAGTGTGTGACCTATTTGGAAATGATCTTCTCAATAGATATGATATGTTCTAGTGGTGGATGTAATGAATTTTCACGATGTGTTACTAGTGGTACATGAAAACGGACATGTTGATTGTTAAGTGCAAATATTAACTACTTAAGGAGTTATCTATGGTATACATGCTTATATGATAAGATTTGGTGTTGAACTCATATTTGAGAATCAAACTAGCTTGTTGGTACGGGTGGATGTGTTAAACATCATTTATAAGGAAGCTTTTAGTAGTGGATCTTTGGTATGATTGATATGTTCAGATTGTGAAATGTATTTTATGAATTTTTAAATGAGTGGTGATTTCATCGTAATGTCCAAGAAATTGGATCAATATTGAATGAAAAGCATATGGGTAAAGGAAGTCCTAAAGAGTATACTCATGTGAAGACAATTAAGAGTTTTAGTAAGGAAGTGCGCATAAAAGTGGGTTAGTTCTCTGGATTGGATTGGTATAACTGGATTTAAGGATTCATATTGATGAAATAGTTGACTTTGTGGTGATAACAAGAGCTAACTAAGCATGATGGTAGTAGGAGTTTGTGATGGATTGCGATTGAGACTAAATCATAAAATAAGAATTGAGGGTTAAACGAGTTTTTATGGTAATAACGACTTGCGAGCATCTAAGGTTGTGGTTTTTCACTATTTGATGAACAATGTGGTTGTATGAAAAGTTGTATGATGTGTTGAAAATTTCGCTTGAATAGAATTGAAAGAAGCTAGAGTCATAAATAGAAAAGAATTAGTGGGAAGTATTTTAGTCATTGGAAAGAGACAATCGAGAAAAAGGATATTTACTATAATAATAAAGGACAAAGATATATCTTTAGAGAGTTGAGATTTTAGTTCAAGGATACGTGATTTCATCTATTTCATTTTGATTATGGTAATAGTGTCACATGTTCATTAGATTGATAAAAAAATAATAATAAAGAATTGAGAAAGAATCCTACACAGTTCGACTCGAGTGTGGTGATAAGTTTTTTTATAGTTTCGAATTTGGTAACGGGTACCATTGGATTTTTAAGAAAGGGTATGACAAGGTCGATGGATAGGCGATCAATAATAAACTAAGATGTCCAAATTTGTAAATATTTTCTATGTATGAGCTAATTTCAATATATAAAAGTATTGAGTTACATAATTGAATTCAAAATTCATGTTTTTCATTGTGAGTTTAGATTTGTGGTAGTGTGTTTTGTCAAGGTATGAATTGGTAAGGGGTAAGAAATGATTGATCACATTGAGTATGAAGCATTTGAAGGACTTAAAAATAATTTGAGTAGTAAATTTGGTTAGTTTTGATTGTTATACCTAAATGGGATTTCACGTAATGTTTTTATTTCAAGGATAAGATAAAAATACCATAGGTTGTTGGTCAAAGGATAAGATTGGTAAGCGAGTCAACCAAAGAAACAAGAGTTGATGTATCGAAGAGTTCAAGATACTCAAAATTTTGTGCCATAAGAAGAATTTAAGCGAAACGAAAGAATAAGACCTTTCATATAGAATCTTGGTTTGAAGTTGAAGGACGTATGAATTTTCATGTATAATATCAATATGACTATGGATGTGAATTTGTTTGGTATAGACGTACCAGGTTTTCGTCAGCAATTTTTATGAATGTAGAGTTTTGTTTTGAGTGAAAAAAAAACAGTGTAGTGTGTAAGATTTTGGGTTGTTATGTGGGGCTAATTTATTCAGTGTATGGTAGGTGACTATGGATACACAATAGTATGAACCTACAGTTATACAAGGTTAATGAGGATTTTGAGGGGATTAAAACTAATTTATTGATGGGACAATATTAGATTGGTATGATGTGTTACATAGGCAATTGATAGTGAGTAGAGATGATGAGCTAGCTTATAGTATCTAAATTATTCGAGTGATCAAGAATAATTCTTTGAGTTTTGGCATGAGGTGCATGATGGTTGAAAATTGACATGTAAAAGTTTGTGTGACGTTGACATTGGTGTGATGAAGTTATTGTACCTCGATGGAAAAGTACTTAGATTTGAAATTAGTGCTATCAATCTTAGTTGTGACTCATATCTTGTCATGTAATGCTTATATAGAAGGGAAAAAAAGGGGCAAATTTTGGAATTTAAAGTATACAACGTGTTTGCTAAAAAGACTTTGATTCTAGTGACAGTTTGAGTGAGGTAAATGGTTGGTGTAGTTATGATGTTTTTTTTGTATTAAGAATGTTAGCTTCAATGGAGTATTGAGAGAAGTACGTGGAGTTTGATGAATCGAGTATTTGTTATAAAGTGATGGGGGATCAGACTGGTTGATTGTGGGTGGTTAAACATCGAGAGATGGAGAAAGATGAATGGAATTCTATTTATATGGGCCCTATGGAAGGAATAGCTTGTTTTATTCGACCTTGCTTCTGTGTATTCTTATGTAATCACCTTCTTCGTGTTGAGCACTATTAAAGTATGATTCCCTACTTATATTACGCGTGTTTCCACATCTATTGGTGAATTCTTAGTGGTGGATCGGATGAAACGATCCTCTTATGTCCCTTGATATGATGAGATCCTTGGGCAGAATTGATCATTTCAGCTATGATAGGTTTGGTTTTGTTTAGAAGTTGGAGTATATAAGTAGTTCTACAAGCACAACCTTGCTTATGAGAACTTATATAAGAGCTATGAAGAGTTACTAAAAGTATTGTTAGATGTTCTACATTTTGAAGTGTATTGTTTGTTGGGTGTTTACATGATCATTTCCTTCGTTGGGTTAGATAAGTCTGATTCTCTCTTGGAGAGTATCCGATTTCTAAAGATCAGATTTTTATAACTTAAGCTTGTAAAAAGATTGTGTTGTGAAAAGGGAATCGTATTAAGAGGTGTGATGGTTTGTGCACTATGAGTATGTGATGATTGGTTCAAGTTCGCTCTAATTGTAGCTAGTATCAATAGAATGTTATCTTTTCTATGTGAGAAAATATTTGTCATGATTGTTGTGTTATAGTCCAAGGGGTTTAAATTTAGATTAGGTCCATGGGTTAGTATGTGGCTTGACAATCACTTCTGATATGTAGATTTATCAAATTCTCTATAGTTCAGTTCTTGGTAGTTGATCTTGATAGAATGGTGTTAAAAATAAGCTTTCATAGAGAGATGAACAACAACTCTGGAAGATCATACATTAGATTTTTATAACATTAATAATTCTTCCTTCTCCTATTTTATGTTCGAGGACGAACATGATTTTTAGTAATGGATAATGTAACGACCCTCTTAGTCGTTTTAGAAATTTCAACCATTATTTTTATATTAACCTTTTTAGTAGATTTTATAATTAATTTATATGACTTATAAGAATGAGTGACATGATTTTTAGATTTAATAAAAGATTATTTTGTTGCTAATAATAATGGGAAAAAAAATAAAAAAAAATAAAAAGGAAATTAATTAAATAAACAAATAAAATAAAATAAAAAGAAAAAGGGCAAAGTGCCCTAAACTTCTAATGCCTGTGACGGCTCCTATGAAAAAAAATAGAAAGAAATGCGCAGAGAAGAAAAGAAAAGAAAGGGAGAAAAGAAAAGAAAAAAAAGGAGGAGCAAAATCAATATTTTCATCTCAAGTTCCATCCTTTCTATTAAGTTTTTAATGTAATTAGGAGTAGATTTTTAAGTTAAAACGTGTATAATTTACACTAATATGTGAAACTAGTTTTTGATTTCGTGTACATGTATGCACATGTTATTTACATATAATTATGGACTAGAGGGTATTAAATGAATTATTATTGTTGGTGGATGAAACAATACATGTATAAAAGATAAGTTTTATGTTGATTAATTCTTTTAATTCGTTTAGAGTTAGATAAGAAATTGAAGTGGGTTACTGTAGGTTTGTAAAGAAAAAAAGATTTATGAGTTTGTTTTGAAAGTTAATGGTAATGGGTGGGTACTAAATATATAGGAATTTAATGTGTGACATATAGATTCTGAAAATTTGTTGGCATTTAATTTTCTTTAAATCTTTCTTATAATTATTATGAAATTTGTCAAAGTGATAGTGTCATAACTAGTTATAGATATGTAGTTGGCTTTTTTAGAAATTATTGATGGTGTTCCATTTGAAAGTATGTCAAGATTTCCAATGGAATATTGATATGCCGTCAATAGCCATTTTGGGATAATAATTGGACAATTATATTATATGGAAACTATTAGGGTTGTAGTGTTTGGACAAATTATGACTTAACTCTTGACTTGAAATTTAAGAAATATGAGATTTGACTTATTAGTTAGAATCAAGATTGAGAACCTTTATTATAAATTTGGATAAATTGTTGGGTCAAAGTTAAACAGATAGTAATATGAGTGTTGTAAGATTTGAATTCTTATTGTGGTTATTGATTTGAATAGATTGTATTGATTTGAAAGTACAACAAAGGAGTAAGGCTAAAGTCCCGAAGTGATTGTTCGATAAATTGAGGCAAGTGGATTTCTAAACTCTTGTTAAGTGTATGAAATGCGTGTATGTCCTTGTGGTATATGTTGGGAGTAACGGGATTGGTGATGGGTTGACTTGTCCACATTGATTAATTCTAATGATGAAAAGAATGGGGATAACAAAAGGCAATGTGATTAATTGTTTATGTGTGTTGTGTTGAAAAAGGGTTGAAGGCTTCTTGAATCATTGTTGATGTAACTTCATGTTTGTGTGGTTGTGAACTATGCGATGTTATGAAAATGGTCATCTCCTCATTATTTGTGTGAACTTGTCATCTGCATTATCCTGAGGCATTGGTTGTGACAAGTGTTATGTGCATTGAGAAAGAATGGGTACTTAAGAAGATGTACCATTTCGAGGGACGTATCGCGCGCCGCGATGGATACTATATTTCGAGGGACGTATCGCGCGCCGCGATGGTTACTATTATCGAGGGTCGTGTCGTGCGCCGCGACAGATGCATGGACAGATATGTCCCCCATGGGTCCCGGACTAGAGACAGCGGGTGTGTATCACTAGGTCAGACATGCATCATTATACTTGACATTGCATTGCACATACTTATCATTAGTGAACTTGATATCGTATTTTTCTGATCTTCCGATTGCCTTTCTGCGGAACTTGTGATTGATCAATATTGAGCTTGTTATTGCGGATATGTAGTTTGTTGAAGTATTGTTGTTGAGAATATGAAATTTGTTGAAGTGTTGTTGTTGAGAATATGTAATTTGTCTAAGTGTTGTTGTTGCGCTACGTGCTGTGTAACCTATGAGCTGTTAGGTTGGGTTGATTATAATGCAGGTTGTAGTTGTGGAGGTTTGGTTGGGGGTGGTAGGAGTACCCGTATTTTATCCCCTTAGCTTGTGTTTAGACGTTTTACTTGCTGAGTACCGTGTGGTTTGGTACTCAACCCTTGCTACTACAAATTTTTTACTAGCCCGGACTTTGTGATATTTCCCTTCTCCTTGTCTGAGGTTTCTTGGAGATTTGTCAGCTAGCTGTTTCCATTGCAGCAGACTTTCTTCTCCTTAATTATGATCTTGTTCTATTCTAGAAACAAGTTCATTTGAGACTTGAGTTTTTCTTTTGAATCAATTCTAATACTTTAGAGGCTTGTACACGTGACTACCAGGTTTTGGGGGTTTTATTAAGTTACTTATATTTTATTTCCGCATTTTATTGTAATGGTTGAGTTTTAGGCTGACTTGTCTTGGTGGGATAAGACGAGTGCCATCACGCCCATTTTTGGGTCGTGACAAAAAATTACATATTTAAAATTTATGCTTGGTTATTACGTTTTAAAAAATTAAACTACATATTTACAACAGGTTTAAAAACTAAAATACATTTTAAACATTTTAATTACATATTTGATTACTATTTTTTAAGAAAATTAAATTATGTATTTTATAATGTGCCGATGTTATCAACTCGAAAGTATTTTGAGATTTGATTGTCGTTATTGAAATATAAAAATTCTAGATAAATGAAAATAATTTTTAAAACATAAATCCTAGTTATGTTATTCGTTACTTATACATGTTATATATGTTGTAAATTAATATATACATAAAATACATCAATTTTAAAGTATTATAATTGATAAGTAGGTATTGAGTGATCTTTTATTCGTTTGTTTTGAAATATCCACTTAATTAATATTATTGGAATAACTGATTATTTGTTCATTGTTAAAATTAGTGAAATAATTTCATCATTTTCTATATATGTTAATTCTTATGCGGAATGATTATAATATAAAAGAAAATAATGTGTTATTTATGACATAGTTTTGAATGTCTTATCATCAATTATTTTTAAAAATATCAAAATTTTAATATAATTTTTCTTTCAAAAAATGTCCATTCTATAGACTTATCTATTTAGTTGATTATATTTAAAGATGAATTTAATTAATTTTTTTAACCTACGCTTAATTACTAAATTTTACAATTTTCTTATTACAAAATAATTAAGTATAATCTTTAGCAGATAAGATAGTCATTTGAAGTTATTATTAATGAGAAATTTAATTGTCTTTTTCAATAAAAAAGTTATTTTAAGCGAAAAAATAATTTTTCAAAGTTGACACCTTAGGATCATAATTGAGTTTAGGGGAGGGGTATATGTAGAACATAATTTTCTATATAATGAAAATAATATTGATGTACAAAAATAAAATTACAAAAATATTTTTTTAATTAAAGTGTACATTTTTTTATATGAACTAAACAATACTTATTTTTAAAGATAAACTACACAAAAAAAAAATTCATTTTCCTTGGCAGCCAAATAGTTAATATCTAGTAGTTCAGGAGTTTGGAAATTAGAAAAATATTAATTTTGTTTGGACGGAAAAGTATTGAGGAAATAAATGTAAAACTTAAAATAAGATTATTTTAATGTTTTTATATTTTTGACCTTCTGATTCTGGACATTTAGCATTACTCAAATCTTTTATTTTTATTTCTTTTGCTATTTTATACACTACATTTTTTTGTGCATTAAAAGTAAGCAATTAAAACTCTCTTCTTGGATCTGCTGGCAAACAAAACAATGAATAATATGTAGAATCTTTGCTTTGCTGCTTTTTTTTTCTTTTTTAACTCTAGTAGTAATTTGTTAACTTTTGATCATTCTCATCTCTCTCTTATGATGAAAGCCTTGGAAGTTGGATCTCTCAATAATCATAAGATCATTCAAATAATTGTATGAAAAAATATTTTGGATTCAGAGAGAGGCACACATCTTGTTGTTTTTCTCTGTTTATGTATGTGAGGTTCTTTTCAAATATATACATTGCTTCATGAGGATCATGACCTATATATATATATATATATATATATATATATATATATATATATATATATATATATATATATATATATATATATATATATATATATATATATATTAAGGTATACACTTTTTAAGTATATCAGAAATAGTCTTTTTATGTGTATAAAGTAGGTATGATATCTACTTATATCTATATTGTCTATGTATGTACTGAATTTTTTAATAAATGAAGAATTTTTTGATAGTTATTTAGCGGGAATATTATATTTATCGCTATATTATATTTAGCAGGAATAATATAATATCGGCATATATAATCAACACTATATAAATGTCGTTAAAAGTTTTTAGCGACTTTAAATATAATGATAATAACTCAATTGCCATTGAATATTTTTGCAACAATGAGTATTGCCATTAAATGTTTCTTTTACTGTAGTGTATTATTGAAAACTGTTCTTTTACCACCCCAAAAAATAAATGTAAAATCTCACTTGTCTAACTACACTAAATATAGAAAGTAAAAATTACTTTTTTTCATTATTATTTTTTACTCTATTAAACTAAAAATATATTTTCACATTTACTTGTCATTTTTGCATATTTATCCTCAACATTCATTATTGGTTATTCATCAGCCCCATTTTTTCACCGTCCACCCTAACTAAAATAAAATAAAATCATCACTTATACCCCCAAAATCATACCACTTCTAACTAAACATTAATACAGGTTATTATGGCAAAATATTCAAATCAATTCTTTTTTTCAGTTTAAATTTATGTGATATTTTTCTGAATTTGAATTTCCAATAAATTTTTCTTTAATTCTATATTTTTATATATCTTTTAAATATTTTAAATTGTTAATTATTGTGGCTCATAATACTTTTTAATAATATCCAAATTTCAAATAATTAAAAGATTCCATACTTATTTCATGTCTTAATTTACCGTCAAAATTAATCTTTATGAGTTTTGAAATTCAAACTGTACCATGTGTATTGAGATATAAGAAATATTATTTCTAAAGAAAATGTATAATGTCCAAACTGAATAAAAAAAAAATACTAACTGAGGGAGTATTTATACATAATTATTAATGTATTTAATTTAATTTTTTTAGCATCATCAATACATAGATATTACATCATATTGTATATAGTTTTCAATAATTTTCTTGTAATTGTACATCTTTTACCCCGTACCTACCCACCCACCCACTCCCTCTTCTTGAGAAACAAGTTAACGAGAGGCATTGGCATGTGCAAAGCATGACCTAGAATTTTGGAACTGATCATATCTTACTTAGCAAATCCTAACAAAGATTTGAACACAAAATTAGGATGTAATATCCCATGCAAATCCTACTACTAAATCTCTCTTTAACTTGTGCTTGAGTCTTTCCATACTACACATTATTTTTTGATCCTTCAACATTAATTGTGTCATGACTAATATATATCGAAATTAAACTTCTTTTTCTACACATATGCTCAAATGATAAAATTTAGATTTTGTTTATATTTATATTCTTTTGTTTCAATTGATGTGACAGACTTTCTTATATGATCTGTATCATGAAAAATGTTGCCCTTTTTAAAAAAATTAGAAATACTTAAATTTTAATTTTGTTTTATTTTTAATGAAATGATTTATAGTTACATAAATATCTAAAATCTATTTTAGACATAAAACTTCAAAAGTTTTCAGTTCTAGATTTTTAAAAAGCTTTATGTTTAATTAAATGATGTCACATAAATTGAGAATAACAAATAAGAGCGAAAAAGAAAGGAGGGTTTTGAATGCTCTAGTAATTACCACATCAATTAGATATAATAAAATTAGCTTATAAAAATAAACTTGTCTAACTCATTCAAGTTTGACTTTTTTTTATTAATCCATTCATTTATTATTTAAATTTATTAAAAATTAGATACATATGTAGCCTATATTGATAAACTTTTATTTGTAATGTTTTAGCTTATATATAATCATAAATAAAGAAAAAATAATAATTTTATTAGGTACTAAAACTCATAACAATACAAACAGAGCAATGTAAAACTTAATAAGAATCATGCAAGTTAGATGATGATTCTCTTATTTCATCGCAACTAATATTTTGAAGAGTCAATAACCCGCTTATTTATTAACTCAATTTATTTTAATCTATTTAAATTTAATTTTTATCCGCACATTTTACACCCTTACATATTCATCATCATTTATGATTACAAGGCCATTGACAACATTGTGGCTTTAGTATGACCAAAAAACACCCGTACCATTATTATTATTAGTACAATAGAAAGCTTAATATCGAACATAAACATATGAAGCGACGCATTATGCATGCCTGACAACTCAACTGGACACACCACTATAACTTGGAACAAACGCATCGTGGTGGCAGAGTCAAAAATTTTAATAAATTTACAAAAAAAATCAAGATTGAGGTGTTAATAATGTACACACCTAAAGAAAATATATATTTTCATCTAATTACATAACTTAATTTTTAAAGGTGTCAAATATACGTGATTGAATCATGTTATATATGAATTTCTGTAAGTTTAATTATTTTAGATCTACATAAAATATACAAAATTGAAGGTACAAAATATTTAAGTCCCTAAGTTCAAATATTTTTTTTATGAAGTTTGACATGACATTTTAAAACTAATCAAAATCGTGTATATACAAATTATCAAGCCTAGCTTTAATAAGTCACACCAATTCACATATATTATTGTCCTGCAAATTTCTTAGTATTTTGAAAAAAAAAATGTTTGATGATAAATAGGTTTGTTGTGTTTTGCCCTTATATGGCTTTTTATAGAGTTAAGCAGGCTTGATAGGGCTGAATTATTTGGGCTCTATTAGGGAATTATTGTGGGTTTGTATTTTTTAAGGACAAAGGACAAAGGACAAATATTTTTAAGGCAAAATAACTATTTGTTCCTTATAAGTTTATAATTATAAAAATCCTTCAAACTAATACAATAATATTAACGTTGATATATTAATCTAATGCTCGAGATACATTAATTGTTAAGTAAGATACATTACATTTTATATGTGATTCACTAATTGATGTATATTTTATACATAATACACTGATATGATGGACGAGATAAACTAATCTGATGCGTGAAAAATGAGGGATTTTGGATTTTTGTAAAACTAATACGGGATAATGGTAATAAGAAAACCTAAAGGTGGAATTTATGTCATTTTTTCTTTTTTCAATGTGGTCAATTTAACGACTCAATACATGGATGTCATACATCAAATGACACAAATATATATTTTTTTTTACGTAAGTTGATTGTGCAAAGTTTGTTTGTTCAAATGAGTTACAATGTGAATTTGAGATTTTTTTATGGAAAATTTTTCAAAATGTCAATATTTAACATTTAATAGGATTTATTGTCAACACATTCAAATTTAGTAAAAATGTCAAAATTTAATTTATTATGTATCTTATTAAAGTTTTTATTATTTATTTTAATTCAAAGAAGACAATTGTTAAATAACAGAAAGGGAGAAATTTAGGGGAGAGAAATTCTTTAAAAATGAACATTGCTTAAAAGTCTCATCAGTTACAAAAATTTAAAACTAAATACAAATTCAAAAAAAAAAAAAAACATAACTCAACCCACTTGTTCATCAAATTTATAGAATCGGAGAAGAAGGTCGTAAAGAAAGAGAGAATGGAGGAAAATGTTGCAACAATTGTATACATATTAATAGTTTGTTTGTTTTTCTTTTACTCAACATTTATATTTTTATTAAGAACATTGTATTTTTCTTTAGTTTGTAGTAGGTATGCCAAAATTGATTTGTATTTCTTAAACATAGACCTATCCTATTTTTTTCACAGTCAATTTGTATTTTTTTCAGAATCTTTTATCTTTCTTTAAATGTATTCATATGTAATGATTAGATTATATTGGGATACAATGAGTAATGTTTTTGTAATACGAATAAAAAAAGATATTTAGCGGTTATATAATACAATTTTGAACAATGTGATAAAATTGTTAATTTTCATTATGAAAGTAAAATAAGAATTTTAATTTGAATGGTAAAGTGGCACATAAAATACAAAAGTTGTTGATATACAATTATGATGAAAACATATAATAAAAAAGAAATACAAACCTGTGGTCATTGAAATTGAGATTGAAATATGAAATGAGCACAATAAATATTCACATCAATTGAAATACAAAATTGACTTTGTTGGTATGTCATTATGATGAACACAAAAAAATACAAACTTTTCTAAATACAATGTTGGGAGTTAAATACAAAATAATCACAGTAAAATACACAACACAGTATGATATTCAATTTTAATTTGAATGGTAAAGTGAACACATAAAATATAAAATTTGTTGGTATACAATTACGATGAAAACATAATAAAAAAGAAATACTGTCACGACCCAAAACGAGCCGCGAGTGGCACCCACATTTATCCTCCTATGTGAGAGAACCAACCAATCTAAACCCCAATCATTTACCCATAATGAACAAAATAAAATGCGGAAGACTTAAAACTCATTAATATAACCAATAAATAACTTCTAAAATTTATTAACTATTATCCCCAAAATCTGGAAGTCATCACCACAAGAACATCTATCCTCAAATTACTAAATCTAAGAGTATCTAAAAAGCTAAAATAAATAAACAGCTAGTCCATGCCAGAACTTCAAGGCATCAAGACGTGAAGAAGAAGATCCAAACCAAGCTAGAAGCAATAGCTCACCTTGAAATCTGGTGTGATGAAGACTGGCTAGAGTTGCGGACGAGTTAAAGATGATGGCACGTTTGCTGCACTCCACAAATAATCAAAGAAAAACAAATACAAGTAGGGGTCAGTACAAAGCACAAGTACTGAGTAGGTATCATCGGCCAACTCAAAATAGAAAGAAATATATATCGAATAATAACATAAAACCAACCAAATACTTAACAGGTGATAACAACAAGTATAAGAATCATTTGCAACAACACCAAACACATCTATGAGGACTCAAGCCTCCACACCATACTCACTTAAGAATTAGGTTCTTCAAATCGGTGTATATTAGCATAATTCAAGATTCATTCTCTTTGTTCTTCTTGTGTCGGAACGTGACACTCCGATCCCCTACTACTATGTGTCGAAACGTGACACTCCGATCCCCTACTATCCTGGTGTCGGAACGTGACACTCCGATCCTCTACTATCCTGGTGTCGGAACGTGACACTCCGATCCTCTACTATCCTGGTGTCGGAACGTGACACTCCGATCCTCTACTATCGTGGTGTCTGAACGTGACACTCCGATCCTCTACTATCCTGGTGTCGGAACGTGACACTCCAATCCATTAACCTCATTCTTTTAGTTCATCAAGCCTTCTTTTATACCAAGGCATCATCATTAACAGAGTGGATTTAAGGATTAAAGATTCAATGACCCCCACATTCTAATCCATCACAATTACAAAATTACATCATGCAAACACACAATCAAGCATATAGAAGACTTTACAATACTACCCAATACATATCATTCGCTATTAAGAGTTTACTATGAGATAGTATAAACCATAACCTACCTCCACCGAAGAATTCATGATCACGCAAGCTACTCCTCAAAGTCTTTGCTTTCCTCTTCGTTCTCTCTTCTCTCACTCGTTGTTCTCTCTATTTTTCTTATTCAAACCCTTTTTCTTTTACCCTAATTGCCATATAATTAAGTATAAAATATGATAAAAATAACCCACTATTTATTTCAAGATTATATCCTTTAACTCCCAAGTAATTGAATTATTAGCATTAACCCACTAACTTTATAATTATAAGCATGAATAGTCCAAAACGCCCCTTAAAAACTTTTAACAGGAATCCAACTCAGTCAGGGTTACGCAGCCTGTGACGGTCCGTCATGACTGTGACGGTCCGTCCTGCAGTTCCGTCACGAAGATCAGAGAGTTAATTCTGTGGAAAGATGTGTGACGGTCCGTCGTGCCAACGACAGTCCGTCCTGCCATTCCGTCGTGAAGTTCAGAGAGTCGATCTCAGTACCTAAATTTTCAGAATCTAAGTGTTTTGCAACGAGACCCCCTCGACGGTCCGTCGTGCCCATGACGGTCCGTCGTGGGATCCGTCGACCCAAACAGTTATTACCAGAAATAAACTCTACTGCTCAAAACGACTAAACCGGTCGTTACAATAGATACCAATTTACCCATCGTTCGTCCTCGAACGATCATAAGAAGAAAAACAAGGGCGAAAAGGAGTACCTGAATCTTAAAAGGTGTGGGTATCTTTCTTGCATATCAGCCTCCCTCTCCCAAGTGGACTCTTCAACTGGTCGATTCTTCCATTGAACTTTGATGGATGCAATCTCCCTTGATCTCAACTTGCGGATTTCTCTATCTAGAATGGCAACAGGCTCCTCCTCATAAGACAAATTCTCATCAAGAAGAACTGAATCCCAACGAATAATGTAGTTTCCATCTCCATGGTATTTCTTCAGCATAGACACATGAAATACCGGGTGTACTCCTGAGAGTCCTGGAGGCAAGGCTAGTTCATAAGCCACCTCCCCTACTCGATTAAGTACTTCAAATGGTCCAATATACCTTGGACTAAGCTTTCCTCGTTTACCAAACCGCATCACCCCTTTCATGGGTGAAACCTTCAGCAAGACTTGTTCACCCTCCATGAACTCCAAGTCTCTAACCTTTCGATCTACATATTCCTTCTGCCTACTTTGTGCCGCAAAAAGCTTTTCTTGAATGAATTTCACCTTCTCTAGTGATTCCCTCAGGAGATCAGTACCCCATGGTCTCACCTCAAATTCATCAAGCCAACCAATGGGAGACCTACATCTCCTCCCATACAATGCCTCGAATGGGGCCATATCAATACTTGAGTGATAGCTATTATTGTATGAAAACTCTGCTAAGGGTAAGAAGTTATCCCAATGACCACCAAATTCTATCACACATGCACGAAGCATATCCTCCAAAACCTGAATCGTTCGCTCAGACTGACCATCGGTCTGAGGGTGAAATGCAGTACTAGGGTCCAACCTAGTACCTAATTCAGCATGCAATGTTCTCCAAAACTTAGAAGTAAATTGCGTACCTCTATCTGATATGATGGAAAGTGGAACTCCATGCAATCGAACAATTTCTGAGATGTAAAGTTTGGCTAACTTCTCTGCATTGTACGTCACCTTGACCGGAATAAAGTGAGCAGACTTAGTTAATCTTTCAACAATAACCCAAATGGAATCAAACTTACCCAATGTTTTTGGAAGACCAACCACGAAATCCATTGCGATTCTTTCCCACTTCCATTCAGGAATGGGCATTCTCTGAAGTTTTTCTCCGGGCCTCTAGTGTTCATACTTTACTTGTTGACAATTCGGACATTTGGCAACAAAATCAACAATGTCACGCTTCATTCTACTCCACCAAAAGTGTTGCTTAGGTCACGGTACATCTTGGTTGCACCAGGATGTATAGAATATCCTGAACTATGAGCCTCTGTAAGGATAGTGTGGATCAAATCATCAACACGGGCCACACATACCCTTCCCTTAATCCTCAAAACACCTTGCTCATCAATTATTGCTTCTTTAGCCTCTCCTCGCAACACCATATCCCAAATTCGGCTCAGTTTCTCATCATCAAACTGTTTTCCCTTGATCTTGTCAAGAAAAGAAGATCTTGCCTCCACACAGGCCAAAAATCCTCCCTTTTCTAGTACTTCCAGCCTCATAAAGTCGTTGGCCAAAGTCTGAACCTCTCTAGCCAATGGGCATCTAGAAACCTGTAAGTGAGCTAGACTTCCCATGCTCCCTGCTTTTGTACTTAAAGCATCAGCCACCACATTTGCTTTTCCTGGGTAATACAGAATAGTAATATCATAGTCCTTCAACAGTTCCATCCACCTCCTCTGCCTCAAATTCAAGTCTTTCTGGGTAAAGACATACTGTAGACTACGATGATCTGTGTAGACTTCACACTTGACCCCATATAGATAATGTCTCCATTGCTTTAATGCAAACACTACCGCAGCCAACTCCAAATCGTGGGTCGGATAATTACGTTCATGCACCATTAATTGCCTCGAAGCATAAGCAATTACATTCTTCTCTTGCATTAGCGCTGCACCCAACCCAGAATAGGATGCATCACAATAAACAATGAAATTCTTGCCTTCCACTGGCAAGGTAAGAATTGGTGCAGTAGTCAACAAGCTCTTGAGATTCTGGAAGCTTTCTTCACATTCATCCGACCATACAAATGGAATGTTCTGCTTAGTCAAATTTGTCAGCGGGGAAGCAATGGAAGAAAATCCCTTGACAAATCGATGGTAGTAGCTAGCTAAACCAACAAAGCTCCTTACCTCTGACACATTAGTAGGTCTTACCCAATTCCTCACTGTTTCAATCTTGGAAGGATCCACCATCACCCCATCCTTAGAAACCACGTGCCCCAAGAAGGACACTGAATCTAGCCAAAACTCACACTTGGAGAATTTGGCATAAAGCTTTTTCTTCCTCAACAACTCCAATACAATTCTCAAATGCTCCTCATGTTCCTTCTTACTCTTTGAGTATATCAGTATATCATCAATAAATACGATAACAAAGAGATCCAGATATGGCTTAAAAATCTCGTTCATCAAGCTCATGAAAGCAGCAGGGGCATTCGTAAGACCAAAAGACATTACTACGAATTCGTAATGCCCATACCTGGTTCGAAAAGCAGTCTTTGGCACATCTGTTGCCCGTATTTTCAATTGATGATAACCGGATCTCAAGTCAATCTTAGAGAAGACACAAGACCTTGTAACTGATCGAACAAGTCATCAATACGAGGAATGGGGTACTTGTTCTTAATAGTTACCTTATTCAAGTGCCGGTAGTCTATGCACATCCGGAAACTCCCATCCTTCTTCTTCACAAATAACACCGGAGCACCCCAAGGGGAAGAACTTGGTCTAATGAAGCCCTTACCTAACAACTCTTGAAGTTGGGCCTTTAACTCCCTTAACTCAGCAGGAGCCATTATATAAGGGGGTATGGAAATGGGGCGAGTACCCAGCTCCAGATCAATGCTAAAGTCGATATCCCTATCCGGTGGCATACCAGGAAGGTCTGCAGGAAACACATCCAGAAACTCACGGACTATCGAAACCGACTCAATTGAAGGTACTTGGGTAGTATCATCCCTGAGGTGTGACAAGAAAGCTAAACACCCTTTACTAACCATTCTCTTAGCACGAAGAAAGGAGATGATACGAACTGGAGTGGAAGTGTAGTCACCCTCCCACATTAATGGATTTGTCCCAGGCTTGGCCAACGTTACAGTTTTAGCATTACAATCTAAGATTGCAAAATTTGGAGAAAGCCAAGTCATACCCAGAATTACATCGAAATCAACCATTTCTAAGATAACCAAGTCTACATGAGTATTGCTCCCCACAAAAGTCACAAGACAAGACCTATACACCTTTTCAACTATCACAGACTCACCCACCAGAGTAGAAACACGAATAGGCATGTCAAGTAATTCACAATGTAAATTAAGACCAGTGGCAAATGAGGAAGATACATATGAAAATGTGGATCCAGGATCAAATAATACAGAAGCCATGCAATCACAAACCAAAAGATTACCTGTGATAACAGCATCAGATGTCTCCGCTTCAGACCGTCCGGGGAAAGCGTAACAATGGGCCCTATCACCTGTCTGCCCGTTGCCCCTACCATGTTGTACTGTAGTAGCTCCAGTTTGCCCGTCACCCCGGCCGTTTTGGTGACCACCATTACCTCGGCCACCACGTCCTCCAGAATGACGGCCTCTTCCATGACCACCTCTACCTCTGACTATCTGGGGTCTGTAACTCTGTTTTGGACAATACCTCCTAATGTGTCCAGTCTCCCCACATCCATAACACTCTATGGATTCAAGTATAGGTCTCTGTGAGAATGACGAAGTCTGGGGGTAACCTCCAAACTCAGAGAAATGTTGGCTGGTCTGCGATAGACCCCCAGCTACAGCCTGCAGTGAAGACTGAATAGGTCGGGCTGGATAACCTCCTGAACCATGCCCTCTGGAGTAAGAACCTTTAAACTCACCTCCCTTACGAAACTTCTTAGATGTCGATGCCATGGTGAAGTCATCTGGCTTCACCCCCTCCACTTCTATCATAAAATCTACCACCTCCTGAAAGGATTTTGCTGCAGCGGCTACCTGTAAGGCTGAAATCTGCAAATCTGACCTCAATCCTTTCACGAAACGGCGAATCCGCTCTTGTGGACTGAAGCAAAGTTGGGTGGCATACCTGGATAACTCACGAAACATAGCCTCGTAAGCAGTAACCGATATCCTGCCTTGCTCTAGGCTTAGGAACTCATCTCTCCTCCTATCCCTCAAAGTCCGTGGTATATACTTCTCCATAAATAAGCTAGAGAATGATGCCCAAGTCATAGGTGGTGCTTGTGCTGGTTGACACTCCACATATGACCGCCACCACATTTTGGCGTTCCCCTGAAACTGATAGGTCACAAACTCAACACCAAATCGTTCTACTATACCCATCTTATGTAGCAACTCATGACAATCAACCAGAAAATCGTAGGCATCCTCAGATTCAACACCCTTGAATACTGGAGGTTTCAACTTCAAAAATTTAATGAAAAGCTCATGTTGATCACTCGTCATTATAGGTCCTGTAGTCAATCGAGGGAACGTGCCTATTTCCAATGAGGCATCCATACGGGGAGCCACAACAGCTGCATGTTGTATTCCCTGAACCTGAGGTGCTGGTGCAGAAAACACTGGAGGTGTCTGGCCTTGATCAGATAACCCGCTAAGATAAGCAAGAACCTGGTTAATCATCTCTGGGGTAGGTTGGGGTGGTAATTTCTCATTCTGCACTTGCTCATTTTCCCCTTCCTCACCCTCTCTTTCTACATCATCAGTCGGTGGAGGAGTCACCGCCCTAGTACTAGCGGGGCCAAGTGCTTGTCCTCTTCCTCTAGAGGACGTCCTCCCGCGACCTCTACCACGGCCTCTTGCCACTGCTCCTCTTCGAGCTACATCCCCAGTGGCTGGCTCAGATGCATCTTGTCTTGCCGGTGTTGGTGTTGACGCAGTTGTTGCTCTAGTTCTAACCATATGCGAAATAGAGTGAAGATGGTCAGATACCAATTTGTATCACCTAGATACCAATTGGATCCAAGTAATAGCACGAAAGAAAGAAAGAATGGAATTTTCCTAAAGTCTTATAGCCTCTCAAAGAAAATTAAAGGCGTCCCCCTACCGTTCCTTAAGACTCTACTAGACTCGTTCTTGTGTGATGAGACCAACGAACCTAATGCTCTGATACCAAGTTTGTCACGACCCAAAACGAGCCGCGAGTGGCACCCACATTTATCCTCCTATGTGAGCGAACCAACCAATCTAAACCCCAATCATTTACCCATAATGAACAAAATAAAATGCGGAAGACTTAAAACTCATTAATATAACCAATAAATAACTTCTAAAATTTATTAACTATTATCCCCAAAATCTGGAAGTCATCACCACAAGAACATCTATCCTCAAATTACTAAATCTAAGAGTATCTAAGAAGCTAAAATAAATAAACAGCTAGTCCATGCCAGAACTTCAAGGCATCAAGACGTGAAGAAGAAGATCCAAACCAAGCTAGAAGCAATAGCTCACCCTGAAATCTGGTGTGATGAAGACTGCCTAGAGTTGCGGACGAGTTGAAGATGATGGCAAGTTTGCTGCACTCCACAAATAATCAAAGAAAAACAAATACAAGTAGGGGTCAGTACAAAGCACAAGTACTGAGTAGGTATCATCGGCCAACTCAAAATAGAAAGCAATATATATCGAATAATAACATAAAACCAAACAAATACTTAACATGTGATAGCAACAAGTATAAGAATCATTTGCAACAACACCAAACACATTTATGAGGACTCAAGCCTCCACACCGTACTCACTTAAGAATTAGTTTCTTCAAATCGGTGTATATTAGCATAATTCAAGATTCATTCTCTTTGTTCTTCTTGTGTCGGAACGTGACACTCCGATCCCCTACTACTATGTGTCGGAACGTGACACTCCGATCCCCTACTATCCTGGTGTCGGAACGTGACACTCCGATCCTCTACTATCCTGGTGTCGGAACGTGACACTCTGATCCTCTACTATCCTGGTGTCGGAACGTGACACTCCGATCCTCTACTATCCTGGTGTCGGAACGTGACACTCCGATCCTCTACTATCCTGGTGTCGGAACGTGACACTCCGATCCTCTACTATCCTGGTGTCGGAACGTGACACTCCGATCCATTAACCTCATTCTTTTAGTTCATCAAGCCTTCTTTTATACCAAGGCATCATCATTAACAGAGTGGATTTAAGGATTGAAGTTTCAATGACCCCCACATTCTAATCCATCACAATTACAAAATTACATCATGCAAACACACAATCAAGCATATAGAAGACTTTACAATACTACCCAATACATATCATTCGCTATTAAGAGTTTACTATGAGATAGTATAAACCATAACCTACCTCCACCGAAGAATTCGTGATCACGCAAGCTACTCCTCAAAGTCTTTGCTTTCCTCTTCGTTCTCTCTTCTCTCGCTCGTTGTTCTCTCTATTTTTCTTATTCAAACCCTTTTTCTTTTACCCTAATTGCCATATAATTAAGTATAAAAGATGATAAAAATAACCCACTATTTATTTCAAGATTATCTCCTTTAACCCCCAAGTAATTGAATTATTAGCATTAACCCACTAACTTTATAATTATAAGCATGAATAGTCCAAAACGCCCCTTAATAACTTTTAACAGGAATCCGACTCAGTCAGGGTTACGCAGCCTGTGACGGTCCGTCATGACTGTGACGGTCCGTCCTGCAGTTCCGTCACGAAGATCAGAGAGTTAATTCTGTGGAAAGATGTCTGACGGTCCGTCGTGCCATCGACGGTTCGTCCTGCCATTCCATCGTGAAGTTCAGAGAGTCGATCTCAGTACCCAAATTTTCAGAATCTAAGTGTTTTGGAACGAGACCCCCTCGACGGTCCGTCGTGCCCATGACGGTCCGTCGTGGGATCCGTCGACCCAGACAGTTATTACTTGAAATAAACTCTACTGCTCAAAACGACTAAACAGGTCGTTACAAATACAGACGTGTTATCATTTAAAATTGAGATCGAAATACAAATTGAGCACAATAAATACTCATTTCAATTGAAATACAAATGTGACTTTCTTGGTATACCATTATGATGAATACAAAATTAAAAAAGTATAACTTGTTTGTATATAAAGTGATATTGAAATACAAATCAAGCAAATTAAAATACAAAATTATCGTCATCTGTTTTCTAAGTAGAAAATTGTGATATTGAAAAATAGAAAACTGTTGATTAAGTTTGATACCTATAATAATTTTCTTGGATTCTACCGTTGGGAGTGATTTAGATTTTATCAAACTCTAACCATGATTTCAACTACAGACAACAATTTTAAATGATTTAAACAAAAATAAAATCATAAAATAAATCTTAAAAAACGGATAAAGATGCATACCTTAATAAAAGGGATTGTGTGAATATCTTTATAAAATATATTTTTCCCTTTTTTGAGAAAGAAAAAAAAAGAAAGAAGACAGAGGTGCGGGTTTTGAAATGATGAAGAATGGGTAGATGAAAATATGTTGCAAAAAAAAAAAAGAAAAGAAGAAAGATGAAAATATGAGAGAGAAAATCCTTTATTCTAAACATATGATATAGGATTAATTGGAAAATGTGTAATTAAGGTGAGCCAAAATAATAAGTAAATTAGGATACAAAATCTTTTAAAAAATAATGACATTTTTACATTTTTATTAATAATTATAAAGTATGGAGGGTTTTACTAATTAAGTTAGATTTTTTTGACTAGTTTGCCAATTTTTCCATTTTTTACTTTCTCCGCATACAAGATAGTCAAGTCTGTTTAATTTTTTATTAGACATGTATGATAATCTTCAACTGCACAAAAAACGTGAGAAGAACTAGTAAGGGTTATGTTTGCCATCAATTCTTGACGTTTGATGAGATTACTCACTCACTTTGTAAATGAAGGATCGCTAAGCAACTTTACTTTATCAAATTCATATCAAAGAAATCGGAATGTTAAAATGTATAATGGTTTATCATATTTAATTAAGGTGAAAAACATTTAAACCCTTAATTTTGTTTAAAAATCAAACTCTCCCCTTAACTTTGAATAATAGATTCGATGCGAAGATAAAACATTCAACTGGTTAGGAATGTCAAAATTAAATTTATACAAGAAAATAAGCAAAGCAGCACACAAGTTTTATCCCAAGTTTAGTAGTACTGCCTAAAATTTACATATTACTTAAATAATAGGATGAAAATTGTAGAAAGGGAATAGAATGTTGATTTAACCTGCAATCAACAATAAAATTCATAATTAGCCTTACTAATATATAGGAACTTATGAATGGAAGTAGAATTGAAAGGAACCCTCTCAATTCAGTCAACCAACAACATAGCACTGAGGTTTCGGGAGAGTAGTGTGTACGTAGACCTTTATTCCAACCTTAGAGAAAACTAACCTGTCGGTGACGCGGATACGGATGAAAGGAGGACAAACTTCATCATCGTAAGGACAATTCTTTTTCATGCTCTCTTAGGCATGCATTAATTGCTCTTACCAGAATGTTAAGGAACAATCTATTCCAATTGAGTGAAAGTGGTCTAATTTATATTTGGTATGAATATATAGAAATTAGAGAATTTTGTGATGTTGTAATTTGTCTATAATAGTAAAAAGATGAATGAGATCCCTTTTAGATATTGAAGTATTTCGCATACATAACTAACTATTCACATTAGTTAGATTGCCATTGGTACGTTAGCTAGATTTTATTTTATATAAGTGGAGTAGATTTGGTTTAGGTATTGTATGTTGTATTAAATTACTAGGAATATTTTTATCTTCGATTATAAAAGTTTTCATATGGTTATCGCCTTAAAATTCAAAGTTTAACATATTATGGTACCTAACTAAATAGTAGGTGCATTGTGGTTCATGAATGTCAATTGACTTTTATATTTGAAGGAATTGAGACTTAATCCTTTGCTTGAAGTTTCGAAATTTGGAGAGTTGGTATATTCACTGGTATTAAGAGTAAGAACTTGCTTATAAATGTGGAGTCTAGGGTTTTTAAGTTTTTTATTGAGTAAGAGGTACAAGTATATCAATGTCCTTGTCTATAGGGTAATTTACTCACGAACTAATGCGTATTTTATAGATTTGGGCGAGTTAATGGGTCTAAGTTAGACATATAGTAATATGGGTGTTCTTATTCTTAAAATCTTATTGTGATTATTTATTTGAATAGATTTCTTTGAGTTGGAAGTTCAACGAATGGGGAAGGCTTAAGTTCCGGAGTAAATTCTTATTTAATTCAGGCAAGTGGATTTCTAAACTCTTGCTAAGTGTATGAAATGCGTGTATTTCTTTGTGGTATTTGTTTGGGAGTAATGGGATTTGGAAGGGTTGACTTGTCCACCTTGATTCATTTTAATGATAAAAAAAAGGATAACAAAAGACAATATGATTAATTGTTTGTATGTGATGTATTCAGATTGATACTAGTACCACTATTATAATGGGAAGGTTTATTACTGTAGAATGTGGATTGTAATTCGAGAATGCCAAAACATATAGGCATTAACTAATATATTGTTGATTTGATTTATTATGCGTGATTGTGTTCTTACTGAACCCGTACAATTGTGATAACTGAGGTGATTATATGTCATAGCGACATTCGATTCATTAAGATGTTGCATCATCTGCTTTATTTGATAACATATTGTATATGTGCATTGACATAAGACTGAATGAGTAAAGATCTAACACGTGGAGATCGTCCATGTTGAGATCGAGTTATGATTATTTAGGCACATGGAGATCGTCCTTGCGATAGAAAACGTTATGATTATGATTTGGGCACGTGGAGATCGTCCGTGCGAAATTGTTTGATTTATGATAGTGCATTGAGAACGTCCGCACAGACACGTGGAGATCGTCCGTGTCGATATATGGACCTCGCGAGTCCCCCATGGGTCATGAACTCTCGATGTATTTCTGAGGACTATCATGTATATACGGTTGAGAGAGAAATTGGTATTATGAGACATATCACTTCATAATGTCATATTGCATTGCATCCCATGACATCCTTCATTCTTGATGATTATGTGTTTTATTGGTGGCTGGAAACAACTGGATATTTGATTACCTCTATTTGACAAACTTGATCTTGTGTGTTGTTGATATTGTGAGTGTCTTTTTGTGAAAGTTGTGATTGTTGAAAATTGAGTTTGTAGTTGAGGATGTGAAAATATGTTAAAAATGATTTTGATGAGATAGGTGCTATGAAAATTGTGAACTATTGGGTTGGGCTGAATTTTTATGCAGGTTGTAGTTGTGGAGGTTCGGTTGGTGTGTAAGGAGTACTCATATTTTATTTCCTTAGCGTGAGTTTAGACGTTTACTTGCTGGGTACCGTGTGATTTGGTACTCATCCCTTGCTACTACAATTATTTTGTAGGTTACTAGCCCGAACTTTGTGATATTTTCTCTTCTCCTTGTCTGAGGCTTCTTGTAGAGAATTGTGAGGGAGTTGCCTCTTATCTCAGCAGACCTTCTTACTTCTATTTATGATCTTGTTCTATTCGAGAAATAATGTCATTTGAGATTTTTTTTTTCTTTAATCAATTGTAATACTTTAGAGGCTTGTACAGGTGACAACCAGATTTTGAGGGTACTTTTGAGTAACTTATGAAATTTCCACATTTTATTGTAATGGTCGAGTTTTAGGCTGACTTGTCTTAGTGGGATAAGACGAGTGCCATCACGTCCATTTTTGGATCGTGACACCATGGAAGTAAACAAAATTTTCCTCCGCACTCGATATGCCATTATAATTATTTTTGTGTGTATAGAAATTCTAACTCTATCACAATTGCTATGATTGCTACAACATACATGATTATAAAGAAGAAAATAAAGTCACAAATTGAGAAGATGTGGAAGTATATAATCATCACCAGCTTCCTTCAAGCACCCTTGTCTCTCGGGAGAGTTGGCAAAATAGCCACTTTCAAAACTTAATCGAGCATTTAGAGAAAAGTCTTTAAAAATTGGTATTTTAGACATTGACTATGACATCATTCATTATTCTTTCATAATACGCAAGATCAACTCCAAAGTTTTTAATATTATACATTAGTTTCCCCACCCCTTCCAATAATATTTTGTTTTTTTCCATCATTATTTTCAGATTTAAAAATAATCAAATAAGAATATATTTTTCAAGCCTAAAAAGCTTCCATTTTCCAGCTGTTTTCACATATTTTTGTCGATTTCGACGATATTTCCGGCGAAATCTTCCTCTTCACAACTGAAAATCTCCATTTTTGCTCATTGCCTCAAGTGTTATACCCTTTTTTTAATCTTTTTTCAAAAAATATTTTTACACCATTTCTACTAGCTTGAAAATTCTCCAATACCTTCTTAGTAGATAAATTCATAGTGTAGAAGCTCTACTAATACATCTCTCCATTTCAGAGTTAGCAGAGTACCTATTACATCCGATTTCATTTATTGATATTTTTTGGAGAATTTCCTGCCAGTCTTTGCCCAGTTATAGACCAATATTGTAATTTAGGATCAATCATTTTGGTCTATGATGTCAGTAGTTACAATAATTATTGTTAATGGTGATTATATGAATGTCTGTGGAAGGAGACTCCTAACTGTTGAATTTGAAAATTATCTGATAAGGTGCCGATGGTAATCCCATTTCAACGCAATGATAATATACACAACATGATTCGTATCTTAACAGAGATGTTGAAAATTAGATTGCGAGCTAAGTGAAGTTATGATTAGTTATCTAATGAATTAAAGGATAAAAAGATGTCCAACATTTACAAAAACAATGACAATTAAGTGTCCCTATACATGTTGGATGTCACCGCCGATCGCACTAGGCCAATATTGAAAATAACATAAATATTATCGTGAGGTCTTTGGTACTCCTCTCACCCACCCTACAATGAATGACGATGATTCTATTGAAGATAAAAGTTTGGGTGATCATTGATATGGATTGTCATCCTAATGAAATCGTTGTCGTACAGTTCAAATAGTGTGTGTCACATGAATTGTTAGATATATATATTCTTTCAATACCCTAGTCGATATGAAGTTTGAAAGAAAGAAAGAAAATAAGGATGTTGGTGAGACTTTCATAATCAAGATTAAGGATAAGTATTTAGTGTGTAGTAAATCCGCACACAAGAGAACCACGTGTAATAACAATAAATTTTAGATAGACTTGTCCCACATTGTTTTCGTAACTCGAGGTAATGTATGTAATTTGAGACTCATCAGTTTGTATAATTAGTAGCATGTTAATTTTTATATTTTTGGTTCCTTTCTGTTATTAATAGACTTAAACAAATATATATTGTACATATCGTCTAATTGATTTATATACAATGAGAATTCTATTTTATTAGATCAATTGATACTAAAAAAATTAAAGGGTCTATAGGGTCTGTGCTCGACTGAGACTATTATTGTAATTAAAAAAGAAAATGATTAATTACAGAAAAATTATTTAAATTTACACTATTAAGTTAGTTTAGACAAATCATAAGATTATATAAGAGTTCACATACATTGGGGGACAATAATTAGATCAACATGTGTGAGGATGAGTAGTGGTTATACAATTAACATCATCACAATAATGTTGACCAAACACAAGTATGTTGTAAGGATCTTATTTGTTCAACCACAATTCATTCTCATACATCTCTTATTATTATACCCACTTTACACATAATTTTATATGGTCATATTATTTGTTTAAACTCATTTAATTGTGTAAATTGCAATAATTTTTTTTATTATCTAATTATTTTTTATAAAATTCTATTAGTAAAAGTCTATACATGTTTATCATAATCTATAAGATTATTATAGATCAAGATCTTAGTATATGTTAGACTATACTTAGTTTAGTCCTCGACTTCTTATAGTCTTACCTATCATAAGACTTTCATCCATAATAATCTTACTAGATTATGATACATATGTATAGACTTTAACTATTAGAATTTTAAAAAGAGAATAATTAGCTAACAAAAAATGAATTATTACAATTGACACAATTATATGAGTTTAAACAAGTCATATAATCATATAAGAGTGTACATATATTGAAAATAACGATCAAATATGTATGATGAGTTTTGGTTGAACGAATAAAATCCTGAGAAAACATATTTGCACTTTAATAAACATTATTTTGAGGATGTTAATTGTATAACCACTATCCATTCTCGAACATATATGACCGTCCTTCGCAATTTACGTAGACTTTTATATGATCATATGATTTGTTTAAGCTCATTTAGCTGCGTAACATTTTATTAGTTCATATTTTTGTTTATTAATTTTTTTAGACAATATGCTAGTAAGAGTTATAAACTCATACAGTATATTATTCTTAAACCGTGTAGTTTAGATATACCATTAATTCAGTTGATAGTGCTCAATATAATATAATTTATGTTGTTATTTCCTATTTTGTTATATACTAATATTTTGTTTATCATTGCACCAACCAACATATTCTTTACAAATGCTGGAATGTCAATATATACGTTCCATCATTTACCAGCCACATGAGAAATAATTAATTATATTTATGGTGTATGATTAACAAAATTTAAATATCCACTTTTGCAACGGTAGTAAAGTACAAATCAAATTACACCCAATCGTAACATCTGACCTTTTTATATATAAAAATATTTGTTTTAATTTTCTCATTTTATTGACTTCATTTTTAAAAACTATAATGTCTCAAACATTGAATATTATATAACTACAATACAATTCAAACATCCACTTTTATGTTTGTTCGAATCAGTCTTCTTTTCAAAATAGCTCTATGCTAGTCCAATCGACTGTTTTCCTAATGGATAAATTTTGAAGAAATTTTAATCTACCACTTTTTTATTTGGTTTGGTTTCGCTTTCTCCGTCGAATCCCTTGCCAGCAACACCGAAGACACGAATTATACTAAAATGAACTTAAATTTTTGCTCCTTTATAATTGAATTCATTTGGTCGAGCTTATCAGCCTTTCAATAGTGATGTTCTTGTTCTTGATCATCTTGAAATAAGAAAATTCACAATATTGAAGGACTTTGCTCCTTTTTTTTAGCATATCGCAACAACATATAATAGATCATTTATTTATTAAATTTCAAATATTTTGGTAAATGTCTCAAGTGTTAAAAACATATTTGCTTGGAATGAACATAAAACTTTTGATCAGTTAGAATTTTTCTAAAATGATTACGATAATTCGTCATCCTTACTCATACAAAAAAATTTCCTAAGTGATCGACTTCTTCAACTTTATGTTTCTTAAAGCTACAAGTAGTAGAAACATATTCTTTAATGATTTCCTAACTTAACAATCTATAAACAATAACAAGTTTATAGTGATAAATCTATCGACCTCTAGTATATTAACTGAAATAGAAAAGTACTATATTAAATAAGCAAAAAAAGTTCGGTAATTCTAGACAGAAAGAATGCAAAAGACAGCAACCAGAACACCATTAACGTCGATTAAAACACAGAAAAAAATAAAATCGATAGACAATATAAACATAAAAGTTCAAAAAAATTCTAACCATTATTCAAAGAAAAACACAATTAAAGATGTGGAATCAAGAACATGAACTCAACATATATCAATTTTTCACAAATTTCATCAAGAACAATCTAATTTTCATAAAAACTCAAAAATTCACTAAACTAAATGCAAGAAAAAATAGTAAAATGCTCCTTAAAGTACAATAATTAATATCCAATGCCTAGATTATGTACTCTTTATCTCTCTCTAATATTTGTATGGTACGATTATATATTTGAATAAATATATGACTATTCCTATTGATTTTCTTTTAAAATAGTCTCTTCTATTTAATTCAAATAATTTTATAAATTTAATTGTCAATTATTTTAATATTAGTTTAAAGTTTAAACATTGATATAAAATTAAATTTTAAGGTCTAAACTTTAAATTCAATATAAACTTTATAGTTTAAACTTTAAAGTCAATTTTAAACTTTAAATTCAATATAAACTTTTAATTTAATATAAACTTTAAAATTTACTTTAAAGTTTAAAGTTTTAAATTAATTTTTTTTAGTAATATAATATTATTAATTAATAATATAATTATAAAATAATTAAAGTTAATAATAATACAAAAATTATTGCTACAAGTGATCCGGTAAGAACCAGTACAGTTTCGGTAAAGCTAGTACTGCTGATCCGGTCCTGTCCAATTGTCAACCTTAACTTGAGCACAAGTGGATAAATGTTTAGACTCGAGGAAAAAAGATTGGAGAAAACATAGTTCAACTATTTGAGATACTCAAAAAAATAGGGAAGAAGAGAGGTTGAAGAAGAGAGAGAATTTTTTTTGAATAATTAAATGAATTTTAAAAAAGGAAAATATATAATAAGATATTAAAAGGTCCTTTATTGTATCTTTATAAACTTGTATTTATCCCCCAAGTTCTAAAAGTCATGAAAAGGTCCTTGACCCCAACCCAACCCTATTTTTTAAAACTTTTTTTAACATAACCCTAAAAATTAAGTCGAAAAGAAATTAAGTGGCTATTGTGCAAATTAAGTTTTGAGGGTGTCCCCATTCCAATTAATCTCTTGTCTCTCTTCATCTTTCATCCCTTCCACACAAGTCCCAAAAATAATTTCAAAACAAATTAAGATATATACCACAAATTAACAAAGTGACCTTATGGTATTTGTATTTGATTTAGATTGTTGACAAATATTATTGGGTTGACATTATTTATATGTATTGTTCTTTAAATTTGTAATTTCAATTAAATCACACTCCAAATGATCACAAATTTAAAATAAAGCTTGTAAACACAAGTGATCTGATTCAAAGATGGAATTTTAACATACTCTACTAGGAGTAATTTGAAGTTGAATGTGACGTCCCGCCATGATTCCAGTCTGATTCCGCGTCCAGATAGAGGAAGAACGTTCTAGAGTTGTGCGGGGAACTCTAGAAACTTTTGGAATCCTCTAGAAGGCTAGAGAAAGTCCTTGGAGAATGTAGAATTCTCTAGAAAGGGGATCAAAGTGTAAATATCTTAGAGACTTGTAAAGTATATATTAATTGCACTTTAGTCCTTAGTAAGTAGTATAAATAGAGGTGCCCCTCATTTGCAAATGCACCAAGCAAGTTGTAAAGTATTCTCCAAGCAATATACAAAGTCTTCTTTAAAGCTCTCTTTCTTGTTCTTTCTAAGTCTTTCCAAGCATTCCCTTAGCGTTCCAAGACTAAAGGCTTCCTTTAACTTACAAGATTTGAAACATTAGTGAGTAAGTCGTCGAGTGTCGCACGGAGTCTTAGCAAATACTTTAAATCCGTGACTTGAAGCTCATAATTTCAAAAGCTTTTTTGCCCTTGTTGAATTTTCCTTGCACTTTTCTCTAAAGCATGACTGCACCGTTTTATTCCGATGAATTGTAGTGTAATTATATTTCCAATACTCTCCTGAATCTCCTCCAGTTTATACAAACCATCCAATATTAGTTGCTCAAGATTCGGAAAATTATCAATGCCAGCTGCTTCCCACCTTTCCATATTATAGCACCTAAATAATAGTAGATATTTTAATTTGTGAAACACAAAATCTTCATCTAATTTTCAATTTGTTCCATCGAATGCACGATCCATTTTGAGCACCTCAAGATTGGGTAAATAAGCCAGCAATTTCACATCTTCCCATGGTATACGAGTATGTGTTAATTTCAGTTGCTTGAGATTTAGAGGGAAATTATCCCAATCCATTTCATGGGTTTTACGTGTAGTGTCTCCAGATCCTAAAATCTTTAGTTTTTTTAGATTGGAACTTCTTCTTATGATTTTCGCAACAAAATGAAAGTTATAGAGATAGATTATTTGCAAATCATTCAGAAACAAAGCTTGTTTTGCTTCAACAAGATTTGATATATATGGTGGCCAATCAATGTCCACGTGTCTTATCTCTTGCATTCTCCAATATCTACTGCCTTCTCCAACTCTTTCCATTCAAGACTTTTAAGAATTATAGTTTGTAGATTTCTTAACCTTCATTAATTCTTCCAGCAACGTATCTCAAATGTAAAATCTTAGATATTACACTAGAAAAACTAACTAGTGTATTGATAATACATCCAACACCTTAAGCATTTCGAAATCTGAAACAATGGAACACATCTCTTTTGGAAAAGCTACACCTGTTGAAATAATGGTAAGGACTATATCACTGCTATGTTGCATACTATTATCATGCTTCTATTCAACTTCATAAGGAAGGATCATTCCACGTTGATCATCTATGGCTTCGACAACATTCCAATTCACAACATTTTTAGGATGAGCTTCACTTAGGCATAGTTGGCAAAGAAGATCATGAATTATGCAACTTCTCATTCTTCCATTAACCCTTTGTTTACCAGCAAAAATTAGACTTCTATCAATTAACTCTCGTAGATACTTCTCTCCCACCACTTCGAATCTTTTATTGCTTCTTACCTTTATGAATTGCTCAGAAATCCATAACCTAATCAACTTGGAAACACCAATCTTCACATATCCAAATATTGAGGCAAGTAATTGTAGCTCAAAGAAAGAATTGATTGGCACTGCTCAGACACCGTACCAAAGAATGAGTTCAGATTTTCCTCAACCTTCTTCCAATTGTCATGCGTTAAATACATTTTTCCAAGAAGTCCAGCAATGACAACCACTAAGAGAGATAATCCTTGACATTGTTGTATAATATCCTTTCCTGTTTTTACAAGTAAAGGGGGACACAAATCTTTTTTGAACAATTTTATTGGTGATAAGATTCCAACTATCATCTGGACTTAGAAAGGACTTAATATGAGGCGGAAAATCAGATTTGTTAACATAATCAACAACATACTTGAGCCGAGTGGTTAATAGAATTCGGCTTTCATTGTCATCTTGGGAAATATTTTGGATTTGGTCTCATGCCCTAGTACTCCAAATATAATCTATGACAATTAAAAATTTCCTACCTCTCAGGACTTTACACACAATATTTATTAGTTGATCGTTGCTCATCTATTGATTGCTTCCCGTAATTTTAAGAAAAAACTTCAAGAAGCATTTGTCTCTTATTGTATCTTCGGAGATAGTGACTGATACATGTTTATCAAATTGACAACAAACATATGAATTATAATAAAATTTTCTGGCAAGAGTTTTCTTACCTATACCGTCCATACAAAAAATTGGTATGACAATTAACTTCTTCATTGGGGAAATGAGGCGATCAGATGTAGTGTTAAGAAGGAAATTCTTGCTAATTTCTGGAGATTTGCTTCCATGGTTGTTAAACTCGACCAACATCACCTCTTTGTTAAGAAAATAAACTTTTTGTTCCACTTTCAACAATTCTTTGTAAAAGAATGTACAAGCCTTTTGTCGCTTGTCGTCGCGATCTGCTAGAATGATGCTTCCTAGACAAGAATCCAGACGCATAGATACAATATTAAATGCGGATTCGGACGAACTCACTAGCTTTTATGTAGACTCTATGTACTTACTGAAAAATCAGGTATAAATATTTTCAAATTTTGTGTGCGCCACATCACACCAAGGTGGATGGCGCAATGGTAAGTGCACGAAACTTTGATTATTTGGATGGGGTTTGAGCCCCACTAGCAGCAATTCAATTTTTTTTATTTAATTCAATTATCTGGATTTTTTAATTTTGGATAAAAAATGTGTTTTATGACTATCTTTTACTCTCCTTTAATTCAATTTTCCTCTATAGATTTTTATAAAATTTTTTTCAAGCAATAAAATAGAAAATTGATAATTAAAGATAATAAAAAAGTAGTATCATACTCCAAAATAATACCTAACAATTAAACTCAAAGATAATTATAAGTAACAAATCTATAGTGTCATACTCTTAAACAATATTTCACTATATTGATTTCTTTTGAATAATTTAATTTCTTTTTACAATTTAGGGTTCTAATTTTGCAATACTTCATTGTTGCTGCTTGTTGTCAAAGTGTAGACCTCTATCCTGGTAAGTAATATTTACTTTTCTCAGTTCCTCCTCGACTCTCCCTTTTCTATTTTTTCTAAATTTGTTTTTATATTGTATAACAATTTATTCAAATATCTTATTTTTAATCTTTAATTTTAAATAGTTCCACAAATTAATAATTTTGAGTATATTAACTAAGTTATTGTTTGCTTCTCGGAACTTCAATTTTTAAGACAAGGATGACTCAAGGGTGAAGCAAGTAAAGATCAATTTTATTTATTTAATTCAATTTTCTGGATTTTTTTGGATAAACAAATATGTTTTGTGACTACTATCTTTTACTCTCCTTTAATTCAATTTTTCTCTATAGATTTTTATTCAAAAAAAATTCAAACAATAAAACAGAAAATTGGTAATTGAAAATAATAAAAAAGTAGTGTCATACTCCAAAACAACATCTAACAATTAATCTCAAAGATAATTATAAGTAACGAATCTATAGTGTCATACTCTTAAACAATATTTCAGTATATTGATTTTTTTGAATCACTATAAAATGTTAAAGCTCAAAATTTAATTTCTTTTTAAAAATTAGGGTTCTAATTTTTACTATACTTCATTGTTACTGCTTGTTGTCCCGGTAAGTACTATTTACTCTTCTCGGTTCTTCCTTGACTCTCCCGCTTCTATTTTTCTAAATTTATTTTTACATTGTATAACAATTTATTCAAAGATTTTATTTTTAATCTTTAATTTTAAAACATACACGGATTAATAATTTTGATTATATTAATTAAGTTATTGTTTGCTTCTTGGAACTTCAATTTTCAAGGCAAGGATGACTCAAGGGTGAAGCAAGTAAAACCTTTTCTTTAGGTTCGAAAAATATTAATGGTGAATTTAATAAATTTAATTCAAAGGTCCCAAAAATATTAACGGTGAATTTAATAATTTTACTTAAAATAATATTGAGATTAAAGAAAAAAATCTTCAAATTTTATATAAAAGTATAACAATTCTCTACCTTTTACCGAATAATATTTTAGAACTTTGAAATAAATAATCCAAATCTTTCTATTAATAAATAAAGTATTTAAAGTATACCAAATGATGCATCATTTTTGTTTTCAAAACATAACTTGTCAAGTGAAATTTTAATAATATGCTTATATGTTTGTGGCTATATATATATATATATATATATATAATTGTAACTTTGACGATTGTTATGTTAGACTAATATGTTGTTCTGTTTTGAAATTTAGAACCCACAAATATCAAATTATGGTTTCGCCTCTGCTTGAATCAACTCTATCTCCTGCTTTGTATACTACATTTGTGATGTTCTTTTCCATAATCTGCAATTGGAACTCCATAAATTAATTAATATTAAAAAGAATATATAAGATCAGTATGATTTAGATAACCATAGTAGTGAAGAAAGAACAGCATAAGCCATTTCAGTAGCTTTTTTTTGTGCAAATGATTAACTTTTTTCTTTTAACCTTTTGCTCACTGAAGTGAAGAGGATAAGAAATGTTTGCTTTAAAATGGCCCTGACCTTTCATCTTCAAGAAAACGCAGGGACTGCCTTTGTCAAAAAAATAGAGGCACTTTTTATTTTATTTTCAATTTTTAAAAAAATTTATTCAGTATTATCGAGTATATAACTAATAAGACACATAGTTTTAGTAATATCAAAGTTATTAATACATGTATAAGCTAAGGATTGAATATATTAATCTAAAAAATGAATGAGCAATAATCTAAGCAAATCCAACCTTATTCGCTACTATTTTTTATAGGCATAATACACAGTGGCGGAGCTAGATTTTTTAATAAAGGGGTTTAAAATTTGAAAAAGGTAAACATACAAAATAATCAAAGGGGGTTCGGCATCTACTGTATATACATAAAAAATAATTTTAACCATGTATAAATAGTAAGATTTTTTGTCGAATGGGGTTCTGGTGAACCCCCTTACACACTGTTGGATCCACCCATGATAATACATAAATATATCTTTTAATTTGATCTCATTTCACATATATACCCACTAATTTTGAGTGTACACAAATAGACACTTAATCTTCTATAAAGTTGAATAAGTAGACACATGAGTCCTATGTGACATAATACACACACGACACCACGTTTGATACAAATTGTCATGTAATATATCATGTAGGACGCGTGTGTCTATTTGTTTAATTTTATACAATTTTTAGTGTCTGTCTACTTGTGCATTCTCAAAGTTGGAGGAAATAAATATTAAATGAGGTAAAGTTAAAGAGCATATTTATGTATTGTGTCATTTTTTTACCGTACCCTGCCAAACGAGTACGACTATTCATTTTCATAACCCAAATAGTTAATTAGTATACATGCCCTTCTTTATATTAATTTCGTCATATTTATAGATACCATTAAAAAGATAGCGCAAAGTGTGTTTAATTTGTTCAAACGTTGTCTGAATGCTTCAACTGCACAAAAGTCGTTAGAAGAAGTCTTAAGAATTGTGCCTTGCCATTCAATTCTTGACATTTGACGAGATTACTCTATCACTCTTTAATGAATAATCAATAAGTGACTTCACATATTTTTAACCAAACATATATATTTGTTACAATATGGTAACAACTAATTGAAACACATAAAAACTAATCACTGCAATTTACATGGAGGGATTTTTCCAAACCTCATTAAAACATACGTTAAGAGCATCAAAACTCTACAAGATACCTCAATCATACGTCTAACTAATGGTACCTTCACTGTCTCCCTATTCTGTAAAGGTTTCTTATCCCAGCTGCAAAAATTGTTCGCAAAACATTAAAAAAAAAACAGGAATTAATTAAATAACAAAATATGAATATATTTGGCAAGACGAGTGAGGCTTGCTCAGTTGGTGAAACACCTCCCCTCAAACTAATTATATTGGTCGAGGTTTCAAGTCATGTTGTAAGCATGAACACAGAGATAGCTAAAAGTGGCATTAACCAACCCTGTATATGTAGAGCCCTAGATCTTCCCAGAGAATATAAAATGACGATTTTATCTGCTTTACCATGCAATCATAAGTAAAATTCATAATCAGCCTTACTAATATAGAGGAAGTTGTGAGGTAAAAATATTGTTTCTGATAGACCATCGGCTCAAGTAAGCATTAAGTAGTTTGGGAAAAATAAAACAACGGGAGTGAAAAAACCAAGATAAATAAAGAAAGCATGACAAAGTCGTTTGCGACTGAAATTGCTTTCATTTTGCTACTATTATAAGATAGTTAAGTTAAGCATAAGGGGATCTTCAAATGTTGCATTTGGAGCATGAATCTCAAAGCCTTAGGCTCACGATTGAAATACTCAAACTACGGATATTCAATGGAAATATTGGAATGACAAGTAACTAAAGATAAAGATAAGAATGAGATGAGAAGCTTAGACTCTAGACGAAGAAGAGAGGACAAACATTTTCTTCAATATGCATAAGCCCTTCTTTCCAACTCATTTTCCCTTTTAACCAAATGTTAATTGGGCCTGGATCCCAAATAAAACAGTTCAATATTTTACTTGACCCAATCTCATTCAGCACTTCTAACCCGTAGACCCTTAAAGGGCTAGCTTGGTTCAGAGCAGATGCATATCTCAAATTTATTTGCAGAAGTTTGAGAGCATAATTACTATAAAAAATGAAACAAATAGGCTGTTGAATAACAGATAAAACCAAGAGAACAACTATGTCTTTGTTCCAAACAAGCAGGAGATCGACTATATGGATTCTCATTATCTATGTCACTAAATATTTTCCTCCACACTTTTATTTTTTTTTGTGTGTGAAAATTTGACTCTATCATATAACTGGTTGCTATGATTGCTACAAAATACATGATTATAAATATCAAAACATAGCAATAGGAGAAGGTTAAAAAGAAGAAAATAAAGCACTGAATTGGAAGTATAACTCACAAATAGAGAAGATGTGGAAATATATCATCACCAGCTTCCTTCAAGTACCCTTGTCTCTCTTCATCTTCCATTGCAATCACCAAAACTAATTCCAAAACAAATTGAGAAATACACCACAAGTTAACTAAGTACCTTGTGATATTTGTATTTGATTTATCTTATTATATACTCCCTCCGCCTCTAAGCACAAGTGATCTGATTCAAAGATGGAATTTTAACATACCTTAGGAGTAATTTGAAGTTGAAGCTCATAATTTCCCAAGCTTTCTTGCTCTTCATGGATCTTCCTTGCACTTGTCTCTACACCGGAGCTGCACCATATTATTCGGATGAATTTTAGTGTCATTATTTCTCCAATGCTCTCCGGAATCTCCTTCATAGCAGAAAAATTATCCAATAAGCATCGGAAAATTGGCAGGTTCTGCTTCCCACCTTTTGAGATAATAGCACCCATTCAGTAGTAGATATTTTAATTTGTGAAACACAATATCTTCATTTAATTTCAAATATGTTTTATCGAATGCATGATACCCTTTGATCACCTCCTGATTAGGTAAATTAGCGAGCAATTTGACAACTTCCCATGGTATATAAGTATGTGTTAATTTCAGTTGCTTGAGATTAGGAGGGAAATTTTTCCCCAGAGAAAACCATCCATTTCATGAGTTTTATGTGTAGTCTCTCCAGATCATGTATACGACTGAGAGAATCAAGAATAGCAAGCCAATCAAGATTCTCAGAATCATCTACAATCTTTAGCTTTTTTAGATTGGGAATTCTTCTTATGATTTCCTCAACAAAAGGTGAATAATGGAGAAAAAGTTTTTGCAAGTTATGCAGAAACAAAGGATTTTCTGCCTCAAGAGGATTAGATATATATAGTGGAATCTGCTATCCACATGCCTTAGCTCTGTCATTCTCCAGATATTTATTGCCTGCTCCAACTCTTTCCTTACAAGACTTTGAAGAATTATGGTTTGTAGATTTATCAATTTGGCTACTCAAACAGCTTCCCTAATTCTTGCAGCAACATATCCCAATTGTACAAGTTCAGATATTACACTAGAGAAGTCGTAATCAATTGATAATACATCCAATACCTTAAGCAACTTGAACTGTGAACAATCCGTGTTTGAAAATCTACTTGCACTTAAATAAAGGGGCGAACTATACCACTGCTATGTTGCATCATACTATAATAATCATGCTTCTCTTAAACTTCAGACAGAAGGATCATTCGACGTTGATCATCAATGGCTTCGACAATATTCCCATTCATGACATGCACAACATTTTCAGTATGAGCTTCACTTAGGCATAGTTGGGGAAGAAGATCATGAATTTTGCAACTTCTCATCCTTCTATTAGCCCTTTGTTTACCAGCCAAAATAAGACTTCTATCAATTAACTCTTGTAGATACTCCTCTGCCACCACTTCTAACCTTTTATTGCTTCTTGCCTTTATGAATTTCTCAGCAATCCACAGCCTAATCAACTTGGAAACACCAATCTCCGTATCTTCGGGAAAACCTCCAACATAGAGAAAACAAGCCCTCAAATATTAGGGCAAGTAATTGTAGCTCAGAGAAAGAATTGATTGGCACCGTTCGGACACCATACCAAAGAATGAGTTCACATTTTCCTCAACCTTCTTCAAGTTTTCACGCGTTAAGTACATCTTTACAAGAAGTCCAGCAACGACAACAATCGAGAGAGGTAATCCTTGACATTGTTGTACAATGTGCTTCCCAAGTTTTACAAGTTGACGAGGACATGAATCTTTTTTGAATAATTTTTCGGTGAATAGATTCCAACATTCATCTAGACTAAATAAAGACTTACAATGAGGTGGAAATTCAGGACAACTGACATAATCGGCAACATACTAGAGACGAGTGGTTAATAGAATTCGGCTTTTATTGTAATCATTTGGGAATATTCTTTGCATTGGGTCCCATGCTTCAGTACTCCAAATATCATCAATGACAATTAGAAATCTCCTAACCTTGAAACCTTTATAGATAATCTCCATTAGTTGATCATCACTCTTTTCTTGATTGCTTTTGGTAATTGAAGAGGCAACTTCAAGAAGCATTTGTCTCTGATTGTAATCTTCAGAGATAGTAACCCATGCATGTTTATCAAATCGAGAGCGAATATATGAATCATCATAAACTTTTTTGGCAAGAGTTGTCTTACCAATACCGCCCGCCCATACCAAAAATTGGTATGACAGTTAACTCGTCTGTTTGGGTAGTGAGGCGATTAAGTATGGTGTTGAATTCATCGTCCATCCCAATAATAGTATTTCTTCATCAATTCTACTTTTTTCTGGTGAGGATGGAGTTGTTGCAGATCTTTTTCCATGCTTGTTAAACTCCATCTGCATCACCTCTTTCCTTAGAGAATCAACAACTTACAAGCCCCTTCTCTACTCTCTGTGGAATCAGCTAGAATGATGCGTCTTAGACTCGAATCAACTTTATCTTCTGCTTTGTATGTTACATCTCTGATCCTCTTTTCTATTAACTTAAGAGTTTCAATATCCTTTGTGGTATCGTCAAAAAAAATCTTGCAGAGCATAAAGATTTTGATGGAGAGATTCAACATGTTTTTGTGTACAACTTCATGTCACGACCCAAAAATGGGTGTGATGGCACTGGTCTTATTCCACCAAGACAAGTCAGCCTAAATCTCAACCATTAAAATATAATTATGAAAATTATGTTCAACTTAAAAATACCCCCAAAATCTGGTTGTCACGTGTACAAGCCTCTAAAGTATTACAATCGAGTCAAAAGAAAAATACAAGTCTCATAAGACATTGTTGCTAGAGTAGAACAAGATCATAAATAGGAGTAAGAAGGTCTGCTGAGATGACAAACAACTACCTCACAAATCTCCAAGAAGCCTCAGAAAAGAAGAGAATATATCATAAAAATCTGGGCTAGTAACCTACAAAAAAATTTGTAGAAGTAAGGGGTGAGTACCAAATCACGCGGTACTCAGCAAGTAAACGTATAAACATAAGATAGAGGGATAAAATACGGGTACTACTACCACCCCCAACCGAACCTCTACAACTACAACTTGCATACAAATCAGCCCAACCTAACAGCTCACAGTTTAGATAGCACGTAGATCAACAATAACACTTAGACAAATTACATATCCTCCACAACAACACTTTAACAAATTTCATATCCTCAACAACAACAATTCAACAAATTACATATCCTCGATAACAACACTTCAACAAATTGCATACCCTCAACAACAACAATTCAACAAATTACATATCCTCAATAACAAGCTCAGTATTCATCAATCACAAATTTCGCAGAAAGGCAATCACAAGATCAGCAAAACACAATATCAAGTTCACTAATGATAAGTATGTGTAATGCAATGGAATACAATGTCAAGTATAATGATGCATGTCTGACCTAGTGATACACACCCGCTGTCTCTCAGTCTGGGACCCATGAGGGACAGATCTGTCCATGCATATATCACGGTGCACGATACGACCCTCGATAACAGTAACAATCGCGGCGCGCGATACGTCCCTCGAAATATAGTATCCATCGCGGCGCGCGATACGTCCCTCGAAATGGTACACCCTCTTAAGTACTCATTCTTTCTCAATGTACATAACACTTGTCACAACCAATGCCTCAGAATAATGCAGATGACAAGCTCACACAAATAATGAGGAGATGACCATTTTCATAACATCGCACAGTTCACAACCACACAAACATGAAGTCACATCAACAATGATTCAACAAGCCTTCAACCCTTTCTCAACACATCACACATAAACAATTAATCACATTTCCTTTTGTTATCCCTTTTTTTCATATATAATTAATCAATGTGGACAAGTCAACCCATCACCAATCCCGTTACTCCCAAACATATACCACAAGGAAATACACTCATTTCATACAATTAACGAGAGTTTATAAATCCACTTGCCTCAAATAGTCGAACAATCACTCTGAACTTGAGCCTTTTCCTTTCGTTGTACTTCCAAACCAATACAATCTATTCCTATTAACGATCACAATAAGATTTTAAACCTAACAACATCCATATCACTATGTGTCTAACATAGACCAAAAATCATAGAGCACAAATTTATAATCAAGTTCTTAACTTTTGATGTCATTTGACATGTCAACTCTTTTAACTTTTCTCCAATTTTCAAGTTTAGGGTTAAGTCTTAATTCCTCAAATATCACAAGTCTAATGCTATTCACAAAATACATTACACTTTATATTTATTTACCTATCTCAATATATCAAAACTTAAGTTATATGTGACAATTATAACAAGGAATTAGAGAAACACTAATCCAAATTATTTACATAATATTTTAGTTTACAAGAAAACCCAAAACTTTTCAAAACTCAAATTGACACAGGTTATATTCATAGAAACTATCCCTAAAAAATTAATTATACAATTACTGATCGCTAATTACCCTCAAATTATTTGATCGTCATTAACATTACCACTAGTGATATATATATGTAACGACCTGTTTAGTCGTTTCGAGCAGCAAAATTGTTTTTGATAAAAACTGACTGGGTCAACGGATCACGCGACGGACCTTCATGGTCACGACGGATCGTGAACGGACTCCGTCGTCCCACACTTGTGTAATTCTCCTACTGCTCTCCTCATTACCCTCGATGACAGGTAGGACGAACCGTCATAGGCACGACAGTCCATCGAGAGTCTTCGTGCCAAAACACTTAAACTCTGAAATTTGGGTACGGGGATCAACTCTCTAAACTTCGCGAGGGAACTGCAGCATGGACCGTCGTAGATATGACGGACCGTCGCAGACCTTTTTACTGAATTTGACTCTCTGAACTCTGTGACGACCCTGCAGGACGGACCGTCGTAGGCACGACGGGCCGTCACGAGTGACGCAACCTTGACTTGGTCGGATTTCTGTTAAAAGTTTTTATGGGGCGTTTTGGACTATTCATGCTTATAATTAGGAAATTAGTGGGGTAAGTTTAATGATTTAATTACTTGGGGGTTAAAGGAGATAACCTTGAAATAAATAATGGGTTACTTTTATCATCTTTTATACTTAATTATATGATAATTAGGGTAAAAGAAAAAGAGTTTGAATAAGGAAAAATAAAAAGAACAGAAGAGGGGAGAACGAATGAGAGAGATAAAACGAAGAGGAAAGCAAAGGCATTGGGGAAGTAGATAGCTTGATCACGATTCTTCGGTGGAGGTAGGCTATGGTTTATGCTATTTCATAGTAAACTCTAAATAGCGATTGATATGTAATGGGTAGTATTTTAAAGTATTCTATATGCTTAATTGTGTGGTTGCATGATGTGAATATGTAATTGTGATGGATTAGAATGATGAGGCTGCTGAATCTTAAACCTTAAATCCTCTCTATTAATGAGTATGCCTTGACATAAAGGAAGGCTTGATGAACTAATGTAATGAGATTAGGGGATCGGGTGTCATGAACCGGCACGTAGAATTAGGGGATCGGGTGTTATGAACTGACACGTAGAATTAGGGGATCGGGTGTCACAAATCGACACGTAGAATTAGGGGATCGGGTGTCACGAACCGACACGTAGAATTAGGGGATCGGGTGTCACGAACCGACACGTAGAATTAGGGGATCGGGTGTCACAAACCGACACGTAGAATTAGGGGATCGGGTGTCACGAACCGACACGTAGTATTAGGGGATCAGAGTGTCACGTACCGACACGTAGTATTAGGGGATCGGATTGTCACGTTCCAACACAAGAAGAATAAAGAGAATGGATCTTGAATTATGTTATTATACTCAAATTTAAAGAACCTATTTCCCAAAAGAGTATGGTGTGGAGGCTTGAGTCCTCATAGGTGTGCTTGGTGTTGTGGCCAATGGTTATTGTACTTGTTGTTGTCACCTGTTGAGTGTTGTAGTTGATCTTATATTATTATTTGATATATATTGCTTTCTATTTTGAGTTGGCCGATGATACCTACTCAGTACGTGTTCCTTGTACTGACCCCTACTTGTATTTTTCTCTTTGTTATTTGTGGAATGCAACAAATGTGCCATCGACTTCGACTCGTCCGCAACTCTAGCCAGACTTCATCACGTCAGATTTCAGGGTGAGCTATTGTTCCTAGATCAGATTGGATTCTCTCCTTCGTGTCTTGATGTCCTTGAAGTTCGAACATGGACCATTCGTTTACTTATTTTAGTTTCTTAAAATACTCTTAGATTTAGTAATTTGAGGATAGATGTTCTTGTGGTTATGACTTCCAGATTTTGGGAATAAAAAGTATTAAATTTTAGAAGTTATTTATTGGTTATATTAATGAGTTTTAAGTCTTCCGCATTATATTTTGTTCATTATGGTTGAAATATTGGTAAATGATTGGGGTTTAGATGGATTGGTTCGCTCACATAGGAGGATAAATGTGGGTGCCACTCGCGGCTCATTTTGGGTCGTGACAAACTTGGTATCAGAGCATTAGGTACGTTAGTCTCATCACACAAGAACGAGTCTAGTAGAGTCTTGAGGAACGGTAGGGGGACGCCTTTACTTTTCTTTGAGAGGCTATAGGACTTTAGGAAAATTCCATTCTTTCTTTCTTTCGTGCTATTACTTGGATCCAATTGGTATCTAGGTGATACAAATTGGTATCTGACATCCTCATTCTATTTCGCAGATGGTTAGAACTAGAGAAACAACTATGCCAACACCAACACCGGCAAGACAGGATGCGTCTGAGCCAGTCACTGGGACTGCAGCTCGAAGAGGAGCAGTGGCAAGAGGCCGTGGTAGAGGTCGCGGGAGGACACCCTCTAGAGGTAGAGGACAAACACCTGGTCCAGCTAGTACTAGGGCGGTGACTCCTCCACCGACTGATGAGGTAGTAAGAGAGGGTGAGGAAGGGGAAAATGAGCAAGTGCAAGATGAGGAATTACCACCCCAACCTACCCCAGAGATGATTAATCAGGTTCTTGCTTATCTTAGCGGGTTATCTGATCAGGGCCAGACACCTCTAGTGTTTTCTGCACTATCACCTCAGGTTCCGGGAGTACAACATGCAGCTGCTGTGGCTCCCCGCATGGATGCTTATTGGAAATAGGCACGTTTCCTCGATTGACTATAGGGCCTATAATAACTATTGATCAGCATGAACTTTTCACTAAATTCTTGAAGTTGAAACCTCCAGTCTTCAAGGGTGCTGAATCTGAGGATGCCTATGATTTTCTGGTTGATTGTCATGAGATACTACATAAGATGGACATAGTAGAACGATTCGGTGTTGAGTTTATGACCTATCAGTTTCAAGGGAATGCCAAAATGTGGTGGCGGTCATACGCTAAGAGTCAACCAGCACATGCACCACCTATGACTTGGGCATCATTCTCTAGCTTATTTATCGAGAAGTATATACCCCGGACTTTGAGGGATAGGAGGAGAAATGAGTTCCTGAGCCTGGAGCAAGGTAGGATGTCGGTCACTGCTTATGAGGCTAAGTTTCGTGAACTATCCAGGTATGCCACCCAGCTTTGCTTCAGTCCACAAGAGTGGATTCGCCGTTTTGTAAAGGGATTGAGGTCAGATTTGCAGATTCCGGCCTTACAGGTAGCTGCTGCAGCGAAATCCTTTCAAGAAGTGGTTGATTTTGTGATAGAGGTGGAAGGGGTGAATCCGGACGACTTCACCCTGGCGTCGACATCTAAGAGGTTCCGTAAGGGAGGTGAGTTTAATGGTTCTTACTCCAGAGGGCAGAGTTCGAAAGGTTACCCAGCCCGACCTATTCAGTTTTCACTGCAGGCTGTAGCTGGGGGTCCATCGCAGACCAGCCAACATTCCTCTGAGTTTGGAAGTTATCCCTAGACTTCGTCGTTCTCACAGAGACCTATGCTTGACCCTAGAGAGTGTTATGGATTTGGGGAGACTGGACATATTAGGAGATATTGTCCAAAACAAAGTTACAGACCCCCAATAGTCAGAGGTAGAGGTGGTCATGGAAGAGGCCGCCATTCTGGAAAACGTGGTGGCCAAGGTAATGGAGGTCACCAAATCAACCGGGGTGGCGGGCAAGCTGGAACTACTGGAGCGCAACATGGTAGGGGCAACGGGCAGACAGGTGATAAGGCCCATTGCTATGCTTTCCCCGGGAGGTCTGAAGCGGAGACATCTGATGCTGTTATCACAGGTAATCTTTTGGTTTGTGATTGCATGGCTTCTGTATTATTTGATCCTGGATCCACATTTTCATATGTATCTTCCACATTTGCTATTGGTCTTGATTTACATTGTGATTTGCTTGACATGCCCATTCGTGTCTCTACTCTTGTGGGTGAGTCTGTGATAGTTGAGAAGGTGTATAGGTCTTTTCTTGTGACTTTTGTGGGGAACAATACTCATGTAGACTTGATTATTCTAGAGATGGTTGATTTCGATGTAATTCTGGGTATGACTTGGCTTTCTCCAAATTTTGCAATCTTAGATTGTAATGCTAAAACTGTGACATTGGCCAAGCCTGGGACAGATCTGCTAGTGTGGGAGGGTAACTATTCTTCCACCCCAGTTCGTATCATCTCCTTTCTTCGTGCTAAGAGAATGGTGAATAAGGGTTGTTTAGCTTTCTTGGCACATCTCAGGGATGATACTTCCCAAGGACCTTCGATTGAGTCTGTTTCGATAGTCCGTGAGTTTCAGGATGTGTTTCCTGCAGACCTTCCTGGTATGCCACCAGATAGGGATATTGATTTTTGTATTGATCTGGAGCCGGGTACTCGCCCCATTTCCATACCCCCTTATAGAATGGCTCCAGCAGAGTTAAGGGAGTTAAAGGCCCAACTTCAGGAGTTGTTAGGTAAAGGTTTTATTAGGCCAAGTGCATCCCCTTGGGGTGCTCCTGTTTTATTTGTGAAGAAGAAGGATGAAATTTTGCGGATGTGCATAGACTACAGGCAACTGAATAAGGTAACTGTTAAGAACAAGTATCCCCTTCCTCGCATTGATGATTTGTTCGATCAGTTACAAGGTGCTTGTACCTTCTCAAAAATCGACTTGAGATCTGGTTATCATCAATTGAAAATACGGGCAGCAGATGTGCCAAAGACTGCTTTTCGAACCAGGTATGGGCATTATGAATTCTTAGTAATGTCTTTTGGACTAACGAATGCCCCTGCTGATTTCATGAGCTTGATGAACGGAATTCTTAAGCCATATCTGGATCTCTTAGTCATTGTGTTTATTGATGATATACTGGTATACTCAAAGAGCCGGAAGAACATGAGGAGCATTTGAGAATTGTGTTGGAAGTGTTGATGGAGAAAAGGCTTTATGCCAAATTCTCCAAGTGTGAGTTTTGGCTAGATTCAGTGTCCTTCTTGGGGCACGTAGTTTCTAAGGATGGAGTGATGGTGGATCCTTCTAAGATTGAAGCAGTGAAGAGTTGGGTAAGAACTACCAAAGTTACAGAGGTAAGGAGCTTTGTTGGTTTAGCTAGCTACTACCGTCGATTTGTCAAGGGATTTTCTTCTGTTGCCTCCCAACTGACAAATTTGACTAAGCAGAATGTTCCATTTGTATGGTCGGATGAATGTGAAGAAAGCTTCCAGAACCTCAAGACCTTGTTGACTACTGGACCAATTGTTACCTTACCAGTGGAGGGCAAGAATTTCATTGTTTATTGTGATGCATCTTATTCTGGGTTGGGTGCAGTTCTAATGCAAGAGAGAAATGTGATCGCTTATGCTTCAAGGCAATTAAAAGTGCATGAACGTAACTATCCGACCCATGATTTGGAGTTGGCTGCAGTGGTATTTGCATTAAAGAAATGGAGACACTATCTATATGGGGTTAAGTGTGAAGTCTATACAGATCATCGTAGTTTACAGTATGTCTTTACTCAGAAAGATTTGAATTTGAGACAGAGCAGATGGACGGAACTACTGAAGGACTATGATGTTACTATATTGTATCACCTAGGAAAAGCTAATGTTGTGGCAGATGCTTTAAGTAGAAAAACAGGGAGCATGGGAAGTCTAGCCCACTTACAAGTTTCTAACGCCCATTGGCTAGAGAGGTCCAGACTTTGGCTAACGACTTTATGAGGCTGGAAATACTAGAGAAAGGAGGATTTTTGGCCTGTGTGGAGGCAAGATCTTCTTTTCTTGACAAGATTAAGGGAAAACAGTTTGATGATGAGAAACTGAGCCGAATTTGTTATATGGTGTTGCGAGGAGAGGCTAAAAAGGCAATAATTAACGAGGAAGGCGTTTTGAGAATTAGTGGAAGGGTAAATTTGATCCACACTATTCTTACAGAGGCTCATAGTTCAGGATATTCTATACACCCTGGTGCAACCAAGATGTATCGTGACCTAAGGCAACATTTTTGGTGGAGTAGGATGAAGCGTGACATTGTTGATTTTGTTGCCCAATGCCCGAATTGTCAGCACGTAAAGTATGAACACCAGAGGCCCGGAGGAACACTTCAGAGAATGCCCATTCCTGAATGGAAGTGGGAAAGAATTTTAATGGATTTCGTGGTTGGTCTTCCAAAGACATTGGGTAAGTTTGATTCTATCTGGGTAATTATCGACAGATTAACTAAGTCTGCTCACTTCATTCCGGTCAAGGTGATTTACAATGCAGAGAAGTTAGCCAAACTATATATCTCAGAAATTTTTCGATTGCATAGAGTTCCACTTTCCATCATATCAGATAGGGGTACGCAATTTACCTTTATGTTTTGGAGAACATTGCATGCTGAATTAGGTACTAAGTTGGATCTTAGTAATGCATTTCACCCTTAGACAAATGGACAGTCTGAGCGAACGATTCAGGTGTTGGACGATATGCTTCGTGCATGTGTGATAGAATTTGGTGGTCATTGGGATAACTTCTTACCCTTAGCAAAATTCTCATACAATAATAGCTATCACTCAAGTATTGATATGGCCCCATTCGAAGCATTGTTTGGGAGGAGATGTAGGTCTCCCATTGGTTGGTTTGATGCATTCGAGGTGAGGCCCTGGGGTACTGATCTTCTGAGGGAATCATTAGAGAAAGTGAAATTCATTCAAGAAAAGCTTTTAGCAGTGCAAAGTAGGCAGAAGGAATATGCAGATCGAAAGGTTAGAGACTTGGAGTTCATGGAGGGTGAACAAGTCTTGCTGAAGGTTTCACCCATGAAAGGGGTGATGCAGTTTGGTAAGCGAGGTAAGCTTAGTCCAAGGTATATTGGTCCATTTGAAGTTCTGAAGTGCGTGGAGGAGGTGGCTTATGAATTGGCATTACCTCCAGGACTCTCAGGAGTGCACCCAGTATTTCATGTGTCTATGCTGAAAAGATATCATGGAGATGGAAACTACATTATTCGTTGGGATTCAGTTCTTCTTGATGAGAATTTGTCTTATGAGGAAGAGCCTGTTGCTATTCTAGATAGAGAAATCCGCAAGTTGAGATCAAGGGAGATTGCATCCATCAAGGTTCAATGGAAGAATCGGCCAGTTGAATAGTCCACTTGGGAGAAGGAGGTTGATATGCAAGAAAGATACCCACACCTTTTTACAGATTCAGGTACTCTTTCTCTCGCCCTTGTTTTTCTTCTTGTGATCGTTCGAGGACGAACGATGGGTAAATTGGTATCTATTGTAATGACCTGTTTAGTCATTTCGAGCAGCAGAATTGTTTTTGATAAAAACTGACTGGGTCGACGGATCACACGACGGACCGTGACGGACTCCGTCGTCCCACACTTGTGTAATTCTACTACTGCTCTCCTCATTACCCTCGACGACAGGTAGGACGAACCGTCATAGGCACGACGGTCCGTCGAGAGTCTTCGTGCCAAAACACTTAAACTCTGAAATTTGGGTACGGGGATCAACTCTCTGAACTTCGCGACGGAACTGCAGCACGGACCGTCGTAGATACGACGGACCGTCACAGACCTTTTTACTGAATTTGACTCTCTGAACACTATGACGACCCTGCAGGACGGACCGTCGCAGGCACGACGGGCCGTCACGAGTGACGTAACCTTGACTGGGTCGGATTTCTGTTAAAAGTTTTTAAGGGGCATTTTCGACTATTCATGCTTATAATTAGGAAATTAGTGGGGTAAGTTTAATGATTTAATTACTTGGGGGTTAAAGGAAATAAGCTTGAAATAAATAGTGGGTTACTTTTATCATCTTTTATACTTTATTATATGATAATTAGGGTAAAATAAAAAGAGTTTGAATAAGGAAAAATAAAAAGAACAGAAGAGGGGAGAACGAACGAGAGAGAGAGAAAACGAAGAGGAAAGCAAAGACATTGGGGAAGTCTAGCCAGTCTTCATCACGTCAGATTTCAGGGTGAGCTATTGTTCCTAGCTCAGACTGGATTCTCTCCTTCGTGTATTGATGTCCTTGAAGTTCGAACATGGACCATTCGTTTACTTATTTTAGTTTCTTAAAATACTCTTAGATTTAGTAATTTGAGGATAGATGTTCTTGTGGTGATGACATCCAGATTTTGGGAATAATAAGTATTAAATTTTAGAAGTTATTAATTGGTTATATTAATGAGTTTTAAGTCTTCCGCATTATATTTTGTTCATTATGGTTGAAATATTGGTAAATGATTGGGGTTTAGATTGATTGGTTCGCTCACATAGGAGGATAAATGTGGGTGCCACTCGCGGCTCGTTTTGGGTTGTGACAATATATATATATATATATATATATATATATATAATTCACGTTCAAGCTGGCACAATTTAAATTCTAATCCACTGTAACTTACAAATAATAATATAACTAATAAAGTTAGCAATTTGATTCCTTACTCATTTTCACACATTATTATAATGATAATTATACTGGTACTACATTTGACCTCAATATTTTCAATTGCATAATGAATAAAAAATTCATGAATATTACCTGATCATGAATTGAAGTTCCACGCCAATCGTCGCTATACGCAGGTATGTCTCCTTTTCTTTTCTTAAAGTTATAAACTAAAAACTCTCTAACCCTAATAATTTATTTCCTATAAGGGTAATTGGTATATGGTAAATTTTTTTTATAAGCTTAACATAATTATTAATTACAATTAGTATTTAATAATTAATCATCAATTAATTTATTCTTAATTAAATAAATATTCAAAATTTCCAAAAATGACCTTTCGGGTCATTACATTATCCACCACTAAAAAACCATCTTCGTCCTCGAACATAAAGAAGAAGAACAAGGAAGAATAACCAACATGACCAAAAACATGAGGTATGATTTTTAAAGTCGTGCTCATCTTTCCAAGCAAGTTCCTTCTTAAAACCATTTCATCAAGATCAACTACTAAGAAATGAACTTTCGAATAAAACGTTGGAAGATCTATATATATTATGAGTGATTATCAAGCTACAAACTAACCCATGAACTCAATCTAAATTGAAATCTATTAGACATAACACTACCATCATGACGAGTCTTTTCTTGCATAACCAAGATAACATTGTGAATCAATACCGGCTACAATCAGAAGTGAACTTTAACCAACCACCACACTCAGAATGCACAACCATCACATATCTTATCAAGATATCATTTCCACAACAAAATCTTTCCACGAACTTAAGTAATAAAAATATGATCTTTAGACATCGGATACTCACCCAAAGAGGATCAAACTTATCTATCCCAATGAAAGAAATGATTAAGTAAATATCCAAAAATATGATATGCTCCAAAATGCAGAATTTCTAACAACACTTTTAGAAAATTGTAACTCTTCATATATAATAGCTTTTATATAAGTTCACATAAGCAAGATTGTGTGTGTAGAATCACTACTGTACTTCAGCTATTCCAAACAACAACAGATCTTTCAGATGAACAAGTCTAACCAATGATGTCATCTTACAATGAGGCACTCACAGGATCGGTACACCTGATCCACCACTAGGAATTCACTCATTGATATGAAATACGTACGTGAATCATACTAAAACCATGTTAAGAACGAAGAAGGTTGTCAAATAAGAATATACAGAAGAAAGCTCAAATAACACAAGATACTCTTTTCACATTGTCCATATGAATAAAATTTCCTTCATATGACTCAATCTCTCTATTTTTAGCCACCCACAACCAATCAATTTGATCTCCATCACAATATTACAAATACTTAATTCATCAACTCCCACATACTTTTCACAGTATCTCACTGAAGCTAACACTCTAAATGCCAACAACATCATAACTACACTATCAAAGTCTTTCTTGTAAATCCATTGTCACCTCTAAAAAATTTAAAATATGACTCTAAGTCACACCCAAGACTGATAGGACTAATTTCAAATCTAAAGTACTTTTCCATTGAGGTACGATAATTGAATCACACTAAATGTCAACTTCACGCAAACTTTCAAATACTATTTCACAACTACCATTCATACCATCATGTACCTCTCTCATGCCAAAACTCAAATAAATTCTTGGTCATCCCAATTATTCTATATAGTATAAGCACAAAATCCCTACTCACCATCAAATGCCTATGTGAAACATCATAACAATTTATGTTATAAAAAATAGTAGTTTCAATCTCCTCAAAATTCACGATAACTCTGTAATGTTATAGGTCCATACTGTCGCATATCCATAAAAAGTCATCTACCACTAAATAATTTAGCCCCACATAACAACACATAGTCTTACATACCTCACATTTTTTCACCCAAATCAAAAACCCAATATTCATAAAAATTGTTGATAAATTCCTAGTGAGTCCATACTGAACCAGTTCACAACCATAGTCATATTGTAACTTATATATGAAAACCCATACATCCTTTAACTTCAAACAAAGAGTCTATATTACAGGTCTTATTCCTTCACATCTCTTATATTCATCCCATGACGCAAATTTTATACCTTAAACTCTTCAATACACCATATTTTTGTTCTTACACTGACTTGCTTATCAATCTTATCATTTGATCAACATCCCATATACTGTAAACCAACTCCTTGAGAGAAATACTTTTTTAGGCCTTTAACAATCAAAAGTGGCAAACTCTACGATCCAAACCTTGTACATGGTCTTTTAAATTCTCAATAACTGATGCAATCGATCAATTCTTACCTTACTTATTCGTACTTCGACAAAGCACACTACCAAAAACCTAAACTCACCATGAAAAACTTGAAATTTGAACCCAACTATGTAACCCAATTCTTTTATCTATCAACATTAACTCATACCTTGAAATATTTTTTTCCCTATGAATTCATGTATCTTAGCTTATCATTGGTTGTCTCACTATAGATCTTATGATATGCTCCACTAAAAATTCAACCATACTCGTTATCAAACTCAAAATCACAAAAGAATTTATAAATCATACTCGAGTTGAACATATGTACACTTCTTTCTCAAGTGTTATCCAATAATTTGTAACCAATCTAATGAACTCGTGAAACTATTACCATAACCAAAGCAAAACAGATTAAATCACACATCTCTGAACCCAATTCTCAATTCCTTTTAAGATACATCTTTAACGCTTGTAATAAGAGAAAATATTCATGCTCTCACTTCTTTGTAAAAGCTAAACTACATCCCGCTATCCTTGTTATTATGACTTTAGCTTCTTTTTTTTTATTCTATTCGAGTGACATCCGAACACCTCAAAAAACCACACTATGTACCAAATAGTAGCAACCATATTCTTAGATACTAAAAAGTCAGCATTACAATACAAAATCCTTTTACCCAACAAACCTTAACACATAGTTGCATTCCAACCATAATTCATCATAAAAGCTTATTACCGTGATGCTTAGTTAGCCCTTTCCATCCCTATGAATTCAACCTCGCCATCAATATGACATCCCAAACCTAGATACACACTTTCTTACAAAAAGAATCTCTAATTTCATTCACCCAAGTATACTCACTAAACTAAGACTTTCTTTACCCATAAGTTTGTTATTTCAATAACTATATTTGACCTTATTTAGAATTTCAGAATACATCACAACCTAAATGTATTAATGTCATACCAAAGACCCATCACTAAAATTTTCCTTATAAACAATGCTTAAGTCAATCGTATTTAGTGACAAGCTGGTTGGTTTCTCAAATATGAATGTGACATTGAACCTTATTATACGAGCATGTGATACAACTGATAACTCATTAAGTATTTAGTATTCATGCTTAACAATCAACATATCTATTTTTATAAACCATTAGAACCACATTGTGAAAGTCTGTTACATCTACCACTAGAACACATCATACCTATCGAGAAGATTGTATCCAAATAACCCACACATTTTTACCTATTGAATAACTTTAAAATATTATCCAATTCGCTCTAAATCTAGCCCAAGCTATATGTAATATTTCGTAGGGCAGGTCAATAACAAAAGTAACACATTCCATAACTCTAACCAAGTAAGCATTAATACTATTGTTGTAAAATTTTAACCTTAATCGGTGCATCATTATTCTCATCATTTTCTAAGCAACCCATTCATGTTGTGATAACTTTACTAATTGTAGTTTCCAAATTACAATATTCATTATCTATCCATTATCTTAATTATTTCACTTCCAATTATCGAATCATTATTGATATCTATACCACACAAGTATTATATTTATTATATTTATTATTATTATTATTATTATTTTACTATGATGATTAACCTTACTCAACCCTTTCAAATATGATCACACATTCGTTTCATAATTATATCATTTCCACCTTAATATCAGATCTAACATTATACCAATACACGACACGCCATCGATTTACCAAAAGGAACTATGCACGAGTCATCACAAAATGAGAGTGAATGGATTCAAGTGATAAGAATCAATATGGGACCAAGTACGCACGATAGAGATCCAAGAAGTGAAGATTTTTCGTAAAAGTCACTATAGCCTCTCGAAGATAAGTACAGACGTCTCCATACCGATCCTCGAGACTCTATTTAGCCTCGACTTGTACACACGTGAGACCTATAAACCTGGGGCTCTGATACCATTTTGTCACCACCCAAAAATTGGTGTGATGGCACTCACCTTATTCCACCAAGACAAGTCACCCTAAATCTCAACCATTACAATAAAACAATGAAATTTATGTTCAACTTAAAAATACCCCCAAAATCTGGTTGTCACGTGTACAAGCCTCTAAAGTATTACAATCAAGTCAAAAGAAAAATAGAAGTCTCATATGACATTGTTGCTAGAGTAGAACAAGATCATAAATAGGAGTAGAAGGTCTGCTGAGATGACAAACAACTACCTCACAAATCTCCAAGAAGCCTCAGAAAAGAAGAGAATATATCATAAAAATCTGGGCTAGTAACCTATAAAAAAAATTGTAGAAGCAAGGGGTGAGTACCAAATCACGCGGTACTCAGCAAGTAAACATCTAAACACAAGATAAGGGGATAAAATACGGGTACTACTATCACCCCCAACCGAACCTCTACAACTACAACTTGCATACAAATCATCCCAACTTAACAGCTCACAGTTTACATAGCACGTAGATCAACAATAACACTTAGACAAATTACATATCCTCCACAACAACACTTAAACAAATTGCATATCCTCAACAACAACAATTCAACAAATTACATATCCTCGATAACAATACTTCAACAAATTACATACCTCAACAACAATAATTCAACAAATTACATATCCTCAATAACAAGCTCAGTATTCATCAATCGCAAATTTCGTAGAAAGGCAATCACAAGATCAGCAAAACACAATATCAAGTTCACTAATGATAAGTATGTGTAATGCAATGGAATATAATGTCAAGTATAATGATGCTTGTCTGACCTGGTGATACACACCCGCTGTCTCTCAGTCCAGGACACATGGGGGACATATCTATCCATGCATCTATCGCGGCGCACGACACGACCCTCGATAATAGTAACCATCGCGGCGCGCGATACGTCCTTCGAAATATAGTATCCATTGCGGCGTGCGATACGTCCCTCGAATGGTACATCCTCTTAGTACTCATTCTTTCTCAATGTACATAACACTTGTCACAACAAATGCCTCAGAATAATGCAGATGACAAGCTAACACAAATAATGAGGAGATGACCATTTTCATAACATCGCACAGTTCACAACCACACAAACATGAAGTCACATAAACAATGATTCAACAAGTCTTCAACTGTCACGACCCAAAACGAGCCGCGTGTGGCACCCACACTTATCCTACTATGTGAGCGAACCAACCAATCTAAACCCCAACATATTGAACATAATACAATGCGGAAGACTTTAAACTCATTAACGAAATCAATTAAATAACTTCTAAAATTCAATCTTATTATTATCCCCAAAATATGGAAGTCATCACCACAAGAACATCTATCCTCAAATTACTAATCTAAGAATATCTAAGAAGCTAAAATAAGTAAAAAGCTAGTCCATGCCGGAATCTCAAGGCATCAAGACATGAAGAGGAAGATCCAGTCCAAGCTAGAAGCAATAGCTCACCCTGAAATCTGGCTTGATGAAGACTGGCTAGAGTTGCGGTTGAGTTGAAGACGACGGCACGTTTGCTGCACTCCAAATACAAGTAGGGGTCAGTACAAGTAGGGGTCAGTACAAGGCACAAGTATTGAGTAGGTATCATCGGTCAACTCAAAATAGAAAACAGTATATATCAGATAATAACATAAAATCAACTAATAATCTTAACATGCGGCATTACAATTACCATAACCCTTGGTCACAACACCAAGAACATCAATGAGGACTCACGCCTCCCCATCATACTCTTTTGGGAATTAGTTCTTTCTGATTTAGTATATTATCATAATTCAAGATTTTATTATCTTTAATTCCTCTTGTGTCGGTACGTGACACTTCGCACCACTACTACTATCCTGGTGTCGGTACGTGACACTCTGATCCATATACTATCCTGGTGTGGGAACGTGACACTCTGATCCATATACTATCCTGGTACTGGAACGTGGCACCCGATCCATATACTATCCTGGTACCGGAACGTGGCACCCGATCCATATACTATCTTGGTGTCGGAACGTGACACTCCGATCCATATACTATCCTGGTGTCAGAACGTGACACTCCGATCCATATACTATCCTGGTACCGGAACGTGGCACCCGATCCTCTATTACTATCCTGGTGTCGGAACGTGACACCCGATCCATATACTATCCTGGTACCGAAACGTGGCACCCGATCCACATACTATCCTGGTGTCGAAACATGACACTCCGATCCATATACTATCCTGGTGTCGGAACGTGACACTCCGATCCATATACTATCCTGGTACCGGAACGTGGCACCCGATCCTCTATTACTATCCTGGTGTCGGAACATGACACCCGATCCTCTATTACTATCCTGGTGTCGGAACATGACACCCGATCCTCTAATCTCATTACTTTAATTCATCAAGCCTTCTTTTATACCAAGGCATCATCATTAACAAAGAAATTTTAGGATTCAACATTCAATAGCCTCATCATGCTAATTCATCACAATTATATAATCACATCATGCAAGCACACAATTAAGCATATAGAAGACTTCATAATACTACCCAACACATATCATTCTCTATTAAGAGTTTACTACGAATAGCATAAACCATAACCTACCTCCACCGAAGATTCGTGATCAAGCAACCAAATTCCCCAAGCTTTGTTTCCTTGCGTTCTTCCTCTCTCTCTCGATCGATCGTTCCTCTCTCTCTTTATTCTTTCTATTTTTCTTATTCAAACCCTTTTTCTTTTACCCTAATTAGCATATAATTAAGTATAAAAGATGATAAAATAACCCACTAATTAATTCAAGGTTATCTCTTTTAACCCCCAAGAATTTTAATTATTAACATTAATCCACTAGCTTTATAATTATAAGCATGAATAGTCCAAAACGCCCCTTTAAAAACTTTAACAGAAATCCGACCCAGTCTGGGTTACGCAGCCTGTGACGGTCCGTCATGGCTGTGACGGTCCTTCCTGCAGGTCCGTCACAAAGTTCAGAGAGTTAATTCTGTGGAACCATTTGTGACGGTCCGTCGTGCCTGCGACGGTCCGTGCTGCCATTCCGTCACGAAGTTCAGAGAGTCGATTTCAGCACCCAAATTTCAGAATTCCAAGTGTTTTGGAACAAGACCCCCTCGACGGTCCGTCGTGCCCATGACGGTCCGTCGTGGGATCCGTCGACCAAGACAGTTTTTTCCGAAATAAAATCAGCTGCTCAAAACGACTATACAGGTCGTTACAATAGATACCAATTTACCCATCGTTCGTCCTCGAACGATCACAAGAAGAAAAACAAGGGCGAAAAGGAGTACCTGAATCTGTAAACAGGTGTGGGTATCTTTCTTGCATATCAGCCTCCTTCTCCCAAGTGTACTCTTCAACTGGTCGATTCTTCCATTGAACTTTGATGGATGCAATCTCCCTTGATCTCAACTTGCGATTTTCTCTATCTAGAATAGCAATAGGCTCCTCCTCATAAGTCAAATTCTCATCAAGCAGAACTGAATCCCAACGAATGATGTAGTTTCCATCCCCATGGTATCTTTTCAACATAGACACATGAAATACCGGATGCACTCCTGACAGCCCTGGAGGCAAGGCTAATTCATAAGCCACCTCCCCTACTCGCTTAAGTACTTCAAATGGTCCAATATACCTTGGGCTTAGCTTACCCCTTTTACCAAACCGCATCACCCCTTTCATGGGTGAAACCTTCAGCAAGACTTGTTCACCCTCCATGAACTCCAAGTCTCTAACCTTTCGATCCGCATATTCCATTTGCTTACTTTTAGCCGCTAAAAGCTTTTCTTGAATATATTTCACGTTCTCTAATGAATCCCTCAACAGATCAGTACCCCAAGGTGTCACGACCCAAATCGAGTCGCGAGTGGCACCCACACTTACCCTCCTATGTGAGCGAACCAACCAATACAAAACCCAACATTTCAAACATAATTAACAAAATACAATGCGGAAGACTTAAACTCATTAATAAAAATAAATTCAATAACTTCTAAAAACTCAACATCTATTATTCCCCAAAATCTGGAAGTCATCACCACAAAGAACATCTATGATCAAATTACTAAACTAAGAGTATTCTAAGAAGCTAAAATAAATAAAAATCTAGTCCATGCCGGAACTTCAAGGCATCAAGACATGGAAGAAGATCCAGTCCAAGCTACAAGCATTAGCTCACCCTGAAATCCGATGTAATGAAGAATGGCTAGAGTTGCGGTTGAGTTGAAGATGACGGTACGTTTGCTGCACTCCACAAATACAAAGAAAGAAACATACAAGTAGGGGTCAGTACAAAACACGAGTACTGGGTAGATATCATCGGCCAACTCAAAATAGAAAACAGTATATATCAGATAATATCATAAAATCAACTACAATGCTCAACATGCGGCATTTACAATTACCTTATATCTTGGTCACAACACCAAGCACATCAATGAGAACTCACGCCTCCCCATCATACTTATTTGGGAATTAGGTTCATTAAATTGAGTATATTAACATATTCAAGATTCATTATCTTTATTCCTCTCGTGTCGGTACATGACACTCCGCTCCATATACTATTCTGGTGTCGGAACGTGACACTCCGATCCTCATATACAATCCTAGTACCGGAACGTGGCACCCGATCAATATTCTATCCTGGTGTTGGAACGTGACACTCCGATCCTCATCTATCCTGGTGCCGGAACGTGACACCCGATCCATATTCTATCCTGGTGCTGGAACGTGGCACTCCGATCCTCATATACTATCCTGGTACCAGAACGTGGCACCCGATCCTTTATTACTATCCTTGTACCAGAACGTGGCACCCGATCCCCTAATCTCACTACTTTCGTTCATCAAGCCTTCTTTTATACCAAGGCATCATCATTAACAAAGTAGATTAGGGTTTCATTCAAGATTTAGGATTCAATAGATTCATCATGCTTATTTTATCACAATCACATAATCACATTCATGCAAGCATACAATTAAGCATATAGAAGGGTTTACAATACTACCAATACATATCATTCGCTATTAAGAGTTTACTACGAATAGTATAAAAACCATAACCTACCTCCACCGAAGATTCGTGATCAAGCAAGCAAATTCCCCAAATCTTGGTTTTCCCTCTTCGTTCGTCTCTCTCTATCGATCGTTTTTCCTCTCTTGTGTTCTTTCTATTTTTCTTATTCAAACCCTATTTCTTTTACCCTAATTAACATATAATTAAGTATAAAAGATGACAAAAGTAACCCACTAATTAACTCAAGGTTATCTCCTTTAACCCCCAAGTAATTGAATTATTAATATTAAACCACTAACTTTATAATTATAAGCAGGAATAGTCCAAAACGCCCCTTAAAATATTTACAGAAATATGACCCAGCCTGGGATTACGCAACCTGTGACGGCCCGTCGTGCCTGCGACGGTCCGTCCTGCTGCTTCCATCACAGAGTTCAGAGACTAACTTTTTACTAAGGGTCTGTGACGGTCCGTCGTGCGTACGACGGTCCGTCCTGCACTTCCGTCACGAAGTTCAGAGAATTGCTCCAGTACCCAATTCTCAAGAGTTGAAGAGTTTTGAAACGGAGGCTCACGACGGTCCGTTGTGTCTGTGACGGTCCGTCCTGCAGGTCCGTCATAGAGTTCAGAGAGTCAATTTCAGCACTCAAATCTCAGAATTCTAAGTGTTTTGGAACGAGACCCCCTCGACGGTCCGTCGTGCCCATGACGGTCCGTCGTGGGTTCCGTCGACTCAGACAGTTTTTCCAGAAATAAAATCTGCTGCTCAAAACGACTAAACAGGTCGTTACAATAGATACCAATTTACCCATCGTTCGTCCTCGAACGATCAAAAGAAGAAAAACAAGGACGAGAAGGAGTACCTGAATCTGTAAACAGGTGTGGGTATCTTTCTTGCATATCAGCCTCCTTCTCCCAAGTGGCCTCTTCAACAGGTCGATTCTTCCATTGGACTTTGATGGATGCAATCTCCCTCGACCTCAACTTGCGAACTTCTCTATCTAAAATAACAACAGGTTCCTCCTCATAAGACAAATTCTCATCAAGCAGAACCGAATCCCAACGAATGATGTAATTTCCATCCCCATGGTATCTTTTCAACATAGACACGTGAAATACCGGATGCACTCCTGACAACCCTGGAGGCAAGACTAATTCATAAGCCACCTCCCCTACTCGCTTAAGTACTTCAAATGGTCCGATATACCTTGGGTTTAGCTTACCTCTTTTACCAAACCGCATCACGCCTTTCATGGGTGAAACCTTCAGCAAGACTTGTTCACCCTCCATGAACTCCAAGTCTCTAACCTTTTGATCCGCATATTCCTTTTGCCTACTTTGAGCCGCTAAAAGCTTTTCTTGAATAGCTTTCACCTTTTCCA
>CM064973.1:13576878-13620878 GCA_032847665.1 Solanum chilense | reverse complement strand
TCTTCGGTGGAGGTAGGTTATGGTTTTTATGATATTCGTAGTGAACTCTTAATAGTGAATAATAGTTATTGATTTGATTTTTAATAATGAGTTTAAGTCTTCCGCATTACTTTCTGTGATATTATATCGAAATGTTAAGGTTTAGATTGGTTGGTTCGCTCACATAGGAGGGTAAATGTGGGTGCCAGTCGCGGCCCCGGTTTTGGGTCGTGACATCAAATTAACTTTCTCAGAATTGAAAGAAATATTTTTTTAATAGTAAAGTATATTTTTTTCACTAGAATCTATAATTACTATTATAAAATTATCTAGGTAGTCATTTGATATAAGTATTCTTGAGAATAAACATATATACCTAACAAATAGTGTCGTACACCTTGTTTCTCAGCGTGTGTGCTCTTGTTTGTAACAATTTCAAGTCCCTTGTAAACTTGCATTTTATCCGAGTTGATTATTTCTCCTCCAAAATGAGTGGCAACGTCAACAGAGAGATGGGATTTTCCCGTTCTTGTGGCCCCCATTATGAAGATCACTTTTTTCTTGTTGAACTCTTCATTGTTGATGAAAGTACTCATTTTATCTACAAAAAAAATATTAATTAGTTTAGAATAGTGAATTCATAAAGTCAGACATTAAAAAATCTTGTAGAAATAAAACTAGTAAATAGAAACCTTGCTTGACTTGGAATATACTATCTAAAAATATAAAATTTTCTTGATGGGGGAAGTGAAAAAAAATTACATTCAACTTTTATAGTAAAATCTTTTTGTGGACTTATTAATTGACATACCAATTTCATAATTACTGATATATTTAGGATAAGAATGACTTTTAAAAGTTTAAAGATATGTCAACTTGAATTTTGGTAATTATTATTAAATATATTTTAGAATAAAGTTTGTAGTTTACGTTGTAAGGAGATCACAAAGAGCTGGACTTTTATAGTAAAAATGTAATTTTTTATAGACTTATTAATTAGCAAACCAAATTAAATATATACAAATTCACATCTTTAAGAATAAGAATATTTCAATATAAAATTTAGAGTATTTCACCCTAAATTTTGGCGATTAAGATTAAATTGTTTTAGGATGACGTTTCTATATGTATATTGTTATGAGATCACAAGTAGTTACAAATGGATTGTACAAAGAATTCAATAATATTTCTGACAGAATATATTGAAGTGATAATGCGTCAAATCTTACACTACTCAACAACACATCATAAGTGTTAAGTCTAATTCCATAAGAGGGAAGTGAACAATTATCGATAACTATTTCAATTACGAGTATTTTTATTGACTTGTGCACCATATAATAATAGATAAGGACTTTATTGAATCAAGTTTCAATCACCGTGATAGAATTGGGTAAAATATATTTATTAACGATAGATTACAAATTTACTATTTTATCTTCTTTGTCTATGTAACATTTTTAAGTATTGAGTAAAGAATTCTATTCTTCAAAATCCTTTAAGGGTGGAATCTTCCTGAACATTAATGGTGAGTTATTATTTTATCACTTTATTAGCTTAACATTATGAGTGATCTCATGTAATTATGTACGTATGTATTTGTATTAATATATATTAAATATAGAAGACTTGGAGTTGTACCTTGGTCTTGGGCTTGGATCGAAACTTAAAATAATTATTTAATCTATACGTAAGAATTTTTTAACAGACAAGAGTAACATATATAGATATAATGGTCATATCATACATATATGTTTGTAATGCGAATCATAAAGTACAAAATAGGTCAAAAATAAAAGAGACCAAAACAGAAGATGGCGATAATGAAAGTTTATGTACACTCAATAATAATATTGTGATGATCGCTTTTGAGAAATCTCTTCACAATATCTAGGCATGGTTGCAAAACAGTATTCCTCCATGCTTCGTCAATATCTTCTTCTCTGTCTTCTTTGAAAACATCCGTAGCAATTATATGATGCACTGACCACATTTTCTCGCTTATTAATCGTTGAATCTTGTCAAGTTGGTTACAAATTAACATACGAGTGTTACGCTTGATACTTGAAATTGAAGCTTGAAGAATCATCTGCTTTGATTCATCATCTCCGTCTATATTTGTTTCTTCCCTTAAATATCTGTCCATTTCAGGGACACCGATGGACCGTCGGATTCCTTTGGTGTAATCTGCATGTGGAATGAAAATCTGTCGCACCTCATCCACTAGCCCTGCATGCAACACAAATTTAAAGAAGAGTTTTATTTAGTAGAACATATATTTGATAACCAAAAGTAGAAAATTATATAAGAAAAGTTTTTAGCTAGCTGCATGATAGTATATCTGTATTGATACATAAAATAATTACAAAAATTACCTGCTTTGACCATTTGATCAACCCTCATGTCAACTCTACGGTTCAAGACTGATTGCTCAACATCAATCCAAATAAAGCAACTATCATACTTATATTTGAACATGAACACAGGATCTTCAACAAGTTTTTCAATATATGAATTTGACCCTCCAACAATAATTGGAACACGTTGAGTCTTCAGTATTTTTTCTATATAGACGACAGCTTGCAAACAAAAATCTTCAGCTGTGAATTCTGAATCTTGTTCAATTTCACCTAAGAAAATGAAATCAAATTAACTTTCTCAGAATTGAAAGAAATATTTTTTTAATAGTAAAGTATATTTTTTTCACTAGAATCTATAATTACTATTATAAAATTATCTAGGAAGTGATTTGATATGAGTATTCTTGAGAATAAACATATATACCTAACAAATAGTGTCGTACACCTTGTTTCTCAGCGTGTGTGATCTTGTTTGTAACAATTTCAAGTCCCTTGTAAACTTGCATTTTATCCGAGTTGATTATTTCTCCTCCAAAATGGGTGGCAACGTCAACAGAGAGACGGGATTTTCCCGTTCCTGTGGCCCCCATTATGAAGATCACTTTTTTCTTGTTGAACTCTTCATTGTTGATGAAAGTACTCATTTTATCTACAAAAAAAAATATTAATTAGTTTAGAATAGTGAATTCATAAAGTCAGACATTAAAAAATCTTGTAAATATAAAACTAGTAAATAGAAACCTTGCTTGACTTGGAATATACTATCTAAAAATATAAAATTTTCTTGATGGGGGAAGTGAAAAAAATTTACATTCAGCTTTTATAGTAAATTCTTTTTGTGGACTTATTAATTGACATACCAATTTCATAATTACTGATATATTTAGGATAAGAATGACTTTTAAAAGTTTAAAGATATGTCAACTTGAATTTTGGTAATTATTATTAAATATATTTTAGAATAAAGTAAGTAGTGTACATTGTTAGCAGATTACAAAGAGCTGGGCTTTTATAGTAAAAATGTAATTTTTATTGACTTATTAATTAGCAAACAAAATTAAATATATATAAATTTACATCTTTAAGAATAGGAATAGTTTATTATAAAATTTAGAGCATTTCACCTTAAAATTTGTCGATTAAGCTTAAATTATTTTAGGATGACGTTTGTAGATGTATATTGTTATGAGATCAAAAGTAGTTACAAATGGATTGTACAAAGAACTCAATAATATTTCTGACGGAATATATTTAAGTGGTAATGCGTCAAATCTTAAACTATTCAACAACACATCATAAGTGTTAAGTCTAATTCCAAAAGAGGGAAGTGAACTATTATCGATAACTATTTCAATTACGAGTATTTTTATTGACTTGTGCACCGTATAATTATAGATAAGGACTTTATTGAATCAAGCTTCAATCACCGTGATAGAATTGGGTAAAATATATTTATTACCGATAGATTACACATTTACTATTTTATCTTATTTGTCTATGTAACATTTTTATGTATTGACTAAAGAATTCTATTCTTCAAAATCCTTTTAGGGTGGAATCTATCACTCTATTAGCTTAACATTATGAGTGATCTCATGTAATTATGTACGTACGTATTTTTATTAATATATATTAAATATAGAAGACTTGGACTTGGACCTTGGTCTTGGGCTTGGATCGAAACTTAAAATAAATATTTCATCTATACGTAAGAATTTTTCAACATACAAGAGTAACATATATAGATATAATGGTCATATCATACATATATGTTTGTAATGAGAATCAAACAATACAAAATTGGTCAAAAATAAAAGAGACCAAAACAGAAGATGGCGATAATGAAAGTTTATGTACACTCAATAATAATATTGTGATGATCGCTTTTGAGAAATCTCTTCACAACATCAAGGCATGGTTGCAAAACAGTATTCCTCCATGCTTCGTCAACATCTTCTTCTTTGTCTTCTTTGAAAACGTCCATAGCAATTATATGATGCACTGACCACATTTTCTCGCTTATTAATCGTTGAATCTTGTCAAGTTGGTTACAAATTAACATACGAGTGTTACGCTTGATACTTGAAATTGAAGCTTGAAGAATCATCTGCTTTGATTCATCATCTCCGTCTATATTTGTTTCTTCCCTTAAATATCTGTCCATTTCAGGGACACCGATGGACCGTCGGATTCCTTTGGTGTAATCTGCATCTGGAATAAAAATCTGTCGCACCTCATCCACTAGCCCTGCATGCAACACAAATTTAAAGAAGAGTTTTATTTAGTAGAACATATATTTGATAACCATAAGTAGAAAATTATATAAGAAAAGTTTTTAGCTCGATGTATGATAGTATATCTGTATTGATACATAAAATAATTACAAAAATTACCTGCTTTGACCATTTGATCAACCCTCATGTCAACTCTACGGTTCAAGACTGATTGCTCAACATCAATCCAAATAAAGCAACTATCATACTTATATTTGAACATGAACACAGGATCTTCAACAAGTTTTTCAATATATGAATTTGACCCTCCAACAATAATTGGAACACGTTGAGTCTTCAGTATTTTTTCTATATAGACGACAGCTTGCAAACAAAAATCTTCAGCTTTGAAGTCTGAATCTGGTTCAATTTCACCTAAGAAAATGTAATAAAATTAACTTTCTCACAATTGAAAGAAATATTTATTTAATAGTAAAGTATATTTTTTCACTAGAATCTATAATTACTATTATAAAATTATCTAGGTAGTCATTTGATATAAGTATTCTTGAGAATAAACATATATACCTAACAAATAGTGTCGTACACCTTGTTTCTCAGCGTGTGTGATCTTGTTTGTAACAATTTCAAGTCCCTTGTAAACTTGCATTTTATCCGAGTTGATTATTTCTCCTCCAAAATGGGTGGCAACGTCAACAGAGAGACGGGATTTTCCCGTTCCTGTGGCCCCCATTATGAAGATCACTTTTTTCTTGTTGAACTCTTCATTGTTGATGAAAGTACTCATTTTATCTACAAAAAAATTATTAATTAGTTTAGAATAGTTAATTCATAAAGTCAGACATTAAAAAATTTTGTAGAAATAAAACTAGTAAATAGAAACCTTGCTTGACTTGGAATATACAATCTAAAAATATAAAATTTTCTTGATGGGGGAAGTGAAAAAAAATTACATTCAGCTTTTATAGTAAAATCTTTTTGTGGACTTATTAATTGACATACCAATTTCATAATTACTGATATATTTAGGATAAGAATGACTTTTAAAAGTTTAAAGATATGTCAACTTGAATTTTGGTAATTATTATTAAATATATTTTAGAATAAAGTAAGTAGTTTACGTTGTTAGGAGATCACAAAGAGCTGGACTTTTATAGTAAAAATGTAATTTTTTATAGACTTATTAATTAGCAAACCAAATTAAATTTATACAAATTCACATCTTTAAGAATAAGAATATTTCAATATAAAATTTAGAGTATTTCACCCTAAATTTTGGTGATTAAGCTTAAATTGTTTTAGGATGACGTATCTATATGTATATTGTTATGAGATCACAAGTAGTTACAAATGGATTGCACAAAGAATTCAATAATATTTCTGACAGAACATATTTAGTGATAATGCGTCAAATCTTACACTATTCAACAACACATCATAAGTGTTAAGTCTAATTCCATAAGAAGGAAGTGAACTATTATCGATAACTATTTCAATTACGAGTATTTATATTAACTTGTACACCATATAATATTAGATAAGGACTTTACTGAATCAAGCTTCAATCACCGTGATAGAATTAGGTAGAATATATTCATTACCGATAGATTACAAATTTACTATTTTATCTTCTTTGTCTATGTAACATTTTTAAGTATTGAGTAAAGAATTCTATTCTTCAAAATCATTTTAGGGTGGAATCTTCCCGAACATCTATGGTGATTTATTATTTTATCACTATATTAGCTTGACATTATGGGTGATCTCATGTAATTATGTACGTCGTATTCGTATTAATTTATATTAAATATAGTAGACTTGGACTTGGACCTTGTGCTTGGGCTTGGATCGAAACTTAAAATAAATATTTCATCTATACATAAGAATTTTTTTACAGACAAGAGTAACATATATAGATATAATGGTCATATCATACATATATATTTATAATGCGATACAAACAGTACAAAATAGGTAAAAAATAAAAGAGACCAAAACAGAAGATGGCAATAATGAAAGTTTATGTACACTCAATAATAATATTGTGATGATCGCTTTTGGGAAATCTCTTCACAGTATCTACGCATGGTTGCAAAACAGTATTCCTCCATGCTTCGTCAATATCTTCTTCTCTATTTTCTTTGAAAACGTCCGTAGCAATTATATGATGCACTGACCACATTTTCTCGCTTATTAATCGTTGAATTTTGTCAAGTTGGTTACAAATTAATATACGAGTATTATGCTTGATACTTGAAATTGAAGCTTGAAGAATCATCTGCTTTGATTCATCATCTCCGTCTATATTTGTTTCGTCCCTTAAATATATATCCATTTCAGGGACACCGATGGACTGTCGAATTCCTTTGGTGTAATTTGCATCTGGGATAAAATTCTGTCGCACCTCATCCAGTAGCCCTGCCTGCAACACAAATTTATATATATTTTTGTAAAGTGATAAAAACTGTACAAAATAGGTCAAAAATTAAAAAGACCAAAACAGAATATAATGATAATGACAGTTTATGTACACTCAATAATAATATTGTGATGATCGATTTTGAGAAATCTCTTTGCAATATCTAGGAATGATTTCGAAACAGTATTCTTCCATGCTTCGTCAACATCTTCTTCTCGATCTTCTTTGAAAACGTTTGTAGCAATAATATGATGCACTTAACACATTTTCTCGCTTATTAATCGTTGAATCTTGTCAAGTTGGTTACAAATTAACATACGAGTATTACGCTTGATACTTGAAATTGAAGCTTAAAGAATCATTTGCTTTTATTCATCATCTCCGTCTATATTTGTTTCTTCCCTTAAATATCTGTCCATTTCAGGCACACTGATGGACCGTCGGATTCATTTGGTGTAATCTGCATCTGGAATGAAAATCTGTCGCACCTCATCCACTAGCCCTGCATGCAACACAAATTTAAATAAGAGTTTTATTAAGTAGAACATATATTTGTCGTGCACCTTGTTTATTAGTGTGTGTGATCTTATTTGTGAAAATTTCAAGTCCCTTGTAAACTTGCATTTTATCCCAGTTGATTATTTCTCCCCTAAAATGGATAGCAAGGTAAAATAGAGACGAGATTTTCCCGTTCCTGTGGGCCCCATTATGAAAATCACTTTCTTCTTGTTTAACTCTTCATTGTTGATGAAAGTATTCATTTTATCTATAAAAAAAATTAGTTTATAATAGTGAATTCATAAAGTCAGACATTAAAAAATCTTGTAAATATAAAGATAGTAAGTAGAAACCTTTCTAGACTTGGAATATACAATCTAAAAATATAATATTGTCACAACCCAAATCGAGTCGCGAGTGGCACCCACACTTACCCTCCTATGTGAGCGAACCAACCAATAAAAAACCCAACATTTCAATATAATATCAACAGAAAGTAATGCAGAAGACTTAAATCTCATTAATGAACATTGATTAAATAACTTCTAAAACTCAATAACTATTATTATCCCCAAAATCTGGAAGTCATCATCACAAGAACATCTATCCTCAAATTACTAATCTAAGAGTATCTAAGAAGCTAAAATAAGTAAAAAGCTAGTCCATGCCGGAAGTTCAAGGCATCAAGACATGAAGAGGAAGATCCATTCCAAGCTAGAAGCATTGGCTCACCGTGAAATCCGGTGTAATGAAGACTGGCTAGAGTTGCGATTGAGTTGAAGACGACGGCACGTTTGCTGCACTCCACAAATAATCAAGAAAACAAATACAAGTAGGGGTCAGTACAAGGCACAAGTACTGAGTAGGTATCATCGGCCAACTCAAAATAGAAAACAGTATATATCAGATAATAACATAAAATCAACCATATTACTCAACAGGTGAAAACAACAAGTTCACAAATCATGTGTAACCACATCAAACACACCTATGAGAACTCAAGTCTCCACACCATACTCATTTGGGATATAGGTTCTTTTCATTCGAATTTATTAACATAATTTCAAGATTCATTATCTTTATTCCTCTTGCGTCGGTACGTGACACTTTTCTCCCCTACTACTATATGTTGGAACGTGACACTCCGATCCCCTAATTCTACGTGCCGGTTCGTGACACCCAATCCCCTAATTCTATGTGTCGGTTCGTGACACCCGATCCTTTAATTCTACGTGCCGGTTCGTGACACCCGATCCTCTAATTCTGCGTGCCGGTTCGTGACACCCGATCCCCTAATTCTACGTGCCAGTTCGTGACACCCGATCCCCTAATTCTACGTGCCGGTTCGTGACACCCGCTCCACAAATCTCATTCTATTAGTTCATCAAGCCTTCTCTTATACCAAGGCATCATCAATCTCATTACTTTAGTTCATCAAGCCTTCTTTTTTACCAAGTCATCATCATTAACAAGGTAAATTTAGGATTAGAGATTCAATAGCCTCATCATGCTTATTCATCACAATTATATAATCACATTATGTAAGCACACAATTAAGCATATAGAAGGTTTTATAATACTACCCAACACATATCATTCGCTATTAAGAGTCTACTACGAATAGCATAAAACCATAACCTACCTCCACCGAAGAATCGAAGTCAAGTAAGCAACTTCTTCAATGCCTTTTCTTTCCTCTATGTCTCTAAACCTTTTCAATCTATCAAATAAATATATATGCATATTTTGTAAGTTAAGGAGTCTACAAACATTGATATTATTCTATGTCTAGCTTAGAAATAAATAAAAAACTCACCTTCTTCTATAACTAATTTCCTAAAGTTCAACCCTAAGGGTATGTCTTAATTCCTCCAATTAGCATAACCTCAATAGAATTTAAATAATTCGATACACCTAATATATAATTACCTATTTCAATATATCAGAACTTAAATCACAGCCTCATAATTTTAAGAAGCTAAGGACCAACTCACATATTATAATTTACCGTAGTATTATTGTATAAGGATGATTGTTGCAAGTTTAATTTAACCTCCCAGATACATGAATTCAATATTTTCCCAAAAATTCTAGTGCTATTAACCAATTATATCTCATCATCTTTTAAGTATTAACTTCCTCACATATTTATCCAAAATATCATCAAATCAGTAGATCAAATGCATGCATATTATCACTTCATCCTTATTCATATAAATATATCCAAACACTATCCAATCACTAACCTATACTTAGCCTCCAATTCAATTCATCATTCCTCGTTAGACAACAAATATTGGTAATATATTCATAATAATAAAGACACTGCATACGATAACCAAATTTGTCAATTTAAAATTTTACTTCCATTTATTATACCCACAATGTCATACTAACGATATTAATACTATATTTCATCAACTATCAACATTGGCAAGGAATAATTTTTAGTTGAAATTTGTTACCTGTGATCTCGTCTTTTCATCCTTTGGAGGATTAGAGCCGCCATTAGTTGTTTTGGAACAGAGATAATAATATCTTCTCATTAATCTAATTTAACTTTTATTACCCTAAATTGTATACCTAACTAATTATAAAAATAATAAAAGTGACCCACTTTTTATTTTACTTTTATTTTCTTTAACCACCAACTAAATAATTATTAAAACTACCCCACTAATTTCATAGTTATAATTAGAATAGTCCAAAATTTCCATTTAGAATCTTTGGAAATTATTTTATGAAATAAAAAAGCTCTAATATTTAAAACGACCAAATGGGTCGTTACATTAGATACCAATTTACCCATCGTTCGTCCTCGAACGATCAAAAGAATGCAATGGCAAGAAAGGGTAGTTGTCTCTATATTAGTCCAAGATATTAGTACCCAAAGTCTCATATCAAAAGTATCAACCCAACCAATTGGAGATCTACACCTACTCTCATACAATGCTTCAATGGATCTATCTCACTACTCTAGTGATAATTGATGTTGTATGTAAACTCAACTAACCATAAAACTATTTTCAATAATGAACTCTTCAACTGACCAATTCTCCAACTAAACCTTGACACAACCATCAGGACAAATATTATCTAACATAACCATGATAAAATGCTGAATCCACAGTGACTACAATCAGAAGTGTACCTAAATCAAAGGCCACACACTCATAATGCACAAATCATCATAGATCATATTAATATTTCATTCTCACGACATAAATTCTCCACGAGCATATGTTATAAAAAAAATGACCTTTAGACATAAGGTTCTTATTAAGGAAAAAATTAAACTTATCTAACCTCAAGAAGAAAATGATCAAGTAACCATCCATCGAGCTATATACCCAAGCATACAGAACGTCTAACAATACTATTGAAATGCAAGATGAGGTGCTATCGTATACAACATTAAGAATGACAAAATTACAATGGCCCTCACATTCCAGCACACATACCAAAACATAATATCGATGATGAGATAAATCTTAAGTCTATCGAAAAATTATAAATTTTCATGGTAGCTCCCTATAAGTTCTTATAAGCAAAGTGGTACATGTAGAACCACTCAAATACTTCAATTACACCAAGTCAACACTAAATATGTCTTATCGAAAATAACCAAGGTGGAATAACTCTAAATACTCCTTCCATCGTGTCCATATCAAACATTTTCATTCAACTAACTCTGTCTTTTTTTTTTTATTTTCTAGATACCCACAATCACCAATTTAGTCCCTTTTATAATTGTGCACGCACTTGATTTATCGAACCACACATCCACTAAAGTAAAAACTTTAATACTCAAAAAACATCATAACCACATCAATCATCCCAACCCATCATCTGTATCAAAGTATTCTTATAAAATACATGTTCAAACTATGGTATCTCTTTCTATTTAAGCATTTCCTGACCGATACGACTCCCAAATAAGGCCTATCGCAATAATTTCAAATGCGATAGTACCTTTTCATTGAGACAAAACTATTAAATCACACCCAAAGTCAACTCTACACAACTTTCACATACCATGCTTAATGTACCATTTTAAACCATTATATATATCATGCCAACACTTAGGAAAATTCTTTGTCACTCCAACTATTCAGTATACTATAAGCTCATAACCTCTATTCAGCATCAAATTTCTATGTATTACATCATAACTTTCTATGGTCCCATCAATAGAATAGTATTAATTCAACTCTAAATTTCTAATAACCATGTAGAGTTATATATCACCTCGTGCATCATTCTTAACTCATCTATCTCAATTTAAACAATCTAACCCCACGTAAAATTCTAAATTTTTCATACCTCACTGTTTGTCACCCAAATCAAAATTCAATCTTCATAAAAGTCGATGACAAATTCCTAGTAATTCTCTACTAAACTAGTTCACACCTCATTGTCATATCGAAACTCATAGAAAATAAAAATAGAAATATAATTAGTACAACCTTCAACTTTACCCCAAGGTTTTATATGAGAGGTCTTATTCCATTTACTTTTCTCTAATCTTCTCATGGTGCATAATTTTAATTATCTCGGCCCTTCAATATATCAGACTTTTTTTTTTTGCTAACTCGCTTACCGATCTCATTCTTTTACTAACAAATCATGATGTTTTAATTCAAACTCTAAAACAAAACTCCGAGGAAAACTCTTCCGTATCTCCTTTAACAATCAAAGTAACAAACTTTACGACTCAAAACACGCATAGATTCTTCCAATTACTCAATACACCACACGATTAATCATTTATTACCTTAATAATTCATATCTTGACTAATACTACCATGAATGTCGACTTAAAACAAGGAACTTGAACAATGATTTCAACCATATAGCCAAATTCCCTTATCTATCAACATTAGCTCATACCTTGAAGATTTTTAGAAATTCATGTATCTTAACTTATCATTGATCGCCTATTCATAGATTTTACCATATCCTTTGCTAAAAACTCAATAGCACTCATTACTAAACTCAAAATCACAAAAGAACTTATTGTCACATTCAAGTTGAATGTATGTACACTCTTTTCTCAAGTCCTTTCCAATCATCTTTGACCAATATGATGAACATGTGACACTATTATCATAACCAGAGAAAAACAGGTGGAATCACGCGTCACTAAATTCAATTTTCAACTCCTTTAAAGATACCATTTTACCCCTTACAATTTGAGAAAAAAAATATTTTTGCTCTCACTTCTCTCTAAAGGTTACCCTACATTCCATTTTTATTTTATTTTCATTATGACTCTAGCTTCTTTAAATTCAATTCGAGTGGCGCCCTAACATCTTACTAAAATTTATCATACAACCACATTACTCACTAAATAGTAGAAATCTCAACCTTAGATACTCGCAAGTTTTTATCACCATACAAAATTTATTTGACCAACAATTTGTATTCTATAATTTGCATCTCCGTCACCATCCATAACTTACTCTTATTACCATCATGCTTCGTAAGCCCTTTTCATCATCGCAAAGTCAATTTTTTTTTCCCTCGACATGACACCTTAAACTTAGATGTAGTAATCAAAATGAAGGGACTAACAAATTATATATGCACTTTCTTACTAAAATTACTGATATATTTAGGATAAGAATGACTTTTAAAAGTTTAAAGATATGTCAACTTGAATTTTGGTAATTATTATTAAATATATTTTAGAATAAAGTAAGTAGTTTACGTTGTTAGGAGATCACAAAGAGCTGGACTTTTATAGTAAAAATGTAATTTTTTATAGACTTATTAATTAGCAAACCAAATTAAATTTATACAAATTCACATCTTTAAGAATAAGAATATTTCAATATAAAATTTAGAGTATTTCACCCTAAATTTTGGTGATTAAGTTTAAATTGTTTTAGGATGACGTATCTATATGTATATTGTTATGAGATCACAAGTAGTTACAAATGGATTGCACAAAGAATTCAATAATATTTTTGACAGAACATATTTAAGTGATAATGCGTCAAATCTTACACTATTCAACAACACATCATAAGTGTTAAGTCTAATTCCATAAGAGGGAAGTGAACTATTATCGATAACTATTTCAATTACGAGTATTTATATTAACTTGTACACCATATAATATTAGATAAGGACTTTACTGAATCAAGCTTCAATCACCGTGATAGAATTAGGTAGAATATATTCATTACCGATAGATTACAAATTTACTATTTTATCTTCTTTGTCTATGTAACATTTTTAAGTATTGAGTAAAGAATTCTATTCTTCAAAATCATTTTAGGGTGGAATCTTCCCGAACATCTATGGTGATTTATTATTTTATCACTCTATTAGCTTGAAATTATGGGTGATCTCATGTAATTATGTACGTCGTATTCGTATTAATTTATATTAAATATAGTAGACTTGGACTTGGACCTTGGGCTTGGGCTTGGATCAAAACTTAAAATAAATATTTCATCTATACATAAGAATTTTTTTACAGACAAGAGTAACATATATAGATATAATGGTCATATCATACATATATATTTATAATGCGATACAAACAGTACAAAATAGGTCAAAAATAAAAGAGACCAAAACAGAAGATGGCGATAATGAAAGTTTATGTACACTCAATAATAATATTGTGATGATCGCTTTTGAGAAATCTCTTCACAGTATCTACGCATGGTTTCAAAACAGTATTCCTCCATGCTTCGTCAATATCTTCTTCTCTATTTTCTTTGAAAATGTCCGTAGCAATTATATGATGCACTGACCACATTTTCTCGCTTATTAATCGTTGAATTTTGTCAAGTTGGTTACAAATTAATATACGAGTATTATGCTTGATACTTGAAATTGAAGCTTGAAGAATCATCTGCTTTGATTCATCATCTCCGTCTATATTTGTTTCGTCCCTTAAATATATATCCATTTCAGGGACACCGATGGACTGTCGAATTCCTTTGGTGTAATTTGCATCTGGGATAAAATTCTGTCGCACCTCATCCAGTAGCCCTGCCTGCAACACAAATTTATATATATTTTTGTAAAGCGATACAAACTGTACAAAATAGGTCAAAAATTAAAAAGACCAAAATAGAATATGGTGATAATGACAGTTTATGTACACTCAATAATAATATTGTGATGATCGATTTTGAGAAATCTCTTCGCAATATCTAGGCATGATTTCGAAACAGTATTCTTCCATGCTTCGTCAACATCTTCTTCTCGATCTTCTTTGAAAACCTTTGTAGCAATAATATGATGCACTTAACACATTTTCTCGCTTATTAATCGTTGAATCTTGTCAAGTTGGTTACAAATTAACATACGAGTATTACGCTTGATACTTGAAATTGAAGCTTAAAGAATCATTTTCTTTTATTCATCATCTCCGTCTATATTTGTTTATTCCCTTAAATATCTGTCCATTTCAGGCACACTGATGGACCGTCGGATTCATTTGGTGTAATCTGCATCTGGAATGAAAATTTGTCGCACCTCATCCACTAGCCCTGCATGCAACACAAATTTAAATAAGAGTTTTATTAAGTAGAACATATATTTGTCGTGCACCTTGTTTATTAGTGTGTGTGATCTTATTTGTGAAAATTTCAAGTCCCTTGTAAACTTGCATTTTATCCCAGTTGATTATTTCTCCCCTAAAATGGATAGCAAGGTAAAATAGAGACGAGATTTTCCTGTTCCTGTGGGCCCCATTATGAAAATCACTTTCTTCTTGTTTAACTCTACATTGTTGATGAAAGTATTCATTTTATCTATAAAAAAATTAGTTTATAATAGTGAATTCATAAAGTCAGACATTAAAAAATCTTGTAAATATAAATATAGTAAGTAGAAACCTTTCTAGACTTGGAATATACAATCTAAAAATATAAAATTGTCACAACCCAAATCAAGTCGCGAGTGGCACCCACACTTACCCTCCTATGTGAGCGAACCAACCAATACAAAACCCAACATTTCAATATAATATCAACAGAAAGTAATGCAGAAGACTTAAATCTCATTAATGAACATTGATTAAATAACTTCTAAAACTCAATAACTATTATTATCCCCAAAATCTGGAAGTCATCATCACAAGAACATCTATCCTCAAATTACTAATCTAAGAGTATCTAAGAAGCTAAAATAAGTAAAAAGCTAGTCCATGCCGGAAGTTCAAGGCATCAAGACATGAAGAGGAAGATCCAGTCCAAGCTAGAAGCATTAGCTCACCGTGAAATCCGGTGTAATGAAGACTGGCTAGAGTTGCGATTGAGTCGACGGCACGTTTGCTGCACTCCACAAATAATCAAGAAAACAAATACAAGTAGGGGTCAGTACAAGGCACAAGTACTGAGTAGGTATCATCGGCCAACTCAAAATAGAAAACAGTATATATCAGATAATAACATAAAATCAACCATATTACTCAACAGGTGAAAACAACAAGTTCACAAATCATGTGTAACCACATCAAACACACCTATGAGAACTCAAGTGTCCACACCATACCCATTTGGGATATAGGTTCTTTTCATTCGAATTTATTAACATAATTTCAAGATTCATTATCTTTATTCCTCTTGTGTCGGTACGTGACACTTCGCTCCCCTACTACTATGTGTTGGAACGTGACACTCCGATCCCCTAATTCTACGTGCCGGTTCGTGACACCCGATCCCCTAATTCTATGTGTCGGTTCGTGACACCCGATCCTTTAATTCTACGTGCCGGTTCGTGACACCCGATCCTCTAATTCTGCGTGCCGGTTCGTGACACCCGATCCCTTAATTCTACGTGCCGGTTCGTGACACCCGATCCCCTAATTCTACGTGCCGGTTCGTGACACCTGCTCCACAAATCTCATTCTATTAGTTCATCAAGCCTTCTCTTATACCAAGGCATCATCAATCTCATTACTTTAGTTCATCAAGCCTTCTTTTATACCAAGTCATCATCATTAACAAGGTAAATTTAGGATTAGAGATTAAATAGCCTCATCATGCTTATTCATCACAATTATATAATCACATTATGTAAGCACACAATTAAGCATATAGAAGGTTTTATAATACTACCCAACACATATCATTCGCTATTAAGAGTCTACTACGAATAGCATAAAAACCATAACCTACCTCCACCGAAGAATCGAAGTCAAGTAAGTAACTTCTTCAATGCCTTTTCTTTCCTCTATGTCTCTAAACCTTTTCAATCTATCAAATAAATATATATGCATATTTTGTAAGTTAAGGAGTCTACAAACATTGATATTATTCTATGTCTAGCTTAGAAATAAATAAAAAACTCACCTTCTTCTATAACTAATGTCCTAAAGTTCAACCCTAAGGGTATGTCTTAATTTCTCTAATTAGCATAACCTCAATAAAATTTAAATAATTCGATACACCTAATATATAGTTACCTATTTCAATATATCAGAACTTAAATCACAGCCTCATAATTTTAAGAAGCTAAGGACCAACTCACATATTATAATTGACCGTAGTATTATTGTATAAGGATGATTGTTGCAAGTTTAATTTAACCTCCCAGATACATGAATTCAATATTTTCCCAAAAATTCTAGTGCTATTAACCAATTATATCTCATCATCTTTTAAGTATTAACTTCCTCACATATTTATCCAAAATATCATCAAATCAGTAGATCAAATGCATGCATATTATCACTTCATCCTTATTCATATAAATATATCCAAACATTATCCAATCACTAACCTATACTTAGCCTCCAATTCAATTCATCATTCCTCGTTAGAAAACAAATATTGGTAATATATTCATAATAATAAAGACACTGCATACGATAACCAAATTTGTCAATTTAAAATTTTACTTCCATTTATTATACCCACAATGTCATACTAACGATATTAATACTATATTTCATCAACTATCAACATTGGCAAGGAATAATTTTTAGTTGAAATTTGTTACCTGTGATCTCGTGTTTTCATCCTTTGGAGGATTAGAGCCGCCATTAGTTGTTTTGGAACAGAGATAATAATATCTTCTCATTAATCTAATTTAACTTTTATTACCCTAAATTGTATACCTAACTAATTATAAAAATAATAAAAGTGACCCACTTTTTATTTTACTTTTATTTTCTTTAACCACCAACTAAATAATTATTAAAACTACCCCACTAATTTCATAGTTATAATTAGAATAGTCCAAAATTTCCATTTAGAATCTTTGGAAATTATTTTATGAAATAAAAAAGCTCTAATATTTAAAACGACCAAATGGGTCGTTACATTAGATACAAATTTACCCATCGTTCATCCTCGAACGATCAAAAGAATGCAATGGCAAGAAAGGGTAGTTGTCTCTATGTTAGTCCAAGATATTAGTACCCAAAGTCTCATATCAAAAGTATCAACCCAACCAATTGGAGATCTACACCTACTCTCATACAATGCTTCAATGGATCTATCTCACTACTCTAGTGATAATTGATGTTGTATGTAAACTCAACTAACCATAAAACTATTTTCAATAATGAACTCTTCAACTGACCAATTCTCCAACTAAACCTTGACACAACCATCAGGACAAATATTATCTAACATAACCATGATAAAATGCTGAATCCACAGTGACTACAATCAGAAGTGTACCTAAATCAAAGGCCACACACTCATAATCCACAAATCATCATAGATCATATTAATATTTCATTCTCACGACATAAATTCTCCACGAGCATATGTTATAAAAAAAATGACCTTTAGACATAAGGTTCTTATTAAGGAAAAAATTAAACTTATCTAACCTCAAGAAGAAAATGATCAAGTAACCATCCATCGAGCTATATACCCAAGCATACAGAACGTCTAACAATACTATTGAAATGCAAGATGAGGTGCTATCGTATACAACATTAAGAATGACAAAATTACAATGGCCCTCACATTCCAGCACACATACCAAAACATAATATCGATGATGAGATAAATCTTAAGTCTATCGAAAAATTATAAATTTTCATGGTAGCTCCCTATAAGTTCTTATAAGCAAAGTGGTACATGTAGAACCACTCAAATACTTCAATTACACCAAGTCAACACTAAATATGTCTTATCGAAAATAACCAAGGTGGAATAACTCTAAATACTCCTTCCATCGTGTCCATATCAAACATTTTCATTCAACTAACTCTGTCTTTTTTTTTTTTATTTTCTAGATACCCACAATCACCAATTTAGTCCCTTTTATAATTGTGCACGCACTTGATTTATCGAACCACACATCCACTAAAGTAAAAACTTTAATACTCAAAAAACATCATAACCACATCAATCATCCCAACCCATCATCTGTATCAAAGTATTCTTATAAAATACATGTTCAAACTATGGTATCTCTTTCTATTTAAGCATTTCCTGACCGATACGACTCCCAAATAAGGCCTATCGCAATAATTTCAAATGCGATAGTACCTTTTCATTGAGACAAAACTATTAAATCACACCCAAAGTCAACTCTACACAACTTTCACATACCATGCTTAAGGTACCATTTTAAACCATTATATATATCATGCCAACACTTAGGAAAATTCTTTGTCACTCCAACTATTCAGTATACTATAAGCTCATAACCTCTATTCAGCATCAAATTTCTATGTATTACATCATAACTTTCTATGGTCCCATCAATAGAATAGTATTAATTCAACTCTAAATTTCTAATAACCATGTAGAGTTATATATCACCTCGTGCATCATTCTTAACTCATCTATCTCAATTTAAACAATCTAACCCCACGTAAAATTCTAAATTTTTCATACCTCACTGTTTGTCACCCAAATCAAAATTCAATCTTCATAAAAGTCGATGACAAATTCCTAGTAATTCTCTACTAAACTAGTTCACACCTCATTGTCATATCGAAACTCATAGAAAATAAAAATAGAAATATAATTAGTACAACCTTCAACTTTACCCCAAGGTTTTATATGAGAGGTCTTATTCCATTTACTTTTCTCTAATCTTCTCATGGTGCATAATTTTAATTATCTCGGCCCTTCAATATATCAGACTTGTTTTTTTGCTAACTCGCTTACCGATCTCATTCTTTTACTAACAAATCATGATGTTTTAATTCAAACTCTAAAACAAAACTCGGAGGAAAACTCTTCCGTATCTCCTTTAACAATCAAAGTAACAAACTTTACGACTCAAAACACGCATAGATTCTTCCAATTACTCAATACACCACACGATTAATCATTTATTACCTTAATAATTCATATCTTGACTAATACTACCATGAATGTCGACTTAAAACAAGGAACTTGAACAATGATTTCAACCATATAGCCAAATTCCCTTATCTATCAACATTAGCTCATACCTTGAAGATTTTTAGAAATTCATGTATCTTAACTTATCATTGATCGCCTATTCATAGATTTTACCATATCTTTTGCTAAAAACTCAATAGCACTCATTACTAAACTCAAAATCACAAAAGAACTTATTGTCACATTCAAGTTGAATGTATGTACACTCTTTTCTCAAGTCCTTTCCAATCATTTTTGACCAATATGATGAACATGTGACACTATTATCATAACCAGAGAAAAACAGGTGGAATCACGCGTCACTAAATTCAATATTCAACTCCTTTAAAGATACCTCTTTACCCCTTACAATTTGAGAAAAAAAATATTTTTGCTCTCACTTCTTTCTAAAGGTTACCCTACATTCCATTTTTATTTTATTTTCATTATGACTCTAGCTTCTTTAAATTCAATTCGAGTGGCGCCCTAACATCTTCCTAAAATTTATCATACAACCACATTACTCACTAAATAGTAGAAATCTCAACCTTAGATACTCGCAAGTTTTTATCACCATACAAAATTTATTTGACCAACAATTTGTATTCTATAATTTGCATCTCCGTCACCATCCATAACTTACTCTTATTACCATCATGCTTTGTAAGCCCTTTTCATCATCGCAAAGTCAATTTTTTTTCCCTCGACATGACACCTTAAACTTAGATATAGTAATCAAAATGAAGGGACTAACAAATTATATATGCACTTTCTTACTAAAATCATCAACTTAATGCACCCAAAGTATACTCACTAGGTCATTCTAGTATCAACCTATCCCTTGAAACTTAAGATAAAATCGTCAGTACTCATTTAGAACCCTCAAGATACATTTCACAACTTAAGTGTATTAATATTGTCCCAATGATCCACCACTAAAATTTTCCTTTAAAATAATGCTCAATCTAAGTTCCTGTAGTAATAAACTAGTTGGTTTCTCAAATGTGAATGCAACACTAAATCTTATTATCTAACTATGTCATAAAACTGGTGACTCCTTTAGTAATTATTATTCATGCTTGACAATCGACGTACATGTTTCCGCATAACCCTAGTACTGCCACAACGCGAAAGTCCGTTAGATACATTACTAGAACACATCATACCTATCCATAATATCGTACCCAAATAGCCCACATATTTCTACCCATTGAATAATTGCACAACATTATTGAATTTGTTCTCTCTCTAGACCAACCAATTTGTTTTACTTCTTAGATCAATTCAATAACAAAAATAACATAGTTCCTAACTATAACCAAGTAAGCATCGATGACTTTCTCTAATATATCCTCACTCTATGAAGTCATAGTAGTTTCTTTATTATCGACACTCGACATGTGACTACCACAACAATTTTGTAATCGAAAAAAAAAATATCTATTCCTAATGACACATTTATTTTTTCTTCTGTTGTTGCTATTTCAACTTCAAATACTCTAGTAGATCACATATTTGAAATAGAGTGAAGAAGTTCAGATACCAATTTGTATCACCTAGATACCAATTGGATTCAAGTAGTAGCACGAAAGAAAGAAAGAAATGAGTTTTCCTAAAGTCCTATAGCTTCTCGAAGAAAAGTAAAGGCGTCCCCCTACCGTTCCTCAAGACTCTAATAGACTCGTTATTGTGTGATGAGACCAACGAACCTAATGCTCTGATACCAAGTTTGTCAATTGGGAAGCAATAGAAGAGAATCCCTTGACAAATCGACGGTAATAGCTAGCTAAACAACCAAAGCTCCTTATTTCTGACACATTAGTAGGTCTTACCCAATTCTTCACTGTCTCAATCTTAGAAGGATCCACCATCACTCCATCCTTAGAAACCACGTGCCCCAAGAAGGACACTGAATCTAGCCAAAACTCACACTTGGAGAATTTGGCATAAAGCCTTTTCTCCCTTAATACTTCCAACACAATTCTCAAATGCTCCTCATGTTCCTTCTTACTCTTGGAGTATATCAGTATATCATCAATAAATACGATCACAAAGAGATCCAGATATGGCTTAAAAATCCCGTTCATCAAGCTCATGAACGCAGCAGGGGCATTCGTAAGACCAAAAAACGTCACTACAAATTTGTAATGCCCATACCTGGTTCGAAAAGCAGTCTTTGGCACATACGCTGCCCGTATTTTCAATTGATGATAACCGGATCTCAAGTCAATCTTAGAGAAGACACAAGCACCTTGTAACTGATCGAACAAGTCATCAATGCGAGGAATGGGATACTTGTTCTTACTAGTTACCTTATTTAGTTGTCTGTAGTCTACGCACATCCGAAAACTTCCATCCTTCTTCTTCACAAATAACACCGGAGCACCCCAAGGAGATGCACTTGGTCTAATGAAACCTTTATTTAACAACTCTTGAAGTTGGGCCTTTAACTCTCTTAACTCCGCGGGAGCCATTCTATAAGGGGGTATGGAAATGGGGCGAGTACCCGGTTCAAGATCAATGCAAAAGTCAATATCCCTATCCGGTGGCATACCAGCAAGGTCTGTAGGAAACACATCCAGAAACTCACGGACTATCGAAACCGACTCAATTGAAGGTACTTGGGTAGTGTCATCCCTGAGATATGCCAAGAAAGCTAAACACCCTTTATTAACCATTCTCTTAGCACGAAGAAAGGAGATGATACAAAGTGGAGTGGAAGTGTAGTCACCCTCCCACACTAACGGATCTGTCCCAGGCATGGCCAACGTTACAGTTTTAGTATTACAATCTAAGATTGCAAAATTTGGAGAAAGCCAAGTCATACCCAGAATTACATCGAAGTCAACCATTTGTAGGATAACCAAGTCTACATGAGTATTTCTACCCATAAAGGTCACAAGACAAGACCTATATACCTTTTAGACTATCACAGACTCACCCACCGGAGTAGAAACACGAATAGGCATGTCAAGCAATTCACAATGTAAATTAAGACCAGTAGCAAATGAGGAAGATACATATGAAAATGTGGAGCCAGGATCAAATAATATAGAATCCATGCAATCACAAACCAAAAGATTACCTGTGATAACAGCATCAGATGTCTCCGCTTCAGACCGCCCGGGGAAAGCGTAACAATGGGCCCTATCACCTGTCTGCCCGTTGCCCCTACCATGTTGTGCTGTAGTGGCTCCAGTTTTCCCGTCACCTCGGACGTTTTGGTGACCACCATTACCTCGGCCACCACGTCCTCCAGAATAACGGCCTCTACCATGACCACCTCTACCTCTAGATATGGGGGGTCTATAACTCTGTTTTGGACAATTCCTCCTAATATTTCCAGTCTCCCCACATCCATAACATTCTCTGGGGTCTAACATAGGTCTCTGTGAGAATGACGAAGGGATAACCTCCAAACTCAGAGAAGTGTTGCCAAATGGGTCGTTACAAAAATTTTCTTGATGGTGGATGTTAAAAATAAAATTATATTCAGCTTTTATAGTAAAAACATTTTGTGGACTTCTTAATTGACATACCAATTTCATAATTACTGATATATTTTAGGATAAGAATTACTTTTAAAAGTTTATCGATATGTCAACTTAAATTTTGGTAATTATTATTAAATATATTTAGGATAAATAAAACATATATAAATTTATATCTTTTAGAATAACAATAATTCATTAAAAAATTTAGAGATATTGTTACCTTAAATTTTGGCGATTAAGCTTAATTATTTTAGGATGACGTTTCGAGATGTATATTGTTATGAGATCACAAGTTGTTACAAAAGGATTGTACAGAGAACTCAATAATATTTCTGACGGAATATATTAAATTGATAATGCGTCAAATCTTACACTATTCAACAACACATAATAAGTGTTAAGTCTAATTCCATAAGAGAGAAGTGAACAATTATTGATAACTATTTTAATTATGAGTATTCATATTAACTTGTGCACCATATAATAATAGATAAGGACTTTATGTAATCAAGCTTCAATCACTGTTATAGAATTAGATAGAATATATTCATAACCGATAGATTACAAATTTACGAGTATAACGCTTAATACTTTAAATTGAAGCTTGAAGAATCATCTGCTTTGATTCATCTCTCCGTCTATATTTGTTTCTTCCCATAAATGTCTGTCCAATTTAGGGACACCAATGGATCGTTGGATTACTTTGGTCTAATGTCCATCTGGAATGAAAATATGTCGCACCTCATCCACTAGCCCTGTATGCCACACAAATTTAAAGAAGACTTTTATTTAGTACAACATATATTTGATAACCAAAAGTATTTGAAAGAAAATTATATATGAATTTTTTTTAGCTAGATGCATGATAGTATATCTTGATTGATACATAAAAAGTACCTTCTTTGACCATTTGATCAACCCTCATGTCAACTCTACGGTTCAAGACTGATTGCTCAACATCAATCCAAATAAAACAATTATCATACTTATATTTTAACATAAAAACAGGATCTTCCACAAGTTTTTCAATATACGAATTTGACCCTCCAACAATAATTGGAACACGTTGAGTCTTCAGTGTTTTTTCTATATAGATGACAACTTGCAAACAAAAATATTTATCTTTGAAGTCTGAATCTTGTTCAATTTCACTTATGAAAATCGATCAAATTAACTTTCTCAGAATTGAAAGAAATATTTTCTTAATAGTATCGTATATTTTTCTCTAGAATCTATAATTACTACTATAAAATTATCTAGGTAGTCATTTGATATAAGTATTCTTGAGAATAAACCTATATACCAAACAAATAGTGTCGTGCACCTTCTTTCTCAGTGTGTGTGATCTTGTTTGTCACAATTTCAAGTCCCTTGTAAACCTTCATTTTATTCTAGTTGATTATTTCTCCTCGAAAATGGGTGGCAAAGCCAACAGAGAGACGGGATTTTCCCGTTCCTGTGGCCCCCATTATGAAGATCACTTTCTTCTTGTTGAACTCTTCATTATTGATGAAAATATTCATTTTATCTACACAATAAATAATTAGTTTATAATTGTGAATTCATAAAGTCAGACATTAGAAAATCTTGTAAATATATAGCTAGTAAGTAGAAACCTTGCTTGACTTGGAATATACTATCTAAAAATATAAAATTTTGATTATGGTGGATGTTAAAAATAAAATTATATTCAACTTTTATAGTAAAATGTTTTTGTGGACTTATTAATTGACATACCAATTTCATAATTACTGATATATTTTAAGATAAGAATGACTTTTAAAAGTTTATCGATATGTCAACTTGAATTTTGGTAATCATTAATAAATATATTTAGGATAAAGTTATTGGTGTACGTTGTTAGGAGATCACATAGAGCTGGGCTTTTATAGTAAAAATGTGATTTTTTATAGACTTATTAATTAGTTAGCCTAATTAAACATATAGTAATTTATATCTTTTAGAATAAGAATAATCAATTAAAGAATTTAGAGATATTGTTACCTTAAATTTTGGCGATTACCTTAAATCACCAAGATAGAATAAGATAGAATATATTCATTACCGATAGATTACAAATTTACTATTTTATGTTCTTTCTCTATGTAACATTTTAACGTATTGAGTTAAGAATTCTATTCTTCAAAATCCTTTTAGGGTGGAATCTTCCACAACATTTATGGTGAGTTATTATTTTATCACTCTATTAGCTTAACATTATGAGTGATCTCATGTAATTATGTACATATGTATTTGTATTAATATATATTAAATATAGAAGACTTGGACTTGGGCTTGGATCGAAACTTAAAATAAATATTTCATCTATACGTAAGAATTTTTTAACAGACAAGAGTAACATATATAGATATAATGGTCATATCATACATATATATTTGTAATGTGAATCAAACAGTACAAAATAGGTCATAAATAAAAGAGACCAAAACAGAAGATGGCGATAATGAAAGTCTATTAGCTTGACACTATGACTGATCTCATGTAATTGTGAACGTACATATTTTTATTTATATTTATTTAATATAAAAGACTTGGACTTGAACTTGGGGCTTGTGCTTGGATCGAAACTTAAAATAAATATTTCATCTATAAAAAATAATTTTTCTACAGACAAAAGTAACATATATATCATACATATATATTTGTTTTACGATACACACAGTACAAAATAGGTCAAAAATCAAAGAGACCAAGACAGAAAATGGTGGTAATGACAGTTTATGTACACTCAATAATAATATTGTGATGATCGTTTTTTGGAAATGTCTTCACAATATCTTGGCATGGTTGCAAAACAGTATTAATCCATGCTTCGTCAAGATGTTCTTCTCTATCTTCTTTGAAAATGCCTATAGCAATAATATGATGCACTGACCACATTTTTTCGCTTATTAATCGTTGAATCCAGTAAAGTTGGTTATAAATTATTATACAAGTATAACACTTGATACTTGAAATTGAAGTTTGAAGAATCATCTGCTTTGATTCATCATCTCCGTCTATATTTGTTTCTTCCCATAAATGTCTGTCCATATTAGGGACACCAATGGATCGTCGAATAACTTTGGTCTAATGTGCATCAGGAAAGTAAATTTGTCGCACCTCGTCCACTAGCCCTGCATGCAACACAAATTTAAAGAAGAGTTTTATTTAGTACAACATATATTTGATAACCAAAAGTATTATTAAGAAAATTATATATGAAAAGTTTTTAGCTAGATGCATGATAGTATATCTTGATTGATACATAAAAAGTACCTTCTTTGACCATTTGATCAACCCTCATGTCAACTCTACGGTTCAAGACTCATTGCTCAACATCAATCCAAATAAAGCAACTATCATACTTATATTTGAACATGAACACGCGATCTTCCACATGTTTTTCAATATACGAATTTGACCCTCCAACAATAATTGGAACACGTTGAGTCTTCAGTATTTTTTCTATATAGAAAACAACTTGCAAACAAAAATCTTTAGCTTTGAAGTCTGAATGTAGTTCAATTTCACCTCAGAAAATTGATCAAATTAACATTCTCTGAATTGAAAGAAATATTTTGTTAATAGTATAAAATATTTTTAACTAGAATCTATAATTACTACTATAAAATTATCTAGGAAGTCATTTGATATAAGTATTCTTGAGAATAAACATATATACCTAACAAATAGTGTCGTACACCTTGTTTCTCAGTGTGTGTGATCTTGTTTGTACATTTCAAGTCCCTTGTAAACCTTCATTTTATTCTAGTTGATTATTTCTACTCGAAAATGGGTGGCAAGGTCAACAGAGAGACGGGATTTTCCCGTTCCTGTGGCCCTCATTCTGAAGATAACTTTCTTCTTGTTAAACTCTTTATTGTTGATGAAAGTATTCGTTTTATCTACACACAAAAAAAATAATTAGTTTATCATAGTGAATTCATAAAGTCAGACATTAAAAATTTTGTAAATATAAAGATAGTAAGTAGAAACCTTGCTTGACTTTGAATATACTATCAAAAAATATAAATTTACTTGATGGTCGATGAGGAAAAAAAATACATTAAGCTTTTATGGTAAAATCATTTTGTATACTTATTAATTGACATACCAATTTCATAATTACTGATATATTTTAGGATAAGAATGACTTTTAAAAGTTTATAGATAGGTCAACTTAAATTTTGGTAATTATTATTAAATATATTTTCTAATAAAGTTATTAGTGTTCGTTGTTATGAGATCACATAGAGTTGGGCTTTTAGAGTAAAAATGTGATTTTTTATAGACTTATTAATTAGTAAACAAAATTAAATATATCTAAATTCATATCTTTTAGAATAGAATATGCTGATCACTTGTCATTATAGGCCCTGTAGTCAAACGAGGAAACGTGCCTATTTCCAATGAGTCATCCATGCGGGGAGCCTCAACAGCGGCCTGTCGTACTTCCGGAACCTGAGGTGCTAGTGCAGAAAACACTGGAGGTGTCTGGCCTTAATCAGATAACCCGTTAAGATAAGCAAGAACCTGATTAATCATCTCTGGGGTAGGTTGGGGTGGTAATTCCTCATTCTGCACTTGCTCGTTTTCCCCTTCCTCACCCTCTCTTACTACTTCCTCAGTCGGTGGAGGAGTCACCGCCCTACTACTAGATGGGCCAGGTGCTTGTCCCCTTCCTCTAGAGGACGTTCTACCGCGACCTCTACCACGGCCTCTTGCCACTGCTCCTCTTCGAGCTACAGCCCCAGTGGCTGGCTCATATGCATCTTGTCTTGCCGGTGTTGGTGTTGGCGCAGTTGTTGCTCTAGTTCTAACCATCTGCGAAATAGAGTGAAGATGGTCAGATACCAATTTGTATCACCTAGATACCAATTGGATCCAAGTAATAGCACGAAAGAAAAAAAGAAGGAATGGAATTTTCCTAAAGTCTTATAGCCTCTCAAAGAAAAGTAAAGGCGTCCCCCTACTGTTCCTTAAGACTCTACTAGACTCGTTCTTGTGTGATGAGACCAACGAAATTCTGATACCAAGTTTGTCACGACCCAAAACGAGCCGCGAGTGGCACCCACACTTATCCTACTATGCTCGCGAACCAACCAATCTAAACCCCAACATTCCAACCATAATAAACAGAATATAATGCGGAAGACTTAAAACTCATTAACGAAATCAATTAAATAACTTCTAAAATCTATCAATCATTATCCCCAAAATCTGGAAGTCATCACCACAAGAACATCTATCCTCAAATTACTAATCTAAGAGTATCTAAGAAGCTAAAATAAGTAAAAAGCTAGTCCATGCCGGAATTTCAAGGCATCAAGACATGAAGAGGAAGATCCAGTCCAAGCTAGAAGCAATAGCTTACCCTGAAATCTGGCTTGATGAAAACTGGCTAGAGTTGCGGTTGAGTTGAAGACGATGGCACGTTTGCTGCACTCCACAAATAATCAAAGAAAAACAAATACAAGTAGGGGTCAATAGAAGGCACAAGTACTGAGTAGGTATCATCGGCCAACTCAAAATAGAAAATAGTATATATATCAGATAATAACATAAAATCAACTAATATTCTTAACAGGCGACCACAACAATTTCCATAACCCTTAGTCACAACACCAAGCACATCAATGAGGAGTCAAGCCTCCCCATTCTACTCATTTGGGAATTAGTTCTTTAAAATTTAGTATATTATCATAATTCATGATTCATTATCTTTATTCCTCTTGTGTCGGTACGTGACACTCTGCTCCACTACTACTTTCCTGGTGTCGGAACGTGACACTCCGATCCATATACTATCCTGGTATCGGAACGTGACACTCCGATCCATATACTATCCTAGTACCGGAACGTGACACCCGATCCATATACTATCCTGGTGTCGGAACATGACACTCCGATCCATATACTATCCTGGTGCCGGAACGTGACACTCCGATCCATATATTATCCTGGTGTCGGAACATGACACTCCGATCAATATACTATCCTGGTATCGAAACGTGACACTCCGATCCATATACTATCCTGGTGCCGGAACGTGAGACCCGATCCATATACTATCCTGGTGTCAGAACGTGACACCCGATCCATTTACTATCCTGGTGTCGGAACGTGATACCCGATCCTCTATTACTATCCTGGTGTTGGAACGTGACACCCAATCCTCTATTACTATCCTGGTGTCGGAACGTGACACCCGATCCTCTAATCTCATTACTTTAGTTCATCAAGCCTTCTTTTATACCAAGGCATCATCATTAACAACTAAATTTGGGATTTAAGATTCAATAGCTTCATCATGCTAATTCATCACAATTATATAATCACCTCATGCAAGCACACAATTACGCATATAGAAGACTTTATAATACTACCCAACACATATCATTCGCTATTAAGAGTTTACTACGAATAGCATAAACCATAACCTACCTCCAACGAAGAATTGTGATCAAGCAATCTACTTTCCCAAAGCTGCGTTCTTCTTCGTTTTCTCTCTCTCTTGATCGTTCGTTTCTCCCTCTCTTTGTTATTTCTATTTTTCTTATTCAAACCCTTTTTCTTTTACCTTAATTGTCATATAATTAAGTATAAAAGATGATAAAAATAACCCACTAATTATTTCAATGTTATCTCCTTTAACCCCCAAGAAATTGAATTATTAACATTAATCCACTAACTTTATAATTATAAGCATGAATAGTCCAAAATGCCCATTTAAAAACTTTAACAGAAATCTGACCCAGTCTGGGTTACGCAACCTGTGATGGTCCATCATGGCTGTGACGGTCCATCCTGCAGGTCCGTCACAAAGTTCAGAGAGTTAATTCTGTGGAAAGATTTGTGACGGTCCGTCGTGCCTACGACGGTCCGTCCTGCCATTTCGTCACGAAATTCAGAGAGTCGATTTCAGTACCCAAATTTCAGAATTCTAAGTGTTTTGGACAGAGACCCCCTCGACGGTCCGTCGTGCCCATGACGGTCCGTCGTGGGATCCGTCGACCAAGACAGTTTTTCAGAAATAAAATCTGCTGCTCAAAACGACTAAACAGGTCGTTACAATAGATACCAATTTACCCATCGTTCGTCCTCGAACGATCATAAGAAGAAAAACAAGGGCGAAAAGAAGTACCTAAATCTATAAACAGGTGTGGGTATCTTTCTTGCATATCAGCCTCCTTCTCCCAAGTGGACTCTTCAACTGGTCGATTCTTCCATTGAACTTTGATGGATGCAATCTCCCTTGATCTCAACTTGCGGATTTCTCTATATAGAATGGCAACAGGCTCCTTCTCATAAGTCAAATTCTCATCAAGCAGAACTGAATCCGAACGAATGATTTAGTTTCCATCCCCATGGTATCTTTTCAACATAGACACATGAAATACCGGATGCACTCCTGACAGTCCTGGAGGCAAGGGTAATTCATAAGCCACCTCCCATACTCGCTTAAGTGCTTCAAATGGTACAATATACCTTGGGCTTAGCTTACCCCTTTTAGCAAACCACATCACCCCTTTCATGGGTGAAACCTTTAGCAAGACTTGTTCAGCCTCCATGAACTCCAAGTCTCTAACCTTTCGATCTGCATATTCCTTTTGCCTGCTTTGAGCCGCTAAAAGCTTTTCTTGAATAGATTTCACTTTTTCCAATGAATCCCTCAAAAGGTCAGTACCCCAAGGTCTAACCTCTAATGCATCAAACCAACCAATGGGAGACCTACATCTCCTCCCATACAATGCTTCAAATGGGGACATGTCAATACTGGAGTGATAGCTATTATTGTATGAAAAATCCGCTAAGGGTAAGAATTTATCCCAATGATCACCAAATTCTATCACACATGCACGAAGCATATCCTCCAATACCTGAATCTTTCGCTCCGACTGACCATCGGTCTGAGGGTGAAATGCAGTACTAAGATCCAACCTAGTACATAATTCCGCATGCAATGTTCTCCAAAACTTAGAAGTAATCTGCGTACCTCTATCTGATATGATGGAAAGTAGAACACCATGCAATCGAACAATTTCTGAGATATAGAGTTTGGCTAACTTCTCTGCATTGTAGGTCACCTTGACCGGAATGAAGTGAGCAGACTTAGTTAATCTGTCCACAATTACCCAAATAGAATCAAACTTTCCCAATGTCTTTGGAAGACCAACCACGAAGTCCATTGCAATTCTCTTCCACTTCCATTCAGGAATGAGCATTCTCTGAAGTGTTCCTCCGGGCCTCTGGTGTTCATACTTTACTTGCTGACAATTTGGACATTTGTCCACGAAATCAACAATGTCGCGCTTCATTCTACTCCACCAAAAGTGTTGCTTTAGGTCACGGTACATCTTGGTTGCACCAGGATGTATAGAATATCCGGAACTATGAGCCTCTGTGAGGATAGTGTGGATCAAATCATCAACACGGGGCACACATACCCTTCCCTTAATCCTCAAAACACCTTCCTCATCAATTATTGCCTCTTTAGCCTCTCCTCGCAACACCATATCCCGAATTCGGCTTAGTTTCTCATCATCAAACTTTTTTCCCTTGATCTTGTCAAGAAAAGAAGATCTTGTTTCCACACAGGCCAAAAATCCTCCTTTCTCTAGCATTTCCAGTCTCATAAAGTCGTTAGCCAAGTTTTGGACTTCTCTAGCCAATGGGCGTCTAGAAACTTGTAGGTGGGCTAAACTACCCATGCTTCCTGCTTTTCTACTTAAAGCATCAGCCACCACATTTTGCTTTTCCTGGGTGATACAGAATAGTAATATCACAGTCCTTCAACAGTTCCATCCACCTCCTCTGTCTCAAATTCAAGTCTTTCTGGGTAGAGACATACTGTAGACTACGATGATCTGTGTAGACTTCACACTTGACCCCATATAGATAATGTCTCCAATGCTTTAATGCAAACACAACTGCAGCCAATTCCAAATCATGGGTCGAATAGTTACGTTCGTGCACCTTTAGTTGCCTTGAAGCATAAGCGATTACATTCCTCTCTTGCATTAGCACTGCACCCAACCCAGAATAAGATGCATCGCAATAAACAATGAAATTCTTGCCTTCTACTGGCAAGGTAAGGATAGGTGCAGTAGTCAGCAAGGTCTTGAGTTTCTGAAAGCTTTCCTCACATTCATCCGACCATACAAATGGAACATTCTGCTTAGTCAAGTTTGTCAATTGGGAAGCAATAGAAGAGAATCCCATGACAAATCGACGGTAGTAGCTGGCTAAACCAACAAAGCTTCTTACTTCTGACAAATTAGTAGGTCTTACCCAATTCCTCACTGTTTCAATCTTAGAAGGATCCACCATCACTCCATCCTTAGAAACCACGTGCCCCAAGAAGGACACTGAATATAGCCAAAACTTACACTTGGAGAATTTAGCATAAAGCCTTTTCTCCCTCAATACTTCCAACACAATTCTCAAATGCTCCTCATGTTCCTTCTTACTCTTGGAGTATATCAGTATATCATCAATAAATACAATCACAAAAAGATCCAGATATGACTTAAAAATCCCGTTCATCAAGTTCATGAAAGCAGCCGGGGCATTCGTATGACCAAAAGACATTACTACGAATTCGTAATGCCCATACCTGGTTCGAAAAGCAGTCTTTGCCACATCTGTTGCCCGTATTTTCAATTTATGATAATCGGATCTCAAGTCAATCTTAGAGAAGACACAAGCACCTTGTAACTGATCGAACAAGTCATCAATGCGAGGAATGGGGTACTTGTTCTTAATAGTTACCTTGTTCAACTGCCGGTAGTCTATGCACATCCGAAAACTCCCATCTTTCTTCTTCACAAATAGCACCGGAGCACCCCAAGGGGAAGCGCTTGGTCTAATGAAGCCTTTACCTAACAACTCTTGAAGTTGGGCCTTTAATTCCCTTAACTCCGCTGGGGACTTCCTATAAGGGGGTATAGAAATGGGGCGAGTACCCGGCTCCAGATCAATGCAAAAGTCGATATCCCTATCCGGTGGCATATCAGGAAGGTCTGCAGGGAACACATCCAGAAACTCACGGACTATCGAGACCGACTCAATTGAAGGTACTAGGGAAGTATCATCCCTTAGGTGTGCCAAGAAAGCTAAACACCCTTTACTAACCATTCTCTTAGCACGAAGAAAGGAGATGATACGAACTGGAGTGGAAGTGTAGTCACCCTCCCACACTAACGGATCTGTCCCAGGCTTTGCCAACGTTACAGTTTTAGCATTATAATCTAAGATTGCAAAATTTGGAGAAAGCCAAGTCATACCCATAATTACATCGAAATCAACCATTTCTAAGATAACCAAGTCTACATGAGTATTGCTCCCCACAAAAGTCACCAGACAAGACCTATATACCTTTTCAACTATCACAGACTCACCCACCGGAGTAGAAACACGAATAGGCATGTCAAACAATTCACAATGTAAAATTAAGACCAGTAGCAAATGAGGCTGATACATATCAAAATGTGGAGCTAGGATCAAATAATACAGAAGCCATACAATCACAAACCAAAAGATTACCTGTGATAACAGCATCTGATGTCTCCGCTTCAGACCGCCCGGGGAAAGCTTAACAATGGGCCCTATCACCTATCTTCCCGTTTCCCCTACCATGTTATGCTGTAGTGGCTCCAGTTTGCCCGTCACCCCGGCCATTTTGGTGACCACCATTATCTCGGCCACCACGCCCTCCAGAATGACGGCCTCTTCCATGACCACCTCTGCCTCTAACTATTGGAGGTCTGTAACTCTGTTTTGGACAATACCTCTTAATGTGTCCAGTCTCCCCACATCCATAACACTCTATGGATTCAAGCGTAGGTCTCTGTGAGAATGACGAAGTCTGGGGGTAACCTCCAAACTCAGAGAAATGTTGACCGGTCTGCGGTGGACCCCCAACTACAGCCTGCAGTGAAGACTGAATAGGTCGGGCTGGATAACCTCCTGAACCCTGCCCTCTGGAGTGAGAACCATTAAACTCACCTCCCTTACGAAACCTTTTAGATGTCAATGCCATGGTGAAGTCATCTGGATTCACTCCCTCAACCTCTATCACGAGGTCTACAACTTCCTGAAAGGATTTTGCTGTAGCCGCTACCTGTAAGGCTGAAATCCGCAAATCTGACCTCAACCCATTCACAAAACGGAAAATCCGTTCTTGTGGACTGAAACAAAGCTGGGTGGCATACGTGGATAATGCACGAAACTTAGCCTCATACGCAGTAACCGACATCCTGCCTTTCTCTAGGCTCAAGAATTCATCTCTCCTCCTATCCCTCAAGGTCCGGGGGATATACTTCTCCATAAATAAGCTAGAGAATGACGCCCAAGTCATAGGTGGTGCCTGTGCGGGTTGACACTCAACATATGACCGCCACCAGATTTTGGTATTTCCCTGAAACTGATAGGTTACAAACTCAACGCCAAATCGTTCCACTATGCCCATTTTATGTAGTAACTCATGACAATCAACCAGAAAATCGTAGGCATCCTCAGATTCAGCACCCTTGAAGACTGTAGGTTTCAATTTCAAGAACTTACTTAAAAGTTCATGCTGATCACTTGTCATTATCGGCCCTATAGTCAAACGAGGAAACGTGCCTATTTCCAATGAGGCATCCATGCGGGGAGCCTCAGCAGCGGCCTGTCGTACTTCCGAAACCTGAGGTGCTGGTGCAGAAAACACTGGAGGTGTCTGGCCTTGATCAGATAACCCGCTAAGATAATCAAGAACCTGATTAATCATCTCTGGGGTAGGTTGGGGTGGTAATTCCTCATTCTGCACTTGCTCGTTTTCCCCTTCCTCACCCTCTCTTACTACTTCCTCAGTCGGTGGAGGAGTCACCGCCCTAGTACTAGATGGTCCAGGTGCTTGTCCTTTTCCTCTAGAGGACGTTCTCCCGCGACCTCTACCACGACCTCTTGCCACTGCTCCTCTTCGAGCTTCAGCCCCAGTGGCTGGCTCAGATGCATCTTGTCTTTCCGGTGTTGGTGTTGGCGCAGTTGTTGCTCTAGTTCTAACCATCTGCGAAATAGAGTGAAGATGGTCATATACCAATTTGTATCACCTAGATACTAATTGGATCCAAGTAATAGCACGAAAGAAAGAATGAAAGAATGGATTTTTCCTAAAGTCTTATAGCCTCTCAAAGAAAAGTAAAGGCGTCCCCCTACCGTTCCCTAAGACTCTCCTAGACTCGTTCTTGTGTGATGAGACCAACGAACCTAATGCTCTGATACCAAGTTTGTCACGACCCAAAACGAGCCGAGTGGCACCCACACTTATCCTACTATGTGAGCGAACCAACCAATCTAAACCCCAACATTCCAACCATAATAAACAAAATATAATGCGGAAGACTTAAAACTCATTAACGAAATCAATTAAATAACTTCTAAAATTTATCAATCATTATCCCCAAAATCTGGAAGTCATCACCACAAGAACATCTATCCTCAAATTACTAATCTAAGAGTACCTAAGAAGCTAAAATAAGTAAAAAGCTAGTCCATGCCGGAATTTCAAGGCATCAAGACATGAAGAGGAAGATCCAGTCCAAGATAGAAGCAATAGCTCACCCTGAAATCTGGCTTGATGAAGACTGGCTAGAGTTGCGGTTGAGTTGAAGACGATGGCACGTTTGCGGCACTCCACAAATAATCAAAGAAAAACAAATACAAGGAGGGGTTAGTACAAGGCACAAGTACTGAGTAGGTATCATCGGCCAACTCAAAATAGAAAACAGTATATATATCAGATAATAACATAAAATCAACTAATATTCTTAACACGCGACCACAACAATTTCCATAACCCTTGGTCACAACACCAAGCACATCAATGAGGACTCAAGCCTCCCCATTCTACTCATTTGGTAATTAGTTCTTTAAAATTTAGTATATTATCATAATTCAAGATTCATTATCTTTATTCCTCTTGTGTCGGTACGTGACACTCCGCTCCACTACTACTATCCTGGTGTCGGAACGTGACACTCCGATCCATATACTATCCTGGTGCCGGAACGTGACACCCGATCCATATACTATCCTGGTGTCAGAACGTGACACTCCGATCCATATACTATCCTGGTGCCGGAACGTGACACTCCGATCCATATACTATCCTGGTGCCGGAAAGTGACACCCGATCCATATACTATCCTGGTGTCGGAACGTGACACCCGATCCATATACTATCCTGGTGTCGGAACGTGATACCCGATCCTCTATTACTATCCTGGTGTCGGAACGTGACACCCGATCCTCTATTACTATCCTGGTGTCGGAACGTGACACCCGATCCTCTAATCTCATTACTTTAGTTCATCAAGCCTTCTTTTATACCAAGGCATCATCATTAACAAGTAAATTTGGGATTTAAGATTCAATAGCTTCATCATGATAATTCATCACAATTATATAATTACCTCATGCAAGCACATAATTACGCATATAGAAGACTTTATAATACTACCCAACACATATCATTCGCTATTAAGAGTTTATTACGAATAGCATAAACCATAACCTACCTCTACCGAAGAATTGTGATCAAGCAATCTACTTTCGCAAAGCTGCGTTCTTCTTCGTTTTCTATCTCTCTTGATCGTTCGTTTCTCCCTCTCTTTGTTCTTTCTATTTTTTTTATTCAAACCCTTTTTCTTTTACCCTAATTGTCATATAATTAAGTATAAAAGATGATAAAAATAACCCACTAATCATTTCAAGGTTATCTCCTTTAACCCCCAAGAAATTGAATTATTAACATTAATCCACTAACTTTATAATTATAAGCATGAATAGTCCAAAACGCGCCTTTAAAAACTTTAACAGAAATCCGACCAAGTCTGGGTTACGCAACCTGTGACGGTCCATCATGGCTGTGACGGTCCGTCCTGTAGGTCCGTCACAAAGTTCAGAGAGTTAATTCTGTGGAAAGATTTCTGACGGTCCGTCGTGCATGCGACGGTCCGTCCTGCCATTTCGTCACGAAGTTCAGAGATACGATTTCAGTACCCAAATTTCAGAATTCTAAGTGTTTTGGAACGAGACCCCCTCGACGGTCTGTCGTGCCCATGACGGTCCGTCGTGTGATCTGTCGATCAAGACAGTTTTTCCAGAAATAAAATCTGCTGCTCAAAACGACTAAACAGGTCGTTACAAGTTTGAGTCCGAGTTTGGAGTGTCTTGGACTTGTGGTGAGCTGCTTGGCTGTTCTATGGCCCACAACTCCCTCTATGTTTTACTTATTCTGTTATTCAGTATTCAGGAAGGATATCCCTTATGTTAGATTTGTCATTTTAGTTCAAAAATTGCATCGTATTTTAGAAGCTTTTGTACTTATGACTCCAGTTCTTGGGTAGTACTTTTTTTTCAGTTTTACGCATTCGTATAAGAAACTCAGAGTTGGATATTTGGATAATTTTTGTCTTTTCACTAATTAATTAGTTAAGTTTGTTTGAATATGTTGGTTGGCTTACCTATTTGTTGGGAACATAGCTGCCATCACGACTCATGATTTTTGGGTCATGAAAAATTTGGTATCAGAGCCCTAGGTTCATCGATCTCACGAGTACAAGACCAATTTCTACTAGAGTCTTGGGAATCGGTATGAAGACGTCCATACCTATCTTTGAGAGTCTATAGGACATTTAGGAAATATTCTATTCTTTCATTCACTATCGTGCACACTTGACCTTGTTGAAATTCTAATTATGATATCTCATCCTCTAAGATGGTGAGAACTCGTACAACGGCAAGTGGTGGTCAGAATCCTATTCCTGCGCTTGCTTCTGCGAACACTATATGAGGTAGAGACAAGAGACGAGATCAAGGTCGGGGTAGGGGACGTATTGCAGCACCTGTGGTAGGTCAAGGACCAATAGTTACCCAGGGTCGTGATAGGACCGTACCTCCTGACGTAGAGGTTTTTTATGGGGATGTTCAAGATCGTGTCGATGGGGATGGACCAGCTCAGGCTCCACCCAATACTATTGTCACCCAGTGCTTCAAGATACCTTGGCTCGTATGTTAGGAATCCTAGAGATGATGGCTCAGGCAGGAGCTTTTCCTGTCACTTCTAATGGCTCACTGACCCGTGGCGGAGGTAAGACTTCATATCCGATAGTTACTCTATATTCTCAGACTCCCTGGACTCAGCCAGCTTCTGCTGTAGCTCCTCGTTTGGATAGTATGGAGTTTCCAGATATGACATCATATTTGGTGAACAAGCCTTCTATGACAATTGATGAGCAAAAGATGTTTGGGAGGTTAATACTAATGAATCCTCCTACTTATACTAGTGACTTAACTAACGATGCATATGAATTTATAGTTAGTTGTCATGAGAGGTTGCATAATCTTGGATTGGTAGAGTCTCATGGAGTTGACGATACAGTTCTTAGATGACTGGCTCTGCCAAACAGTGGTGGAGGGACTATATTAGTGGTAGGCTAGCTTGATCCTCTCCACTATCTTGGACTCAGTTTACTCAGGCATTTCAATCAAAATTTGTTTCATGTAGTGAGAGGGAGCGCAAGAGGACCTAGTTTGAGGGTTTGCAACAAGGTAGTATGTTAGTTGCAAAGTATGAGAGTAAATTTCATGCCTTGGCTAGAAATGCTTCGATGATACTTCCTAGGGAGGCTGAGAGAGTAAGAAAGTTGGTTAAGGGGCTGATTATTCCGATTCTTCTAGGATTTTCTCAAGTTACTGCTTCTTGTGTTCCATTCCAGAAAGTGGTGGATGCTGCTGCGGAGTTGGAGATGATTCGATGTGAGGGATTTGAGCAGCGTGAGGGCAATAGGACACGTTATTTAGGTGATTTTGGTGGTTCTCCTCCTTGAAGTTGGGGTTTTTTAGGAAGAGGTTATAACTCTCAGTCTATCAGACCCATTCATGCTGCTATACCTATGTTTGAGGCTGGTTACACTATGCATAGTTCTTCGAGCTCATTGCATACTTCACATGGTCATCTTCTAGGCCTATAGTTTGTGGAGGGCATTCTGGTCAGTCATGTTCCTCTCATCAGCCTGTGTCTCGTATGGGCTGTTTTGAGTGAGGTGATATGGGACACTTTGTGAGAGACTGTCCTAAGACCAGACGTGGTGGCTTACATCAGGGTTCTCAAGCTTCGACTTCAAGGGTTGCACAACCTACAGCTAGGACTGGTTCAAAGAATGATAGAGGTGGTCCTCATTCAGGTAGAGGTGGTTCTCCTTCTGGTCGAGGTTCTAATCGTGGAGGTTCACAATCTGATGGAGGTCGTTCTCACTGTTATGCTTTTCTAGGTAGGCCAGATGTTGAGGCTTCAGATGCTATTATCACAGGTATAATTCCGGTTTGACATCGACTAGATACTTATTATTTGATCTAGGATCTACTTATTCTTACGTGTCCACATATTTTTCTCCTATTCTAGATATATTATGTGAGTCTCTTGATTTGCCGATACATGTTTCTACTCATGTCGGGGATTCTGTAGTTGTAGATCGGGTTTATCGATTATGTACTGTTACCTTGTTGCGGTATGCCACTCATGTGGATTTAAAGGTCTTAGATATGATAGATTTTGATGTGATTTTTTGTATGGATTGTTTATATTCTTACCATGCAAATTTAAATTGTCATGCCAAGACAATTACTTTACCTATGCCTGAATTTCTATAGTAGAATAGAGAAGTTCTCTTAGTCACCCTCCTAAGGGTGTGATATCATTTCCTAAGACTCGTCAGTTAGTACAGAGAGGATGTTTGGCTTACTTGTCACACATTCGAGATACTAGTGTTTAGACTCCTATGCTTGAGTTATTGCAGTGGTGATTGAATTTTCATACGTATTCCCGACTGATTTGCTAGGTCTTCCACCAGATCGTGATATTGATTTTTGTATTGACGTGGAGCTAGGAACTCAGCCTATTTCTATTCCTCCTTATCATATGGCACCGGCTGAATTGAAAGAGTTGAAGGAGCAGTCGTAGGATTTGTTGGGCAAAGGTTTTACTAGACCAAGTGTATCTCCTTGGGGTGCTCCAGTGTTATTTTTAAAGAAGAAAGATGGATCTATGTGTATGTGTATTGACTATTGACAGTTTAACAAGGTAACCATCGGAAATAAGTTCCTGATACCTCGTATTGATGACTTATTTGTTCAGTTGCAGGGTGCTTCATTTTTCTTCATGATTGATTTGAGATCTGGCTATCACCAGCTAAAAGGTTAGGGCAGAGGATATCCCTAAGACAGCTTTTCAAACACGTTATGATCATTACGAGTTTTTGGTGATGTCTTTTGGATTGACTAATGCCACTGCAGCTTTTATGGACTTGATAAATGGAGTTTTCAGACCGTATTTGGATTCTGTTGTTAGTGTATTCATAGACGATATATTGATATACTCACGCACTAAGAAGGAACATGAACATCATTTGAGGATCGTGCTTGGGATTTTAAAGGAGAAGAAGCTTTATGCAAAGTTTTCAAAGTGTGAGTTTTGGCTTAGTTTGGTAGCATTCATAGGACATGTAGTGTCTAAAGAGGGTATCATGGTGGATCCTAAGAAGATTAAGGCATTTAGAGATTGGGTCAGTCCTGCTTGAGTTACTAAGACTCGGAGTTTCTTAGGCCTTGCTGGTTATTATAGACGGTTTGTGTCACGCCCCGAACTACCCCCGCGATGCGGACACAGAACCTTGGACCACAAGTGATCCCAAGATAACCCTGCTGGCATGATCATGAGCATACTAAAGATAATAAACTGTTGCAGAAGCTAAATCATACTTAAAGTGAAAAGATGGAGAATACCCATATTCTATAATGAGATATTTGAAAACAATGAGTTTAATACAAAAGAAATATTAACTCAATACTAAGACAAATCTATGTCTTAAAATAGACTCTAAACTAGACTAGAAATACTGGGACAAGCCCCAGCTAAATCTAGCAAAACTGAAACTAAATGACTAAAGACTGCAATGAAATTCATGACCGTTATCCTCAGAGAATGAGGACAAACCACTGAAACTGTTGAACATGTGGATGCTGACAACCTCAACCTACATCATGTGAAGATGTAGCGCACATATGCGTTAGTACTTGAAAGGTACTGAGCATGTAGGATAGAGTAAAGCTGAAATAAAACATAACTAAACAAGCACCAAAACACGTATAATAATTTTAATGTGATGTGCTGATTTTGAGCTAATTGGATGCAATGACCAATTTATAACATGCAGAAACTGAATACTGAATATATTGATAAATGGTCAATGCAGAGAGTCTGACTAAACTGTGGGATCTAGTAATAACCGATAATAAATCCACATGAGCTAAATGTGGAGTCCGATGTATACGCCCCATCGGGAGGACCCAATATACCCTGCCAAAGGTATAAAGGCGTGCTGGCGTGATCACTAAACTGATTACGCATAGAGGGGACTTACAACCTACTCGGCTAGTAGTTCTGGGACTATTGGGTACACTAAACCCTAGTCCAACTTGTTATTATTCTACTCCCAATGAATTTTGTAAATTAACTTATTATATCTATATTTTTGTAAATACTGGAAAGCTCGAAACTAAACATTCAAAGTGAGAATGCAACAATTAATCTGGTAATTATGCATTTATAACTGAGGCATGTATATCTGAAGTGTCTGAAACTTATGACCTAGCATGTGTAATTCAAGAACTAAAGAAATACAAACATAGGGTTCTGAAATTCATGCAATAAACTGAATAATAACATGATAATATGATTTGGAACATATAAATAATAAGTTCATGAAGTTCTAGAAACCCTAGATCTAATCATGATATGGGAATCAAGAATCTGAGTGAAAACTACAAACCCAATGGGTGAAAGGAACCCACTAGTGAAATCCCACATACTTGGTGATATAATCCATAAAAAAATACATAAGTTTAGGGGTTGGAACTGCTGGAGCTTGTGGCGTTCTTGAACTAGGGTTCTTGAGCTTTTTTTCTCCTCTCTTGCTTCTAATTTTCTATGTTTTTATTTAATGATTTGACTTGCATATATTTTAATTACGTTTCTAGGCTTATACTGACAAAAATCTGATTATTTAGGGTAAAAATGACATAACTTAGGATTTGAATGGAGTGGGACAGGTCAAAAAGACCCCTGGAAAGGTTGCTGTCGGGCCTCACGACGGCCAGGACTTACGGTCCGTCGTACGCCTGACGCCCCATCGTTGGGTCCATTCGTGAGGGCCTGTTCAACCGGCCTTTACTAAAATGGGCATAACGTTTAACTCGGAGGTCTGATTTTAGCAAGGTCGGTGGCTATAGAAAGATAATTCAATTATCTATATGTGGGCAGGTCATGGGAGACCTAATAAATTTTGTGGTAAGAGTAATGATAATTTTAAATTGGCCCAACTACATTTCCCCTTAACTGGCTGCAAATTTTCGACCTAGTCATACCCACGGACCGTAGGTCCACCTACGAACAATGTTGGTCATCCATAACTCTTGTCAGAGAGTGGTTGAAAGGAGTCTTGATTGACGGTCACGGACTACGGACCGTCGTTTGACCTACGGACCGTAAGTCCGTCCGTCGTCCAAGACTTAACCAATTTTTCTAGGCTGAAATTTTGGACCAATTTTTATAGGCTGAAATTTTTTGGAGTTTCTGATCCCATCGACGATTGTGCAGGACATACCATGGTTCAGGCTACAGTCCGTCGATGCCACAGTTGGTAGCACCTACAGATTTTTCTGAAAAACTAATTTTTGGTCAGTTTTGGCTATGGGGAGGTACAATATCTCCCCTTTGGGAACATTCGTCCTCGAGTGAAGAATAAACTAGATGAAATAGAGGGAGAGAGATGTAAACCCCACTACTTAACACCCAGAACTGAGTTCTGACTGAAATGAGTTCTGATTACATGCAATTACGCTATAAATGAAAGTCCAAACTGAGGGAACATGGTTCAAAAACTAAATTTATGCATAAATGACTGTAAAACTGTAGAGGAACTATTACCTCAAGATAGAGTGGAATCGGAAGGAAAACGTTAAGGATACTTGGCTTTCATGGCTGCTTCTACTTCCCAAGTAGCTCCCTCTACTGACTGACTCCTCCACAAAACCTTGACTGAAGCGACTTCTTTGTTTCTCAACCTTCTAACCTGACAGTCAAGAATCTCAACTGGTACATCCTCATAAGAAATACTATCTGTCACAACCCAAAACCGGAGCCGCGACTGGCACCCACATTTACCCTCCTATGTGAGCGAACCAACCAATCTAACCTTAACATCTCAAGGTATAACAACAGAAAATAACGCGAAAAACTTAACATCATTAATAAAAACCAATTCAATAACTATTAAAATTCAACATTTATTATTTACCCCAAAATTTGGAAGTCATCATCACAAGAACATCTATCCTCAAATTACTAAACTAAGAGTATCTAAGAAAGCAAAACAAATAGAAGCTAGTCCATGCCGGAAGTTCAAGGCATCAAGACTTGAAGAAGAAGACCCAGTCCAAGCTAGACATATTAGCTCACCCTGAATTTCCGATGTAGTGAAGACTGGCTAGAATTACTGCTGAGTTGAAGTTGATGGAACGTTTGCTGCACTCCACAAATAACAAAGAGAAAACATAAAAGTAGGGGTCAGTACAAACCACGGGTACTGAGT
>CM064973.1:13547778-13576778 GCA_032847665.1 Solanum chilense | reverse complement strand
GACGGACCTGCATGACGGACCGTCACAGGCACGACGAACCGTCTTGATCCCCCGTTTCAAAACACTTCAACTCTTGAAAAGTTGGTACTGGGAACAATTCTCTGAACATCGTGACGAAGGTGCAGGACGGACCGTCGTAGGTACGACGGACCGTCACAGACTCTTCGAGAAAAGTTAGTCTCTGATCGTTGCGACGGGCCTGCAGGACGGACCATCGCAGTCACGACGGGCCTTCACAGGTTGCGTAATCCCAGTCTGGGTCGGATTTCTTGTTAAGTGTTAAAGGGGCGTTTTGGACTATTCCTGCTATAATTATAGATTTCGTGGGTTAATATTAATAACTCAATTTCTTGGGGGATAAAAGAGGTAACCTTGAGTTAAATTGTGGGTTATTATTGTCATCTTTTACACTTAATTATATGTTAATTAGGGTAAAAGAAAGAGAGTTTGAATAAGAAAAATAAAAAGAACAAAGAGAGAGAGAGAGAGGATCGAACGATAAGAGAGACGAAACAAGGGGAAGAACCAAGCTTTGGGGAATTTGCTTTCTTGATCACTAATCTTCGGTGGAGGTAGGTTATGGTTGTTTCTATGATATTCGTAGTAAACTCTTAATAACGAATGATATGTATTGGTAGTATTGTAAAATCCTTCTATATGCTTAATTGTATGCTTGCATGAATATGATTATATGATTGTGATAAAATAAGCATGATGAAGCTATTGAATCCCAAATCTTGAAAGAAACCCTAATCTACTTTGTTAAAGTGATTGATGATGCCTTGATGTAAAAGAAGGCTTGATGAACTAAAGTAATGAGATTGATGATGCCTTGGTATAAGAAAAGGCTTGATGAATTGATAGAATGATGTTAGGGGATCGGAGTGTCACGTTCCGACACATAGAATTAAGGGATCGGGTGTCACGAACCGACACGTAGAATTAGGGGATCGGAGTGTCACGTTCCGACACATAGAATTAGGGGATCGGGTGTCACGAACCGACACGTAGAATTAGGGGATCGGAGTGTCACGTACCGACACATAGTATTAGGGGATTGGGTGTCACGAACCGACACGTAGAATTAGGGGATCGGAGTGTCACGTACCGACACATAGTAGTAGGGGATCGGAGTGTCACGTACCGACATAAGAGGAAGAAAGATAATGAATCTTGAAAGATGTTAATATACTCAATATAATGAACCCAATTCCCAAATGAGTATGGTATTGAGGCTTGAGTCCTCAGGGATGAACTTGGTGGTACTTATTAATGATTATAGAACTTGTTGTTGCTACATGTGGAGTATTGTAGTTGGTTTTTCTGATATTAACTGATATATACTGTTTTCTATTTTGAGTTGGCCAAAGATACTTACTCAGTACCCGTGTTTTGTACTGACCCCTACTTGTTTGTTTCTTTCTTTGTTATTTGTGGAGTGCAGCAAACGTACCGTCGTCTTCAACACAACAGTAATTCTAGCCAGTCTTCAATACACCGGATTTCAGGGTGAGCTAATGCCTCTAGCTTGGACTGGATCTTCTTCTTCATGTCTTGATGCCTTGAAGTTCCGGCATGGACTAGCTTTTGTTTTATTTTAGCATTCTTAGAATACTCTTAGTTTAGTAATTTGATCATAGATGTTCTTGGGATGATGACTTCCAGATTTTGGGAAATAATATTAATAGTTGTTGAGTTTTAAGTCTTCCGCATTGTATTTTGTTCATTATGTTTAAATGTTGGGTTTTGTATTGGTTGGTTCGCTCACATAGGAGGGTAAGTGTGGGTGCCAGTCGCGGCTCGGTTTTGGGTCGTGAAAAGAAGTTGCCTTGGATGCTGAAACATATTCTGTTTCGGCAGTGATTGAGCTACAACACTTTTCTTTTTTGATAAGCAAGAACAAATACTTGATCCAAATAAGAAAGCATAACCAGAAGTACTCTTCATGTCATTTATACTTCCAGCTGAATCACATCAGAATAACCAATTAAGTTCAAATCTCCACCAAATTTGTACATTATCCCATAATCCATTGTTTCTTGCAGGTAGCGTAGAACACGCTTTGCAGCTCCAAATTGCACTTGGTTTGGTTCTTGCATAAATCTGGATAATAAACTCTTAGCAAACATAATATATGGCCTTGTTGAAGCAAGATATAGAAAACTTCCCATCAAACTCCTAAAAAGTGAGGTATTAACTTTCTTTTCTCCATCATATTTTCTAACTTCTCATTTGCTGTTAATGGTATGGCCACAGACCTGCAATCCATCATTTTGAATTTTTGAAGAATAATTTTAGTATACTTCTTTTGAGAAATGAAAATTCCTTCTTTCACTTGAGAAACTTTGATGCCCAAGAAATAATTTAGCAATCCAAGATCACTCATTTCATAAGCTTGCATCATATCTAGTTTGAAATTTTGCATCATCTTTACATCATTTCCTGGAAAGAGCAAATCATCCACATAGAGACAAACAATGATAATGCTTTCATGTTCTTTCTTCACATACAAAGTTGCTTTACTTTTACTTCTCTGAGAATTATTTTTGAGAAAATATGTATCAATTTCATTGTACCAGGCTCTTGGATCTTGCTTCAGCCCGTAAAGAGCCTTTTTTAGTCTATACACCTTTTCTTGTCACCCTTGAACAAAAAATCCTTGAGGTTGCTCAACATAATTCTCTTCATCAAGTTTTTCATTCAGAAATGTTGATTTAACATCAAGATGAAATATCTTCCATTTATTTTGTGCAACAACAACAATTACAGTTCTAATTGTCTCAAGACGAGCAACTGGACAGAAAGTTTCATAAAACTCAAAACCTGGTTTTTGCGTGAAGCCTCTAGCAACCAACCTTGATTTGTGCTTTGAATATCTCCTTCCTGATTGAGTTTGATTTTGTAAATCTATTTTAGACTTACAACTTCTCTTTATCTAGGAATAGCCACAAGCTCTCAAGTATTATTTTTTTCAATCATTTGAATTTCTTCTTCCACAGCTTTCTTCCAAACATCATGCTTTATTGCTTCTTCGTAATTTTCTTGCTCAACACCGGCAAAATTACATCTTTGATAAATGTCGCTCAACATTTTTGTTCTTCTTGGAGACGGATCTTCATTATCTGAATCTGGGATTTCTCCCCCTTGAGAGACATCTTCATCTTTTCATCCTCTTCTTGATTTGAAGATATGATAGCAGTATTCTCTATCTTTTTATCCTCCCAATTCCATGTTGTTGTTGTTTTTTTTATCAAAAATGATATCTCTACTAACAACAAGTTTGTTAGTTTTGACATCGAGAAACCTATATCCTTTTGTCACATCACTATAACCAAGAAAGACACATTTTTGACTTTTTTCATCCAATTTTGTTCTTTTCTCAGCAGGTACATGAGTATAACAAATACACCGAAAAGTTTTAAAATGACTTACAGAAGGTTTAATTTCACTCCAAGGTTCAACTGATGTATTGTCCTTTAGTGCCTTTGTTGGACACCTGTTAAAGATGTGAACTGCTGTATGCAGTGCTTCTGTCAAAAAATAGTTCTGGCCATTTCAACAATTGTTCTATTTCTTCTTTCAGATACACTATTTTGTTGAGGAGTATAACCTGGTGTAAGTAGCTTATGAATGCCTTCATTTTTGTAATATTATTCAAATTCTCGATTTGTGTACTCACCTCCTCGATCACTGCGAATGGTTTTGTTGCTGCAACCTTTTTGCTTCTGAACAAGGGCTTTAAATTTCTTGAATGTAGCAAATGCTTCTGACTTTTCTTTCACGAAATAAACCCAAGTCATTCTTGATAAATCATCAATAAAGATTAGAAAATACCTTTTACTCCCAAAAGATGGAGTCTTCATTGGTCCACAAATGTCGGTATGAATTAGTTCGAAAAGTACACTTGCTCTCCAAGACACCCCTTTTGGAATAGACTTCCTGTGTTGCTTTCGCATTATCCAACTTTCACATGTAACCACCTCAATCTGTATCTCTGGAAGGCCTTGAACCATATCCTTTTGCTTAAGAAGCTTTAAACCATGAAAATTCAAGTGATAAAATCTTTTGTGCCAAAGTCATGAATCATCTACAATTTCATTTTTTAATGCATTGTAATGAAACAGTAAAGGGAAGTTTCTTTTTATCATCTTAACTTTAACAATGACTTGATTTGACTCAATTTTGTCATAAATCTTGCAACAATTATCTCTAAACACAAGAGAATAACCATTTTCCATTAGTTAACCAACACTAAGCAAATTTTCTTTTAAGTAAGGAACATAAAGAAGATCATGAATTTGCTTACCGCTTCCTTTCATGTTGATCGAAATATAACATTTACCTTTGACATCAAGTAAGGCTCCATTACCCATCTTCACTTTAGTAGTGATGCTATTATTAATTGAGAGGAACGCCTTTTCGTCCCCAGTCATGTGATTACTACAACCACTATCAACATACCATTCATTGCTTTTTGTTGAAGCATCAGATATAGAAGCAAAGAAAAGGTTTTCTTCCCTTTCTTCCTCCTGTTTTTCACAAAAATTTGCTTGCTCACGTTTCTTCTGCCAACAACCCTTTTCAATGTGGACAAAATTTTACAAAAGTTATATTGGGGCTTGCCTTTGTGCCAACATTTTTTCTGCATTGTGATTTGTCTTTTTGCAAACTTTACAAAAAAGAATAGAGTTTTTCTTTTCTTTTTCTTCAACCTTCTTGGAAAAACCACCATGATCCTGCTTCTTTTTTGGCTTGTTATTTTTCTTCTGATAAATTTTTGAGAAATTTCGAGAATTCTCATTCATTTTAGACTGAAAAGCCGTCTCTTTGGGTTGATCTTCATGAAAAAATCTCCGCTTCTCGTGTGCACGAAATGATTTAACTAGCTCTTGATGGAAAGCTTAGAAAGATGTTTCGTCTGCTTTGTGATAGAAACGATGTACTCATACTTTTCTGTGACACTAATTAGAATCTATTCCACAACTTGTTGGACAGAAATTGTATCACTATGATTTCTCATTTCATTAACAATATTATCGACTCTTGTGCAATATTCATCAATTTTTCAGATTCTATCATCTTTAAATTTTGAAACTCTCTTCTAAGAGTTTTAAGATTTATAGTGCGTACCTTTTCATCATCATACACATTAGTTTCCAGAAAATTCTAAGCTTCCTTTGCAGTTTCACAAGTAGCAATTTTTGCAAAATATACTCTTGAGACTCCCATTTGGATTAGTCTCAAGTCTTTTGCATCTTGACGATACTTAGTCTCAAGATTTTTCTTCTCTACTATTGTAAGATCACCATAGTTGTATGGCTCTTCAAAGCCATTTGCAACAATAGTCCACAAACCTTCATCTTTCAAATGTGTTCTCATTCTTATCTTCCAGTATTCAAAATCAGTTCCATAAAAAAATGGAGTAAGAACAACTGAATAATTAGCACCTTCATTTGTTTTGGATGTCATATTTTTTCTTCGCCTAACCCCAGATTAAGAATAAAAATCTGCTCTTGATACCAATTTGTAGGAAATATGGAAAGAAAAATAATATCTTTAGAAAATAATCAAGTTTATTATAGGCTACTTAAGTCCACTTGAGATGATTACAATTATCAACCACATCACTATTTATTCTACTCAAGATAGAAATCAAAAAGTCTTACACAAATAACTAAATACATGTATCACAATTTACTAGATACATGTACTACGAAATTCTAAAGAAACTTTTTGAAAAACTATGAGACAATTTTGGAAGACTAAATATTGATGCATTAATTCCAACATTCAAGACCGAATCTATTCAATCTCCAAAGTGATTATTAATCCTTTTAACCTTTGAGGAATTCTTTGTTAGTGGTTGTGAATGATTTATTTTTGCAAAATTTTTTATCTTAATTTTGTAAAATTAAGTTAGAAAGACTGAGAAATAAAATCATTTGATTTCATTCGATCTCAATAGCTACTAAATAATTATCTTAGGTTGAATTTGATCTCTATGTGCCTCGGGTAAGGCTTGTATAGGATCCAAAATACATGTACTCCTCATACCTGTCAAGATATAAGCCTACATAGCTGAGCGAGATTAGCATTCGATGTCATTGCTGGTCCGAACATTCTCTTAATATGAAATAACTTAGAACATGCAACTAATTATGAGCAGATACAAACTTTAAGTTCTCTGAAAAGGATAAGTAATAGTCTTGTGAAGAGAGTGTTCTTCTCAAACCATAACTTTAGATTCAAGGAGCGACACACAATAATACATTTCATAAGATTTTAGTGACTAACTATAATTTATGAATCCTCTATATATTGAATAGTGACTATCAAAAAAAGGCATTGTCTTAGTTTAATTTCTAACAGATGCAGACTATACAACTACAAGGTCATGATGAGTATGATTTCATGATGTTATTGACCTGTTGTATTTAATAATATGTTGAAGGCTATATTAATTGGTAATTTTCTGCTCAATGTTTCATGATTTGACATGTTAGTTAAGGTCTAGTATTGTTTTATGACCCAATTCACCAGGCCGTGCAGGCACCCGCTCTAACATCTAAGTAGGAGAACCCTCATATTCCAAAGGTTTATTCATGCAGAAAATTAAGTAAATAGATATATTGTAGGGTAAAATATTACTAGAACCTATTATTTATGCACTAATCAAAACATCATTTAGAGTAACTTGACAACCCCAAGGATCTAGTCTAACAAGTACCAGAGCTTTTAAGAATTACAATATGATAACAATTTTACAAAGGACACAACTCCCACCATCCGTAAAGAAGAGTCGAAGCTGCTGCAGGAATTCTTCGTCTTCACCTAATGAAACGTCACCAATCCTGCATCCACACCATGTAAAAAATACATGGAAAGAGTAGTATCAGTACAACCATACGTACTATTAGGTATCATTTATAAACCCGACATCCACCTTGTAAGATGTGAACAGAACAATAAAAGATAATGTCTGCACCCCTCGCTTCTACACCCTTAACCTTTACGTAGAATACCTTCCAATTACCATTTATCTCCTTCCTATGAGGTTACAACCTAAACACTTTATATCCTACAAGTACCACTAACAAATTTAGGGTTTCAATAGATCATAGATTAAATATACTAGCCACATTGTATACTACAAGTATCATTACCACAGTAAGGTTTCAAAAGATCATAGCTTAAACATACTAACTACATTATATACCACAAGTAACACTACCACACTAAAGGTTCCAAGAGATCATAGCTTAAACATACGAACCACAATATATACTGCAAGTAACATTACCACACTTATTATTCCAATAAATCATAGCTTAACATCAACACATATATACATATATGCACTGAGAAAAATTGAACACAATATATTTCACCGTACACATTTTATAACAAGTAGTGGACCCTCTCATGGGACCTAAAGTCAAACTATTAACATCGCGGAACGTGACAATCTGATCCAAGTTTTATATCAAAACGTGGAAATCGATCTAAGTTAGAGTGCCGGAACATGGTACCCAATCCCAGTTAGCATGCCAGAACGTGGCAATCAAAGTTAGAGTGTCGGAACGTAGCATACGATCCCAATCACACATCACAATAACACAAAGATCACACATTAAAGTCATGATTTCATCATATCGATATTCACATATCTCTTTTCAACATCTAAGACCATTATTGCAACATGCATATGAATACAAGTATCACCACGAAGAAAAACACGACTATATCACACCATCATAGAATCACAGTCATCACCTAGTCATATACTTAATTACATATTGGTTCTCTCGATTTCTTCTTATGGAGTTACATAAGTACAAATGCTAGTTCTTCATAAAGTTTCATTTCTAAATTTATTTACCCTTAATAGATTATTTTGTCACTATTATACCATAACCTAAGAAAAACCCCATTCACGAACACAAAAAAAGAACCTTGGTCGATATACCGTCTCAACTCAACACTAACCCCAAAACATTGAATTATAGCAACTTTTCATGGAATTTACTCGGTGCACGAAGGTCTATCATACTTTATACTATTAAATTAATATATTACATGGTAAACATGGATTTATAACTACTCAACATAAACCTAACCTACCTGCGCGCCAAGCAATTTGTACGGGGTTTAGATTTCACTTCCAGCTTTTTCAAATGCGCTACGGTGAAATGTGACCAAAATCTCGTAAGATTCTGCCATCCTTATAGTAGAAACATCCCTCTCCTACTTTTCCTTACTTGAAATAACTTTTATGGGATTTCTAGGTTAATTATGACCTATTAGGGTATTTTACAAGGATGGAAAAATAAGAATTTCACTTAAATAAGGTTCTGCCTTGCTGATCTGGCTGCAAAGTTTTATTCTTCTCAAATAATGACAGTTCGGGTCATTAAAATAGATATCAATTCACCTTTCGTTAGTCCTTGAACTACTACGACTCGGTTCATATACGCCCATACCACAAAACGTTTACTAGTAGCACAACTCTTACACGGAACGACAAAAGTTCATGACTTTTAGCAAGTATGAAACTTTATACGGGTAAATATGTTCTAAACAGAGGGTCAAAATGTTGTACATTGAAAGGGATTTGAGACTTTTTGTTAGGGTAATCTAAAAGGCAGCACGAAAAGATCTGGTGAATTTAAGCCAACATTTCCCTAAAGTTCTGCCTACTGGAGCAGCAGGCTTGCCACTGCAGCAAGAGATCAGGCAACATAAAAGGAAGAAAACAAAAGGAACAAAAATTCTCATTTCCCTCATACTCCTCCACCACTTTCTAATTTTCTCAATTCCCCTCCTCCAATACATTCCTTGCTTTCAAAACATTACTCACTATAGGTTACATGCTAGAATCATATTGACTAGGAGTGGTCTTTGGGTAGTTATTTTTGAAATTGAATTAGTTTGTTAAATGAATTAGAAAAACATAGCATTTTTACTTCCCTTACGTCCCCAACGTTTATACAACTTCCTGGGCGTAAGGATTTCACAATAACAAGTTTAGATGGATAAGAAATGGGTGGGAGAGGTAGAAAAGTCTTCTTGCCACAAACTCAGATTTAGATAAAATTTTAGGGGTTTTTTGGTTGAAACAATTGTTAATTTGTGTTCTAAGGTAGTTGATATACTCTGATTTGTCAAAAAAGTGATAAAATGGATATTTGGGACGAAAATACATCATTTTCATGCATGGCTTTTGTCCCAGATGAAAGTCGTTGCAGTGGCCTATATCCCGTTATAGCGGCCTGCATTATCCCGCTATATCAGGATGTGGACCGATGTAGCGAGATGGCCCTAACAAGTGGCCTGCTTCCTATTTTCAAAAAATTTCCTCTTTTCGTTTAAGCTTCCCCACCTGGTCTATATTGTTTCAACTTGTCTTTAGTCCCCACAAGTTATCCTAAAATGGCTGGTCAAAATGATGACAATGCTCCCTTCATCTGGTTTTCCAATGCAGCTAGTCGTGAGAGGCACAATGCCCATCGCACTATTGGTTTTTGCAGTGAGAGGGCGATGGTACTTCATAAGATAAAAGAGAAATATCCTGCCTTCTATGCCCGGTTGGTCGAGTTTGGGTGGCTTCAACCGACTGCGGCTCCCACAGATGCCCGCTTCGCCTATCTGAGGGAGTTCTATGGTATCCTCCCCACAGTACGCTCATATGTTCCTTATCCATTTATTCACATTTGGGGAGTTGAAATTCCATTGAATGTCACTACTATCAATGAGGTGTTGGAGGTGCCAAAATTCCAAAACCTAGAGTTTGAGGACAAGCTTAGGGGGATGTACCTGCAGTGGCTGCGAGATACTATTTGGGATCCCACAAGATTTGATCAATTTTACTGGGCTACCGCAGAGGGTATCACTAGTATGAACTAGTCGTCCAATCCTAAGAAGTCTCTACACTTGGTATCCAGGAGGATACACCCGTCGAGCAATCGCACCGACGTTACCCTCCCCCGGGCTCTGGTGGTGGCATGTGCTATTGAGATTAATGTGGTGGCAAAGATTATCTCCGAGTGGAAGATGTTCTATGGGGTAAACAAGAAGGCACTCTTTCTTCCATGTCTTGTGACTGTCGTATGCAAGCGGACTGAGGTGACCTTATTCGATGCGGATGAGGTATTACCTTTAAATATCCCTATTCAGCCTTTTTTGGTTTGGGAAATTTCTATTTCACAGGAAAAGAAGAAGGACTAGCAAGGCGATTGCAGTATATTATGATGAAGATCACTCTTAAGAGAATGAGTCGAGATAAATTTAGAGGCGTTAAGGAAGAAGATGGGAAACACCTATGCTGACTTCACTCCCGTCCCACCCAGCACAGCTCTAGAGGTAGAGTTTCTCCATCGCCACTTGCGCCACGAGAGGAAGAAGAATCGAGTAGGGATCATCTCACTATTCGACTATGGAAAGCAGTCAAGGTCCTGTTTACCTACGTTGCTCCTGAACAAGAATTGCCCATAGTGGAGGAAGAGGACTATGTATAGTTCCGGGAGGTGAGGGAGGGAGGTTGCGGTTAGTATAGTGCTTCCGGAGGAGTTATGTTCAGACTCCGACACCTCCTTGTTCGAGGAGTTCTAATTTTTCCTTCATTTAGCTCCTCTTGGGCTCATATTTAAGACAATTAGTTTATAATCTCTCTTTTGATATTACTAAGTTTTTGTAGAACATGGATGCTTGTTGCTTTTATTACTAGTCATTTTAAGTTACTTATTGTTGTTGAATACTGATCTGGAGTTGCAGGGGTTGGTTAGGATCCATAACTGGTTAACATTTGAAAACAGGAAAGAACGGGAAATTTTCTTGTTGAGGTTCACCATCTCGTGATTGTGTTGTACCGGTACCGTTCCAGCGGGACAAATCTCGATTCAACGTCCGAAGCGGGACAAGAACTTGCGAACGAATTTCTGGGTACTGTTTCCACCTTCCACTATTTTTCCAGGTATCTATTTTCACTATCCCACCAAGCTCCCGACTTTCCCGACTAGAGTAACACGATGTTTGACTCCTAACGTAGAAGGCAACTCGACACCATAACAACATATCCCTTGTATGCACGCGGACATTAAAACTTGCATAAATCTTGCGATTTAACGGTAATTCTACTCGTATCAATTTTTGAAACTCCACACGGTTTCCTTAATCAGTTATACTTATTCCAACTATGTTCTTCACTTCGACAATGATTCAGGCATTCAAATACTCTTTCATTCAGTGATACATAATTCAACACGAAGTACACAATAGAAGATAAATACAATATCAAGCCCACATTCCAATTATTTATAGCAACAAGGGGCACACGCCACAGTTTCAAAACACAAGGAACATGATATTTCAATTAAATAATTAGTTTTCTCCATTGATAACCCTTAATGATTATTCATGCTCTTTGTTGCCCCTAGGTCTAGATATCAATTGAAGCCTTTCCGTTCCAATTAACTTATTGGTGTCCTTCGGTGGTGTCAACAATGTTAGTCTTCATCGTCAAATTGGAATTGGGAGATACCAATTGGGACTAACCCGTGCCAGAAATGACACTTCGCACGAAACGAGTGAATAAATGAAATGACTCCCTAGAACATTTCCTAGCCTCTTGTAGATTAGATGTCGATTCAAACACACCAATCCACAAGAGTTTAGTTCACATTTTACTCTTGTACATGGAGACCGTTAACCTAGGCTATGATACCAATTTTTCACGATCCGACTCATCAGGCCGTGCAAGCACCCACTCTGACACCTAAGTAGGAGAATTCTCATATTCCAAAGGTTTATTCATGAGGAAAATTAACAAAATAGATATATTGTAGGGTAAAATATTAACTACAACCTTTTATTGATGCACTAATTAAAACATTTAGAGTAACTTGAAAACCCAAAGGATCTAGTCTAAAAGGTACAAGAGCTTGCAAGAATTACAATAGGATAATAATTTATTAAAAGGACACAACTCCCACCATGCGGGGAAAGAAGAGTCTAAGATGCTAAAGGAATTCTTCGTCTTTACCTAATGAAATGTCATATATCCTGCATCCAAACTATGTCAAAAAGACAGCAAGAATAGTATCAGTACAACCACACGTACTGGAAGGTATCATCGGTCAGCCTGACGTCCACCTCATAAGATCTGAACAGAACAATAATAGATCATGTCTGGACCCCTCAATTCTCTACCCTTAACCTTTACTTAGAACACCTTCCAATTACCATTATATCCTTCCTACGAGGTTACAACCAAAATATGAACCACTTTGTATCCTACAAATACCGCTACAACACTAGGGATTCCAATAGATCATAGCTTAAATATACTAGCCACATTGTATACTATTAGTACCACTACAACACTTAAGGTTCCAACAGATCATAACTTAAACATACTAATAACATTATATACCTCAAGCAACACTATCACACTTAAGGTTCCAACATATCATAGCTTAAAAATACTAACCACATTATATACCACAATCACACTACCATACTTAAGATTCAAATAAATATAGCTTAAACCCCAACAACTAGATACATACACACACCTCACAAAATTAAGCACAACATATTTCACCGTACACATTTTATCATAAGTAGTTGGCCCTCTCATGGGATCCAAAGTAAAACTGTTAGCATGCAGAATGTGACAATCCGATCGAAGTCTTACGTAGGACTGTGGCTACCGATCCTAGTTACAGTTTCAAAACATGGCAGCTGATCAAATTAGTATATCGGAATGTAGCAATCTGGTCCAAGTTAGAGTGCTGGAACATGGAAGTTGATCCCAATAACACATCACAATAACATTCCAATATCACACACTCAAGTCATGATTTCATCATATCGATACTTATATATCTCTTTTCAAAATCTAAGAACATTATTGCAACAGGCATACGAATACAAGTATCGCCACAAAGCAAAACACGTGTATATCACAGCATCATAAAATCACAACTATCACCTAATAACATACTTAATTACATATGGGTTCCCTTAATTTCATCTTATGGAATTACACAAGTCAAAATGCTAGTTTTCATCAAGCTTTGTTACTAGATTTCTTTACCCTGACTACAACTCCTTATCAACATTATACCATAACCTAACAAGACACGTATTTCAACCAATTTACCATCTCAAACTAACACTAACCTCATAAACATTAAATTATAATAACTTTCCACAGAATTTACTAAGTGCACGAAGGTCTAACATATCTCATAGTGTTAAATTCATTTATTTCATGGTAAGCATGAATTTTTATAACTACTCAGCATAAACCTAGCATACTTAGGCCAAGCAATTTGTACGAGGTTTTGATTTTGCTTCTAGCTTTTTCGGGTGCGCTATGGTGAATTTGTCCAAGATCTCGTAAGATTCCACCATTCTTTTGCTAGAAAGCTCCACCTTCTTGTTTCCCTAAGTTGAAATAATTTTTCTAGGGTTTTAGGGTAATCTATGACATATTAGGGTATTTTACAAGGAAAGAAAAATAAGAATTTCTTGTAAATAAGGTTCTGTGTCGCTGATCCCGCTGCAGCGGCAACTAACCCCCCCCCTACAACGCCAACGGCATCCCACCGTAGCGGGACACAATCCAGTTTTCTATGGAGTTCTATTCTTCTCAAATAATGATTGTTCGGGTCATTACATGTTGTTATAATAATAATAATGATCATGATAATGATAATAATTATGATAATAATGATAATAATAATTATAATGATAAATAATGGTATGATAATAATAATCATAATAATAATGATAATGATAAATAATGATATGATTATAATAATAATAATAATAATAATAATAATAATAATAATAATAATAATAATAATAATAATAATAATAATAATAATAATAATAATAAGAACAATTATGATGATAATGATAATAATGGTAATAAGAGCAACAACAACAACAACAAAAATAAGAACAACAACAATAACAAGAACAATAGCAATAATAATAAGAATGATAATATTAATAATGATGATGATGATAATATAACAGTAATAATGATAATAATAATAATATCCAATAACAAAATCTTAATACCAAATAATCTATGTGTATAAGGTTTAGGTTTATTATACGATTAAACTTGCCTAATCATATTTTGATTTTATCAAATAACTCAACTCTTGTACAAATTCTTTTACTATGAAAAAAATATTACTATTTTTTTGTATCATTTCAGACGAATTACTCATGTGCTATATGGTGTCATTTATTTACACTTAATGGAGGTCTGAATCTTAATTATTCAGATTCAGCCTATTAAGTACTTTTGATTTTTAGGTCTGAATCTGAATCATTCAGATTCAGCCCATTAAGTTCATTTGTTTTACATTTTAAAAAGCCTCTTAATGGGTCTGAAGAGGTCTGAATGAATCAGATTTACAGGAAACTCTTAACAATATTCAGACTCATTTAATAAGTTATCAAATAATAAATCATCGCTTCTCTACTTTAAGCATGGTTTTTTAATCTCATTACACAAAACTTTCTTTCTCTTTTTTCTCAATCAAACACCATTTTTTCCTTCTTGAACTGATAAGTTTTCATAAATCCTTTCAAGTTTTTATTTTTATTAATAGTTTTCTTGTATTGACTGTGTCAAGAACAATGTTGGTGTATTTGCGTTTATCAAGGTTTTCGAATGAAAAAAATTGTACTTCCAAATCATGATTATTAACACTTTTAAAAAAAAAAATTTATCAAAAGCGATATATTTTGTTGAAATAAAAATTTTATGATATTTTATTAATTTAATGTTAATTTCACATGCACATTCAGATAATGAAAACAAACAGTATTAATTATTTAGTCTTCATATTTAGAGACCTCATCTTAATATTCATATGTGTATTCAGATCAAAACACTTGATTCTTAATGCAAATCTTAATATCAAATGTGTATTCAGATTTAGACCTCTTAATCTTAATGGAAATAATTGAGGCCTAAGGCTTAAGAGGAAATTCTGTTTTATGTCAATGGGAAGACAATATTTTTACTCATTTAGTATATATATGTGTATAAACGTCTTTTGTGTTATACATTTCTAAACTAAATTGACACACTATGTATAATATTTTTTTTATATTATACTTTCTCTGTCCTTAATTACTTGTTCACTTTCGAATTGACACATCTATTAGTTACATTTCTAGTCATTTCTTTTCTTAAGATGAAATACAAACGGGCGATAATAATAATAGAAAAGAAGAAGATAAATGTATTAGTTACATTTCTAGTCATTTTTTCCCTCTTTAAGTGGATACAAACAGACAATAATAATAATAGAAAGAAGAAGATAAAACTGTAAATTCGAATAAATAAGATTTTCACATAATGTGGGTTAATGACAGTTAAGAATGAACTTCTGTTGCTAGCCAATTTTCAAGGATTTTTTTAAACTTCCACTGGATCTCCATTTTGTCTATTATTTTCTTTTTTTGTAGTTTCAATTTTATCTTTCTATCCATAAAAAATCAAATTTTGATTTTATTTAAAATGCTGAAATTTATCATTATTTGCGTAAGTTGATGACATGTGTCATGAATTTTTAATTTAACATATAAAATTAATTATATAATATTTAATAATTTATTATTTAAATTTTCAAAAATTTGTGGTGTTGACATGTGGCGATTTTTCTTCTCCTATTATATATAGATAAATAGATTTGTTTTTTCTTTCCATTGATTTCAAATATTATTTCAAATGTCTTATATTTAAAAAAAGTTAATTTCGGACAGATATCAAAGTAAATGAAGAAAATTTACTAAAACATAGAAGTTAAAGGAAACTTTTTAAGAAAATTATTTGTTTTTTAATAAAATACACATAATTTTTAAAAACAATTAAAAATGAAAAGATAAAAAATCTAAATATAAAAAAGTTAAAGTGAGGAGGGAAATAAACATTTTACGAAGAAAGAAATGAAAATAATTGAATATGTACAGTTTTAATGCAAATAATTATGTGTTTGCTAACTAATTATAAATAGAACAATTAAAAAAGGACATGTGTGCAAATATTTTGATCTTCACTTGCTTTCAAAAAAGTGCGTACATAATTTTGTACCACATATATTTTTGGGGTTTGTATTACATTTTAAATTATTTTGAGAGTTGATAGCATCTTAGTTAAATTTAGGTGTGTCGTTCAGATTTCAATCCTAATTTATAAAGTACATGTTTAACAATTAACTTTTTCACTCCTCTTTTTATCTCTTATTGTTTTTTCCTTTTACTCCTCATAGAAAACAAATACACTTTTTCTTCTTTAGTGTTTGAAATTAAGAAAAATAATTATTTTCTTGCAAAAACTATTTTCAACCAAACATCAAAAAAATTCTTTCAACTAGTTTTCGCAAAAATCGTGCAAGTTGTTGTTCTAAGTACATGTTTGATTAAAAATTATTTTCAATATTTTTGAAATTATTGTTCAATTTTTTAAAACAAAGGATAATCTTCACAAGCACATTTTTATATCTCCGCAGGTCAAAATATATGAAGAGAAATTCACCTGATAACTAAATAAGGTCCTATTTATTCAAGTATTCAATGATACTTTTCTAACGTAAACGTGTGTTAATTATCCTAGGATACACCTCTTTTGTAATTTTAATTTAAATAAAAATCCTTTATTAATTATATTACTTGATGCATTTTATATGCATTATCATTGCACACGTTAATATTCGTTCGATCGGTATCAAAAGAGGAGTAAAAGTACATCCTCTAGATAGTAATAGGGAATACATGAGCTACCATACATATTAGACAACGTTAAGCTAGATAGAAGCTTTTAATACCACTCGTACGATTCTTCATGGATTCGAGAGTATTTTTGCATTGGCTTTGACAGTTTCCAGAAGCACAATAAGCCGGTGTGGCTTCACACCAACCATCTAAACTACAACATACTCCAGTAGAACATGGTCCATTATCAACTTGCCATCCGCATCGTCCTTGTGGGAACGGTCCTGAACATTGACTTTGGCATCTATTAGGATAACAATAGATCGAGGTGGTTCCACACCAACCTGAGTCACTACAACACACTCCAGTAGGACATTTTCTACCACCAGTTTGCTTTCCGCATGGTCCTTCTATAATTGATGGGGGTGAGGGTGGGGATGGTCTTTCACATTGACTTTGACATTTTCCACAACCACAATGATACGATGTGGTACCACACCAACCACTTACACTACAACACACTACATTTGGACATGATCCATTATCAGCTTGCCATTCGCATCGTCCCTGTGGGAACGGACCTGAACATTGACTTTGGCATTTATCAACATCATAATAGTCTAATGTGTTTCCACACCAACCAGAGTAACTATAACACACTCCTTTAGGACATTTTATGCCACTAGCTTCCAATCCACATCGTCCCTGTGGGTACGGGTATGGACATTGACTCTAGCAATTCTCTGGAACACAATAACCTGATGATATGGTTTCGCACGAACCAGAGATACCACAACACTGTCCAGTAGGACATTTTCCGTCACCACCTTGCGTTTCACATCCTCTTTTGAATGAATTGGTTAGGCCATTGACTCTAGCAATTAGTTAAGTAATATACTAAAACTTAACTAAATTCATATTGTTGGGATCTTAAAATATTACTACTTCCTCCGTCCGGTATTGTTTGTCATGGTTTTATTTATAGAGTCAAACTTTAAGAACTTTGACTAACATGTTTAGATGTATTTTTTCATCATATTGATATACAAAACATTACAATTTATAGTACTTTTCATATAATTTGTGAATATCTAAATATTTTGTTCATAATATCGAATTAATGTAATCTGATTTAACTTTGAAAGTTAGTCAAATTGACTTTCGAAAAGCATGACAAATAAAGTGGACGGAGGGAGTATTATTTTGTAAATGTATTAGTTAATTGACAAATAAATATTTATTATTTCAAAGAATTTTCTTGAGAATCAATTTTATGACTTGGTTGGTAATTTTTGGAAGTTTTCGTAAAATTATTGTTTTACCCTTCTTGATATCAACCCTAAATCATTTTTAAAAGAGTTGTAAAACTGATTTCAAGCCTTGCATAAAAAGTTGTGAATTTTGCAATTTTTTGAATTTGAAAAGCTAAAATATATAAATAAATAAAAATGGGTCTTTTGAAGTTTCGAGCGTCGGAATAAAATTTTCTCAATTCTGTCAGTCCCGAAATGTGGAAATTGGTCTATGAGAGTTGTCGGTTTGAAAATGTTCCTGAGAATTGAGGTCCTAAGTTGAAATTTGTTGAGATTTCAACCTTTGGGTTGACTTTTGTCAGCTTTCAAGTTCGCATGATTGGATTGGAATTCTCAGAGTTCCGCTAGATTCAAGGGATGATTTTATGTCTAGGTGAGGTTTGAAATTTCAGAAGTTCTGAGCTTGATTTGTCATTTTAAGGTGATATGTCATTTCTTCTGACTTCCACCAATATCGGGTTAAGGAGACCTTAGATTCGTGTTTTGATGATTTCATTGAATTTGAACGTCGAATTTAGTCAATTTTCATATATGGTTTGTATGTACGGGATTCCAAATGAATCTTGCGAGTCCTTTCGACATTTTTAGAGTTGATTGATTTTTTGGTGCCTAATTTTGTACCATTTGCTTTTGCGATAAGCCTTCCACTTTAGCGACCTTCTCTAAAGTGACATCGCTAAAGCAAGTGATGGACTTTAGCGTGGTTCGCTTAAGAAAATCAGGGCTCGCTTTAGTGATGGTAGCTGAAGCGGAGCCTGATTCGTAAAAACGAGACCCCCTGTTTTTGTGGGGTTCACTTAAGTGCAAACCTAAGTTCTCTTAAGCGACATCAGAGGAGATTTTTGTCCTTCCATTTGGGGTTTAACCCTCATTTTATTTTTTAAGCTATGTAAAACCCTTGGAAGCGATTTTGCACAGAATTTTTGTGCTAATAATCTTTAGTGACCCTAAAATTTCAATTTTCCTTTATCCTTTATGGATTTTAACATCAAAGTTTGGGATTTTGATTGACAAATTGCAAGATTTTTCAAGAACTTGAGTCCGAGTTAAAATGGTGATTGTGAATTGATTTTTATTCCTTTTTGGAAATAGGTTTCTCCAATGAGTTTCAAATATCTTGCATAACATTTCCAAGTAAAGATCTCCGGATTCAAACCTCATTTTCAAAATTGTATTGTTGAGTTGATTTGACCCACTTGTAAAAATGTATGTTTTGGGTGTTGTTATTTCCGCAATGCTATTATGATAACTTGATTGAATTATATTATATGACTTTGGACATTGTTTAAAAATGGAGGCTCGGGTCTTGAATTGACTTTTTGATTGAATTAAGGAAAGTGATCTTCTAAATCTTGTAAAACTTGTATAATCGTGTATTCTCCTTCATGGTATGTGATTTGAGAAGTAATGAGAATGAGGTGATCATTTTAATCATCCCACTTGATTGATATCAATGAATAAAAATAGGATTATGTAAAAGGCATTGTGTTGATAAATGTGCTTTGTGAGTTGTCTTGTGGTGGACCCCAATAGTTGATTGATGAAATACTTGATGGAATTATTATGGACTTGATTCGATTGAGTTATTGTCTCTTCCTAATGGCATGAAATTTCTTATTTGCATTGATTTATGTCATTGTGATGAGGCATGTGATATGAAGTCAAAGGAAAATTGTTTCGTCTAGTAATATGATATAAAGTCAAAAAAATATAGTTCCGCTAGTGATGTGATGTAAAAACGATGGAAATGATTTCGACTAGTGATATTTTGTCGAGGAAAAATGGTTTTTTTAAGTGATATGATATTATGCCAATGAAAAACACTTTTGGATAGTGATATTGTGCCAGTGAGAAATAGTTCCGACAAGTGTTTGATTATTGTGATTTTATGAAATCAATAATTGATATTGATCTATTTGATACATATGATTGATCTATTTGATATTTGTGATTGGTCTATTTGATAATTGTGATTGATTTACTTGAAACTTATGATTGACATACTTGATATACTTATTCATTGCTGAACTGTGACTATTGGATATGAATATGAAAATTGTGAACTGTGTATTGTGAGTTGTTAAGTTGAGATGATTTCTGTGCAGGTTGTAATTTGAATAGGTTCGATTGGTATGAAAGGAGTACTCATATTCTAGCTAGTTTTTTCTTGTTTATTATGTTACTTGTTGAGTACCGTGATGGTTTATACTCTGTCCTTGTTTCTACATTTGTATAGGTTTTGAACCTGGTTGCGATTGATTATTCTTCGTTTATGTATGAGGCTTTCATAGGACTTTGAGAGGAAGCTGCTTATCATTCCAACGGACCCTCTTCATTCTTATTTTATGCTTTGTTTTATTTTGGAACAAACATGAGACTTGAAATTATCTTTCAATTTTGTATTAATATATTATTGGTTTATACATGTGACAATCAAGTTTTGGGGTTATTTTATAGATTGAATAACATATCCGCTGGTTTTTCATTATTGTTTTATTTTCCACATTCCTTTATTGTTGTTAGGTTTGAGGCTGACTTGACTCAATTGGATTGGACAAGTGCCATCAGGTCTATTTCTGGGTCATGAAAAATGAAGCTTATAAACCCACTTATGAAGATTCATGACAAATGAAGGTTATGAACCCACTTATGAAGACTCGAGGAATTATTTAACAAATCCACTTGTGAGAACGTCGTTTATAAACTCGAGGTCTTGATTAATGATCTCAGTTATCAGCATAAAAATGATGTCACTAGCCTATTGGATTTCACCCGTGTGAAAATGATACATGTTTTGAGGTCCAAAGTGTACAAGAAATTGTGGATACCATAAGAGAATACAATGTTGATGATTAAGTTAAATATGATATAATATCTTTGGAATTAGTTAAGTGTAATAAAGCACTTATCGTGTTTAAACACTTCATTATTTTTTGGTGCAGTTCAAGAAAACAACACCGACACTTTAGATGAAACAAAAAAAAGTTAAAGATGAGTTTCATCTAAATTTAAATTTTAGAAATAATACATAAGTACCCCCTAATCTATGACCGAAATCTCAGAGACACGTCTAAACTTAACTAAAATCTCATTAGCCCTCCTAAATTATCTTTAAAATGGAATAAACACACTCCAAAAGTTGACCTAGCATAGTAAGCGTGAACACTCTCTTGAAGGCAAGTGAAGATGAAATTTTTTTTGAGACATGTCCTTTTTAATTGATCTATTTACAATTACTTAGTACATATAACTATTAACACTATAACTATACATATTTAATTATTTTCATTTCTTTCTTTGTAAAATATTATTTACATCCTCACTTTAAACTTTTATTTTTTCCTGTTATTAATTTTTTATATTTTCATTTTCAATTATTTAAAAAATGTACATGTTTTTTTTATATTTAAAATAATAATAATTACTTTAATTTTTAATGTTTAAATTTTTTTGTGTTGTTTTATTCACTTATTTTGATATTTGTATGATATTAACTTATATTAAATACAAATATATGAAATTAATTTGTAAATTAATCAAAACTAAATTTAAAGAAAATATAAAAAATAAATAAATCAACGTAAAAAAAGAGAGCAAAAAATGAATGAAGTTCTAAAAAAAACATAACTAAGTAATAGGCCATTGTTTTTAATTTTTTTGTGTATTAACTTAGTTTTAAAATAAAATATATAAATTAAGAAGATTATTTTTTAAAAATAAAAATAAAAATAATATAAGATAAAAAGATTTTTTTAAATGTTTATACACACGTGGCGTCACGTGTTATGCACTTACACTATCTTAATATATTAGTGTATAACTTGTCGTTATTTATACTAGTCACATCACTTTAACAAATCACATCTGTAAAGTAATCATGTAAAAACAAGAGATTTGAGATTATTGAAAGATTGTTTTCATTAATATTAATCCTTTGTTGTTTTACGCATTTGCTAGATTTGATTAGACCTTTGGTTGTTGCTAGATTTTTCTTTATTTTCTTTTTTGTGAAAGATTTTTAGATTGTATTAATGTGACAACATATTTGTTGTATGGTTGTCGCTAATTGGAGTTTGAAATTGAGATGTCTTTAGTAAAACCAAACTAAGAGTGTGTTTGGTATGAATGCAGATCTTTTCCTATTTTTTTTATGTTTGGTTTATCAAAAATTGAAAAATATTTTTCTTAGTAAAAAAAGTTCCTTAAAGTAAGAAAAAATAACTTTCCTAATGAAATTAGCAAAAACAGATTATATTGTCTCCTCCAATATCCAAATCCTCAAAATTACCACGACACAACAACCACACAGTCAACCTCATCACCTCCAGCTCATCTAGTGGGAAAATAAAAAATTTTAGTCAGTGTATTCTATATTTAGTATAGATACATGAAAAATAATTTTGACCTATTTATTTTCTATAATTTTTTATATAAAGATGTTAAACTAGTCACCCTTCATTACTCTTGCCCACGCCATTGAACCCACACTAACCCCCCCCCCCCAATTCCACCCCACAATTTAAGAAAAATATTTTCTTTTCATATACCAAACACAGGAGGAAGAAGAGGCATCAATTGAGAAAGAAAAATTAGAAGAAGAAATAGAACGGAAAAGAGAAGAGGAAAAAGAGTCGGAGAAAAGAGGGAATAATTTAGAAGAATATCGATAAGAAAAAGGTCAATGTTATAGTTTTTGTGGGTTATTTTGTTGGGGATACTGCATTTTAAGGATTGAAGACTCAATTTTAAGATTGAAGAACAATATAATAAGGTCATATTCATGAGTCGGGGGGAAAAGATTGACATGTTGATGATGTCTTTTTTATCAACCAATCAGTATTTTCTTTAAAGCATCATAAAAAAATTTAAAAGGAATAGAGCTGACATAGGCATCCCTGAACCTATATTTTCAGCGGATTTGGCATTTAATGTGATTGTTGGTCCGAACATATTCTTAATATGAAATAACATACATCATACATCTAAACATGAGTAAATACATAGTTTAAATTCTCTGAGAAGCATAAGTAATAGTCTTGTGAAGAGAGTCCACTTCTCAAACCATAACTTTAGATTCAATAAGCGACACGACGGCTAAACAATAATTCATTTCATAATATTTTAGTCATTAACTATTTATTTATTTATGAAGCCTCTGTATACTAGTTAGTGGCTATCGAGAAAGGCATTGTCATACCTCAATTTCTATATGATGTTGTGACTATATAACTGTAAGGTTATGATGAGTATGATTTCATGAAACTATTGACTTGTTGTATTTGATAAATATGTCGATGATAATACTGATTGGTGATTGTTTGCTCAGTGTTTCATGGTTTGACATGTTAGTTAAGGTCTAGTGTCGTTAAAAGGAGATATATTAAGGAAAGGTACATATTTGTACTAAAATAAGTGGTTTCATTTATATCCTAAAGGTGTACATTCAAATGATGTGTACTAGTTATCTCAATTGGTGATGATGTTGTTGATGTGTTGTAAAGACAATGATGAAGTGTAATTATATCTACTTACACACTAATATGTTAGTGATTTGACTATATGGAATTTCTTATCTACTTACTTTATAGTCGTGTTTATATATCAATTATTAATTTTGATTGGACTATAATTACTACAGATGTTTGTATTGGTGATAATTCTATTCTTTTTTTAAGTGTTGAGTGATCGAGGTGTATATAAACTCTGCATTTAGACACGTACTTATTGTTGAAGAAAAAGAAAGTTGATATCGGAACATGTTAAAGGAATAGTTCCCACGAAGCTGGCTGACTAGTTTACAACACTGTTCTAGAATTAGAGTCGAACTAGGATTAGACTACTTATATTAATTAGAATTATATTACGACTAGTATTAGATTACGATTATGTACAATTAGGATTAGATTATTTGTAATTGCATTATTATTTTTATTGTATTAATAGGTATTGTAGTAGTACTTTAAGTATAGTTAGCTTAGGACTATACAATTATCTCTTTATATAAGAAGTATGTACTTAAAAATTTTAATCATCAATATGATCCTTCATTTCTCTAATCCTAAACGGGAGATTTCTACATGGTATTAGAGCATAAAAGTTCTATCTCTCTCTGAGTCTTTTTAAAAAAAACACATGTTGCAATGGATCCTTCTACCAACACTATATCAACATCCTCACTTCACCAACTCATTGGCGCTTGCTCTATGAAACTTAAGCCAACAAACTACCTCATAGGGAGGACACATATATCTCAATTGGTTCACATGATGAAACAAACATATCTCATCACAGAGAATGAACCAAGTAAAAATAGGTGTTCCATTGGATAGACTGCTGGAAAAGTTGTAAAAGTTGAAAAGGATGCAAAAGATAGTGGCACCATTTATGATTGGAAGGAGAAAGATGAGTTACTGAGGAGTTGGATCTTAGGAACGTTGACCAAAGAAAGAATGTACCAAATTATGGGATGCTCATCCGCCAAAGAGATGTGAGAATGCTTGAAAAAGCGTATATTCAAGCAATAAAAGTAATTAATTTTGCTAGAGGCTTCGGCTGCAAATACAAGACCTTTGTTATATTATGTAAGACACCGTATTCTACTCTTAATCAATTTGTTTATTCTATCAAGAGTTTTGATATAAGGGAAGATAAAAAAGAGGTACCCCACAACAAAATCACAACATGATACTATCTACTAAAAAGGTAGAGGAAGAGGAAACAACAACATTAACTCCAGAGGAATATGTTCCAAGCCTGCTGGACAGGGTACAAGTTCTCAGGACATTCAATATGGACCAGGTTCTCTGAACAATAAAACTTTCCAAAGTGAAAATAAGGAGAGGAATAATATTGAGTCATGTCAAATAAGTGGTAGGAATAATCATACTACTCTTAAGTGTTTTTACTAGTGGAACTACTCATATCAATTTGCAGATGAACTATCACGACAATGACTAGACATCACAGTCATATTGAATCATTGACAAAAAATGATTTTCATGGGTATTCAAAGTTCTTTTTTCTGGGTATTCAAAGCAGGCTAGGAGTAATTGTTCATCTACTCACTAGCTTGAGGGGAAGTGTTGAAAAAGTAGGAAGTTGACAATTTCAGCATGTCAAAGGAACAGGTCCAACGAACCTAATTGACGTGCCTTATCAAGTGTTGATGAAGAAGGAAGCTGACATTTGAAACATGCCAAAGTAATAGGTCCAACGAAGCGAATAGATCTAGTTTATAGCACTGCTCTAGAATTAGAATCCCACTAGGATATAATAATTAGGATTATATTACGACTAGATTAAACTACCATTAGAATTATAGTGCAACTTGAATTAGATTATTCATAATTGCATCATCATCATCATCATACTCTAAATATATTTAACTTAAAACTCTAATATTCTCTCCCTAAATAAGGAATGTACTTAACAATTTTAATCATGAATACAATCCTTGATTTCTCTAATCCTAGACGTGAGATTTACACTTTCTGATCAGAAAGTGAGCTACCTTCCCCTGAATGGCCAGAAATCTTCCTCATTTTTTTATGTCTCCCTTTCAGACATTGAGACAATATATTACTCTTGCCACATCGTTCAGGAGTCATGCACCAACTCCTACAGACCTAGAACCTAAAGGTTGTGTACTTTTTCCAATTGTCCCTTTCTCGCATATAAATACCATTCAAATTAGGTTCCCTTATATGATACCTTTGTTTTTTAAATCATCAAAACTAAAAGATAACAATATGTTGAAAAGACAATGGTGACGTGTAATTATATCGACTTAGTGATTTGAGATGACTTCTGACCTATGTTTTTGGTTGTATGAAATTTCTTGTCTACTTAATTTATAGCTAGACTTGATTATATATAAATTACTAATCTTAATTGGACTATCAGTACACCATATTAGGTCTACGAAAACACTAAATCTGGACAACGCTTATAAAGTGTTGCCTAAAATACTTTTGGGAACGCTTTTAAATTATAGCCAAAGATTTTGACTTTTAGCTGCACTAATATTAGCAACACTTTTAAAATGTACTCTTTAATGGGATAAACTACACTTTATAAGTGTTGTTATAGTTTGCAACAACTATTTACATAAATGGCCACACTTTTAAAGTGTGTTATTTTTATAGTTGTAAATACAAAACATTAAAATGTGGCTCAACATTTTAACATTAAAATTTGATCTCCATTCTCTTTTTTATTTGGCCAAAAAAATAAAAAATTAAAGAAATATTAAAAAAAATAAAACATTAAAGATATATAAAAGGCAACATTTCCTAAAACTTCAGCAGAAGCTTCTATTTTCAGCTGGAGCTTCCATTTTTAGCTGAAGAACACCATTTGAAAGAACTGAAGAAGAGGATCAAAGAACGGAAGAAATCGATTTGTACTACGATTTTTGTCACATTTCATTCAAACTTCAGCTTAAGAACATCATTTTCAGCAGACAAATCGAAGAGCACTGCGATTTCTCTTAAGATGAACTGAAGAAGACGATTTTCCTCTTAGAGCTTCATTGTTCAAGATTGGATAGTTGAAGAAGACGATTTTCTTCAAAATTCCTGGGTAAATTGTTGTTCTATCAGATTTCCTTTTGAAAGTTGAAAGAAAATGCTTCAGAAATTAACTTGCCTCATGTCTTAAAGATTTAGGGTTGTTGGAATAGAATTTATCAGGTAAGATATTTTATCTTCAAAAGTCTAAATTATAGCTTTAAGATTTTGATATTCTTGTGTGTCAGTCAAAAATTTAAGTTATGGTTTTTATGTTCTTGTGTTGTTGATACGAATTTTGTTGATTTTGGGAGTTTAATTTTTAGTTGTATTACGTATAAATGGGCAGATTATCTTTGACAGACTAGTTTTTTCTCTTGAATATTGAATGTTGAATGTAGAAGCTGAAGCTAAGTCGTCTTTATCTGAGAAGTTGAGTTGTAGCTAAGTCGTCTTTCTTCGAAGAACTGAAGTTTCGAAGATGGCTATACCTACGATATTTTGTCCCTAATATCGATTTCGTCAAATGTAAAAAGCTACTCTACATGAATTTTAAAAGGTTTTAATGTCTGTTTTAATGTCACTGTTTTTTTATTCTTCCTGAGTTCATGGTTGTGCTCGCCTTAAGCTTGTGTTCCTTTGTTAACCACATTGCTTCTGTCTTGTAGCTATTTGCTGGTAAAACTTTTCTTCTTTTGACAAAATGTCTTGAAGTCTCTAAAAGTCATTTTGTTGTTTCTCTAGTGCATTTTCAAGTATACATCAGAAACTTTAGTTCAATATTGCTTACTTGTTTCGGGATCACCTTGTAGTATGAATTTGCTAAACTTTCTTTGTAGCTTGAGTTGCACTATATAGAAAACGAATCATATGCCTTAAAGATAGGAGATATAGGATATATTTTTCAAGTCTAGAAGGTATGGAGAGGGATCATCTCAAAAATACATTTTATTTTTTTCTATAACTTGTAAAACTACAGTGATAGCGTAACATGCTTTAATTGTTAATATGTACAACTTAAATCCTTAGTAAAGCAATCGTTTCTACGTCTTTAATTGTTTTGTTTCTTTTTCTACTTTCAACTTGAGGATTATGCTTTCTTTCGTTTATTCTAACTATTACTAGCAATAACATAATAGAAGTAGAAGATTTGTTTTTGTAGTATGGACAACCTATTGAGTTTTGGATATTGTTGAAAGTGAGGCTTGCTTCATCTAAGTTTTAGAAGAATTAGGAGAAGTCAATGTAAACAAAATGGAGAAAAAGTTTTGTACAATGCTAAAGTCTGTCCTATTTGATAAGATAGATGCAACAGATGAGAAATAGCTTGCAACTTTCTAATTTTATTACATGTCAAGTTCTTGCATATTGAATGGAAGTAAATAGTATTGTAAAGATAGTCTATGGTCAATTGCTTTAAGACAGTCTATGGATGATGCTAAAGATTGTTTCTACGTTTGTCCTCCTGATGAAGTTAAAAACTTCATTATCAACAATTTCCTCACAGAATTTATGTTTCTCCTTCCTACCAACTTCAATGGTTCTGTCATGCCCCATAAAGTGGGCTTTCTTTTTAGCTTCAGGGGGAGGAGACCTATGGTGGTATCCACCAACACTTTTTCTCTATGACATTAGTTGATCAGATGCGTTTCCCTTTTGTCCATGTCAAACTGTGGATATTCTAGTTAGTAGTGAAAACGAATAAACCTACTGAAGAGCTTAAAATACATTTATTCTTTTGAAATTTTTTAAGAATAAACATTTTGTAATTTGTACTCTTCCAAGTTTGAAACTTGTGACCATATCAGTAAGGCTAGAGTCTATTCAACTTAGTGATGAAACTTAATAAAAAAGTAGTTTTAACATATAAGAATAAATATCAGGAAACAGTGTTGTTCTCTTCTTGTCATTCCTAATCATAGAGAGCCTCCTCATTTTTATCTATGTTTATCGGACTCTCCAAATATGTTGTAACACTTATTTCAGATCCTCCACAAATACACTACATTTGGAGAATTTGACACGCACTCAACAATATTTTTGAAGAGTTGTAGCAACATCACTTTGATATTTAAAACATAACATTGGCGATATACGTTCGTAGTGACATTACTATTCTAAATTTTGGTGTCCTAATAACTCATATTTTTTACCTCTTTGATAAAAGGAAAAAGCATCTCACTAATAAATTCTGTTGATTTTCCTTAATGAGAGATTTTAGCTGCTAAGACGCTATTATATCTATGTGGAAAAGAAAAGGTTGTGTAAATAATGTTAACATATCTCTAGAACTATAGTTTGAATTTCACAAGCTAAGCCTACTTTGTTTGAATAGGTAAACTAAAACTCATCTTTCAAGAAAATGCATATTCTGCTATCTCCTGTTGTTTTGTTCCTCTTTAATATGAATTTGTCATACATACATAAAGCTTACACTTCT